>JARHVA010001261.1:2600000-3200000 GCA_037957365.1 Torreya grandis | reverse complement strand
AGTTTACCCGGATGGTGAGCTTATGCTTAGGATTAAATATCTATTATGTTTATTATGAAGCCTGCATTGATGATACAACCTAGCAATGAGACAGTTTCTCAAGCTTGGATGGGTATGGATAACCTGATCAAGTTATGTGTTATGAATTTGACTAATCTGGATGACCAATGTTATTTAAAAACATGGGTCAAAGTAATGTTAGATTAACATTGACAATTCATATGTTTGATTTACGTATTATGCGATATCATAGTTGAAACATTTTTTTTATGATACACACTATGTACTAGAGTTTTATAGCGCATGGGTGTATTAACATATCGATTAGTATTTATTAATATTTAATATTGTATGCATGATGTTAAAGTCCTTTTATACATATATCTAGATGGTATGGTGATGTAAGGACTCTCGAATCAAGAATCAAAGCATACTTACTCTATGGATAGGTAACCCATCTTTATGTAGATTTTACACCTGAGAAGATAATATTATGATTTGGATTTACTTAGTAGTATACAAACTATTTGATACCCTTTCTGCAGGTAGCTAAATTCATAGTGTGGTAGTATAGGAGGACACAAGAATGATTTTGGACATTAATAGTCCTAGCTTATACATATTTGATGCAAGTGATAGGGTTGTAAATATCATCGAGTCTTCTCTCTATAATTAAACAATGTATTTATACATTTTCCTTGCATGCGTTTGAATGAGGAAACTATTGAGTAAACATTTATACCTTTAGTAGTTTGCTAGAACTATATCTAGCTATGATTATGTGCATGTAGGAGACATAGCATATATGTATGGAAGCTCAAGGAATGAGCACGGACATAGGAAACTAACTTTGACAGGTTTTCCTTAGTATGACATCTACTATAAATGCTAGTGAAAGCAAATAGCCTTTTTGTAGCACAGTAATGTTATGCAAACTTATCGACAGGATCAAGTTTGTCACATCTTGTAAGGATAAAAACTTGCATGCGATATATTTTGTGAGAAATATAAATGTACAAGTGACTATACATTTCTAAAATAACGTAGTGCATCATGAGGTGTGCCTAGAGATTATATTCTCTTCAAATTGTTATTGAAGGTATACTCAGATAGTATAATCTTGACTTGATTTATTATTATGGTTGGGTGTAAGATTATTGTTAGTGTTGAGTTGTATACTTAAACACAAAGACCTATGATCGTATGAGATGTCATAGAATTTTACAGTACGAAAAATACCCAGATGGTATATACTGTATATATTATATCTTGACCCATACCTAAATAAATATATGAGTTATGGTTATTAATATTTGGGTAGAGTGATCATAAACTATAATAGTATAGGATATCATAGGATACTTAGCTTAGATGTATATACTCAGATGGTATATATTGTAGCTATATGTTTGGACTCTCACCTAAGTTGATTGTTCTAATGATTTTGTTGGTTATTACTTGAGTAATATATTCATAGCAGTTAGTAGGATAACATGTATGCATGAGTATAATATTGTGAGTATAAACAAATGATAGGTCCAACTGTTATGTACTGTAGGACTTGCTTATTTTGTATACTTAGCTTACTCTTGTGCCTAGCATGTGATTTTTTATGGTACTAGCAATGTGGATTCCTTCGTCATTGCGTATATCTAGGTTATATGTGAGATTTCTTAGGTAAGCACACAAGCCTAGATTAGCAAGATGTTCTGATAGAGTGTGTCACTTAGTTTTGAGATTAGACCAGAGCTTTAGAAGCTCATCTATGTCACAAGTATTTTATTCCCTATTTTGGCTTAGAATTCCAACCCCTTGGTGATGTCATCTCATGGAAGAGACCATCACATTTGAAAGGAGAACTACATCAAACCCTAATTCTGAGGAGCGGATATGTAGGTTGCCCAAGATTTTGTGGGCCATCAAGTCTAGATCCTTAGGCTAGGTTAAGGTAGACTTGATTGCATAGCAATCCATGTGAATGATTGAATTAGTACCAATGATTAGTATAGGAATTCAAATTGTGCTAATGTCCCTAGTGAGATAACAAACTTTATGTGTCATAATTTTTATTCTATTACTTGCATTGTTGGAATATTGAATCTGTTACTACTTGAAGTTGGTGATTATATGAATGACTAACATATTCTAGCAACTGTGCTTGATTGAATGTTCAATATTTATTTATTTATTTTAAAACTTACTGCATTTTCTTAGAATAACTAGGAGGGTTGTTGCATGTGGTATCACAGCTTAGGCTCGAATGCTAGGATCTAATGATTCTATTAACATTTTCGTATCTTTTATTTGTCAAAAAGGAGAATTTAGAATAACATGTGGTACATTGAGTGGGTACCCTAAGAGCATTTGTAAACCTTAGAGTTATTAAAGGGTGAGTTTATCGAGTGTCTTGTTAGTGATGGTTTTATAAGGTGTATGGGTAAAAGAGTAAATATCTTATTTATTGAGTTATGAACAAGAGTTTCCTATCATATTTTTGATCTTTTGAGTGAACACCTCGAGTATGACTACATATTTTATGGTAATTGAATTACCTTCTTCATCTCTATTTGTGTTTGACAGACATGGAGTGATTATCATTTCAATATATATATGCTTTCAATTTATGTCTTGATTACATAAAAACTAGGAATGTGAATTTTCTTAGTTGATTACAGATGGCTTGATTATAATTTCCTTTGTGTTAGGAGTTTGTAGATTAGCATCTCTATTTTGTTTTTATTTACGTGTACTTGAAAATAAATATCATCTCTCTTCATTAGCTTAGAGGTGAGTTGTTATGCTCATTCTACTCATACATCATTTTAAGCTACCAAAAAGATTCATATTGTTAGGATGTTGATTTAAGTGTTTTCTTAAGTGGAAACTTGTTTCTGAAATATTGTTTGATTTCATTTATCTTTAATTTTGTGGGATAGTGTTTCCTACTTCTTAGTGTGAAAAGTTTTAGGATTGGATGGATTGATGCATCCTTGCGGTTAATATATTCTTTCTAGTTGAGGAAGTAGGTTATGATTCTACTCTTACAATTTGGTAAGTAACGTAGATTATGGTGTTGTCTTTTACCCTATGAGGATATGTAGGAAGTTTTATTTTGAGACATTATCTCTCTACTTTCTACTTGTAACTTTATAGAGTTACTATTTTACCTAAAATGTAAACTTGACCATGAGGAGTGGCTAACAATGGATTTATATTAATTATAGTTTATTATAGTTAGTATGTTTTTATATACCTTTGTTAGACTTATATTATTCTCTTTTTAAAACATGCCATTTTGAAGAGTAGTATGTGTACTTTTTTGCCAGGAGCAAGTAATGGTAAAAGTAAAGATAAACTTTTAAACTTGTTGTGTGCTAGTCATGCAAACAAGAGACATGGTCTCACTTATAAGGTTAAAGGGTGATATAATCCTTCACCTAAGTATGTTATGTTAATTGTGAGATTATTTATATAATAGGTTAAGTTTTAAAATTATGATACTAGTTATGTTTAGCTAGTAGCAACTTAATACAATCTTAGGATGATTGTATGATTTTCTTATATGTATGTTAGTACATATGAAAATATCATAGCATACAGTATTTCTTTTTATGAATTCTTTGTATAGATTTGTGTTTCTTTGAGCCTTATGCACATTTTTATTTAGAGATCATCAAGGCCTAGAGACCCAAGGGAAGAGAGATGAATTATGAACGTGAGTTCTAAGTGATAGGATGGTATCGTACTTAGCCTCACATTAACATATATTGTTGGTACTAAGTTGGATGGCATGGAGCTATGCTCAATAATGTTTGACCCCATAAAACCCAATGGAAGTGTCCCAAATTTCAATTTTAATAGAGCAGTCTAAAAATAGAAAGTTTCTAAAAATAGTAATTCTTCAAATTTTGTATTGTTGTAAATCGTGGAAGTTGAACCAATTCATCTCCCTCGAGATTGGTGACCTTCCACATCCTCCCCACACCTTCAAAACATGTATAAATGAAGATGTAACATGAAATGTAAATTAGACATCTCTTCTCAGAGATAAACATATGTTCGGATCTACAAATTTGATCAATAAAAAATCTCTTCTCAGAGATAGCATTATTTGATTTATTTTGTTCTTGTTTCTTGAATTATCTCTCAACCAAAGCTTTCGAGTTTTGGATCAGTGGTATCAGAGCAGTTTGTCTTTAGAGTGTATGATCTCAAGGACGAGGTCAAAATATAGGAAGCTTGGGTGGAAAACAGAACCAAGAGATTATCCACCTATTCACTCCAAACAATTTCAAATGGCAAACAACACCTAGACATCCAATCCTTTCAAGGAAATGGTGAATAAATCCCTCTAATAGTAGCAAACACAGATGCTCCAACAATTTGCTCAAATTCTCCAACAAATCTCGATGGGAAATTATGGCTCCTCATCTGCACTCGAATGTCCTTTCAGTGCCCCAACACCCTTCAAGGTTTAGGTGAATTTTGATATCCCTACATTTGAAGGCAAAATCAATGTTGATGCAGTAGAAAATTGGTTGGATCAATTGTCATCTTATTTTTCTGTAAATAAATTCACCGATAAAGAGAAGATTACTTTTGCTCTTTTGAAAGCATCATTGCCTATCAAAAATTGGTGGGAAGTGTACAAAAAGAGATTCAATGTAGATGATATTGGCCTTGAGATGGAACCTACATGGGATGATTTCATAGAAATTATAAAGGAAGAATACTACCCCATTGGAGCATATGACGATCTGTGTCTAGAGTGGCAACAACTTCGCCAAGGTAAGGAACAGTCTGTATAAGATTACGCTGACATTTTTCATTCTCTATCTATGAGATTGGGCATCCAAGAAAATGAGAAACATAAGGTTCTCAAATATCGTGGCAGACTACAAAGGTACATACGGAGAGAAATGGAACTCTTCAATTTGGAAACCATCGGTGAGGCATACAAGTTCACAGTGAAGATTGAACAGAAGCATGGAAGAATGAATATAAAGAATCAATCTTAAAAATGGAAAAGTGATAAAGAAGGTCAAACACGAGGCCAAAATTAGAAGCAAAAGGAAGGAAAGACTGGAAAGTGGTGTGATTATTAGTAACCTAAAACTCACTCCAAAGAAGAATGTTGATCCATCAAGTCACTTCTTTCTGAGTCACAATCCTCAACATCTATTGGTCTACCTCATATAGACCCTGAAGTCGAAGAGGTTGGAGAAGAGATTGTAGATGTTGATCCTAAAGCCATTGTTGCTTCATCACAGACCCACGATGAGATGCTAGATGACAAGGAAAGGTTGTTTCACTCTAGGTTATGGGTGAAAGGTAAGCCTCTGCATTTCATTCTTGATAGTGGAAGTCAAAAGAATTTAATCTCTGCTAGTGATGTGAAAAGTATAAATCTATCCATGAAGCCTCACCCAAAGCCATACCGTATTGGCTGGTTGAGTCCAGATAGAAACCTCTATGTCACCCATCAATGTCTTCTCTCATGTGCAATAAAAACCTTCCAAAATGAAGTCTTATGTGATGTGGTCAATCTAGATGTTTGTGATGTACTCTTTGCTCAATCATTCATGTATGATCGACATGGCATATATGAATCAAGAACTCAAAGGATCACTCTCACACTTGGAACATAGCACTACGGGGTAATAGAGGCACCACCTTCTACATCTATCTCTTTGATTAGTGCCAAGAAATTTGTTCTTAAGGTGGTCAAGCCACAAGAATCCAAAAAGGCCAATGTTACAACACTGACTACATAAAAAACACAACAATAGAAGAAAATAGATACCGAGCTGAAGAAGTTCATGGCCTTCCATCCACAGACTAATGGTCAGAAAGAAATGGTGAACAATCGGACCCTGTACAGTTCCATAAATCACAGTCCCTTCCAAGTATGCATCGAGAATCAAATAAAAGTACAACTACCATACTTGATGGAAAATTTTGATGCAATGGGGACCATTACTTCTCAAGGAGGGAGGAATTTTCTGGGCAACAATTCATATGACAATTTAGGTGATGGGTCCACCCCAATTGATGACGAAACATCAAGGAGCCATAACTTTTGCACCGTATCTCCAATTGACTCACTGTTTAAATAGTTGGAAAGCTAATGATGAGGGGAATTTCATGAGATGGAATGGAGATATGCTTGATGAAGTTTGACCCCATAAAACCCAATAGAAGTGTCCCAAATTTCAATTTTAATAGTGTAGTCTAAAAATAGTAAGTTTTTGAAAATAGTAATTCCTCGAATTCTATATTGTTGTAAATCGTGAAAGTTGAACCAATTCATTTCCCTGGAGATTGGTGACCTTCCACATCCTCCCCACACCTTAAAAACATGTATAAATGAAGACATAACCTGAAATGGAAATTAGACATCTCTTCTCAGAGATAAGCATATGTTTGGGTTTGCAACTTTGATCAATAAAACATCTCTTCTCAGAGATAGCATTATTTGAATTATTTTGTTCTTGTTTCTTGAATTATCTTTCAACCAAAGCTTTCGAGTTTTGGATCAGTGGTATCAGAGCTGTTTGTCTTTAGAGTTTATGAACCCAAGGATGAGGTCAGATTATAGAAAGCTTGGGTGGAAAATAGAACCAGCAGACTATCCACTTATTCGCTCTAAACGACTTCAAATCGCATACAACACCGAGACATCCAATCCTCTCAAGGAAATGGTGAATGAAGCCCTCAAATAGTAGCAAGGGTAGATGCTACAAAAATTCTCTCAAATTCTCCACAAATCACGATGGAAAATTCTAGCTCCTCATCCACACCCACACATCCTTTCAGTGCCCCTACACCCTTCAAAGTTTAGGGGAATTTTGATATCCCTACATTTGAAGGCAAAATCAATGCTGATGTAGTAGAAAATTGGTTGGATCAATTGTCATCTTATTTTTCTGTAAATAAATTCACCGATAAAGAGAAGATTATTTTTGCTCTTCTAAAAGTATCACTGCCTGTCAAAAATTGGTGGGAAGTGTAAAAAAAGAGATTCAGTGCAGATGATATTGGCCTTGAGAAGGAACCTACATGGGATGATTTCATAGAAGCTATAAAGGAAGGATACTACCCCATTGGAGCATTTGACGATCTATGTATAGAGTGTTAACAACTTTGCCAAGGTAAGGAATAATCTATTCAAGATTACATTGACATTTTTCATTCTCTATCTGTGAGATTGGGAATCCAAGAAAATGAGAAACATAAGTGTTGACGCTGGAAAGTGCACCCAGCGGCAGGAAAGCAGATTCCTGCCCTCTCCCCGCAAAATGGAAACTCCTCTCTCGCCTGTGGGATGGCGAAGCAGGAGAGGAGAGTCTCTAGATATGGGCTAGTTCCCTCTGATGTATCTTGTTTGTTTCAGGTAGCGTGAAATATAGGTATATAGGTATACACTGGGGGGGATGAAAAGAGAGAGAGAAAAAGCATGAACAAACAGCCTACTCTAAAAGAGGTGATACACCAAAAATAGGTTGACCTTCCAGATCCACTCTCAGAATCAAGTGGAATGCAAGTATACTCTACACATCTTGTAGAGGAACCAGGCTGCTAAGACTTAAGGGGGAGGCTATAATGGAAAATACATAACAGAGGTTTACTGAGGTGCTGTTGAATTCACACTTGCAAGCAACTTACTCTGTTCTGTCCTTTTCAAGTATTGCTCTTCTCCCTTCAGCTGTAGAACTGGTGCCTGTAGATAGCTGGTCTGTTGGTATTACCTGTGAAAGCATGGAAGATAATGACTAAACACAAATAATACTCATGGCATACACAGCAAATCAATCCAAGATGGAGGCAAAAACTGTATTTTTATTTATTCAGGTGGAAAATTTAGAGAGCAGTGCTCTTTACAAAAGTCAGGAAGATCCCCATAAAATGGCTAAGTCTGTGTATTTATAGGACAAGAGCCAAGAAGAGTCTCATTGGAAAGCGTGAAAACACTGTAGCTGATGTCACAATTCTACCAAGACCATGCTTGTTGCCTCATTTTGCATGCTGGTCTTCTCCTCCGGCGGTTGGGCAGGTTTTTTCTCGTGCACTGCAAGTGAATTTTGCCGCTTCTGTTGTGGGCGGCAAATTTGCCGCCCTTTGCATGGACTTCATGTAGGATTTCTGCCAACATCGGCCGATAAGCTGCCAACGGTGGCAGTCTTGCTGATGTCAGTTTGTGTAATCTGTCGATGTCACAGTATTGTGCTGTGGGCGGCCCTTTCTCCTTCCCTGCCATGGGGCAGGGTTTTCATTTTTGCCGCCATATGGTGGGATTTTCACATTCGCTGCCTGAGGGCAGGCTTTTCACATTCACCACCATAGGGTGGGCCTTTCACATTTGCCACCTGAGGGCAAGCTTTTCACATTTGTCGCCTGAGGGTGGGACTTTTTCCTTTTTCATCTTCTGTTGTGCTACCGACGGTGGCAATTCTGCTAATGTCGGTCGCTGTAAGATGCCAACAACGGCAGTATTTCTGACATCGGCCGACATCGACGGCCCTTTTCTTTTTTCCTTTGTGTTGTGGGTGGCGAATTTGCCACCTGCATGTGTGTAGGTGGTCTCATTTTACCCACCCATGTAGTGGGCGGCGATTTTGCCACCCTCTGCATTTTGTCTACCCTCTTTTTTGCCTAAGTGTTAAACACTCCATTTTTTCCCTCTCTTCTTCTGTGGACGTTTGAAGACTATGCCTTTTGCTACCGTGAACGTCAACGAACGAGGCCGATGAACCAATGCTCTGAAGCGGAGCTGTCGAATCCTGAAGGTGGACCTCGCAACTTGAAATGACTGGCCGTGCAATGTAGGTGTAGGAGGTAACCGAGATTTTGCTTGAGGGGCAAAATTGGGTCAACAAATTGGCTACTCACAGGGGAAGCGTGCCTGCTATGCTTAGAACCCAGTTGCCTTGCATATCCATTGGGTGCGGAGTCGGATGGTAACTTTGAAGGTAGTTCACAACAGCTCAAAAGATTCCAGAATCAAAATATATAGAATTTACCCCCAAACAAAGGGAAACACACAAAGCTAAAAACAACTAACTGTGCAAACTGCACTTAGGGAAAACAAGAAAAACAACTGAAAGCAAACTATTATATACAGCTAACCAGGAATGTTTGCATCCCTCCTGGATCGAAAGGAAAATTTCTTAAGTCCCCTTCCTGGCAAAGAGACTTATTGTGGCAAACAAGTAGCTGAAAGAAAAAGAGAGATGGTGACTTGCTCTTCCTGCCTGTCACCTGAGTTGGCTGAGAACCGAGGGGATTGAAATCAAACATGCCTCCAATATATACGTATTTTGATTGTTTTAGGAGGCCTGTTAAATGTTGGTCCCTGAAATTGGTGCCCCTCACCAAGGAATCAATGCCTGCCAGCTCATCATCGTAAGCCTTCTGATCTACACAATTTTTCTGCAATGTATCATGGTCTGATTTGTTTCCCTCTACTTCGTTGAAAACTCTGTCAGACTCATCCTCTGCTTCCTCTTAGCCTTCTTGAAGAAGGGCGAATGTGGTGATGTCTAAAAGGGGCTCACAAAATGATTGCTCATCCCACAAGACTTCACTTATCTGTTTAAAGTTCAGTTCTTCAAGGTATTCCTCCACGAAGACAGACTTCTCCTTTTCCTCTTTGCTGATCAGGTTTTCTAGATTTTCAAAAATATTTCCCTGATCTTCTTTTTTCTCAGGTTCTTCAATGTAGTCATCCTCATCAAAACAGCAAGGAAGTTCATCAAACTGAGGGGAAGAGAGCTTACCATGCATTTGTTCCTCCTCGAATTGCTGGAACATCTGCATATACGTAAGGCCTGCATCTTCTCCACTGCTGATAAGGTCTTCACAAAGAGCATCAATGACGATTTCTTCTTCATTGTTGTTCATGACAGCCTCCTAAAGGATTGCAGATTGGATCTTTTGTTCCTCTCCTGCCTCTTGCAAAATAGGTTCTTCCTCGAGAAGGGGTGAAGTTGAGAAAGCAGGTGGAAGAGGGAACAGTCCCTGAGCTAGAATCGAATGATTCTCCTCTCTCCACTTAATCAATACTTCATCTATATCAGGCACGGCCTGATAACTCTCTTGAAAATGTGTAGGTGGGGTGTGTTCAGGCATGAAATGTGCTGTTTGGTCTGAACCATCCACCACACATTGGCTGAGGAATTTCTTTTTAGACTCCAACTCTGTAATTCTCCTACTCAGATCTTCTTGGAAAAGCTTTTCCTGGAGGCTGCCAGCATCATCACAGGCAGGTGCAGCTTCAGCTTCTTCAAGGTTTTGAGAAAAACCTTGCTTTTCTTCTTCCTCTTTGCTGCCCCATGATTCCACTGTCTTCCCCCAATTCAGGATCTCTGAATTTGAATTCTGCTCCTGAACAGGCAGCAACTTTGTTCTCTATGAGGTCCTGAGGCTCTTCCACAAGGTCTGAAAAAATTAACTCCCTTTCAAGGAGTAGCATCATCCTAGCCTCTAAGTCTTCAATTTGTCTGGCTAGGTTTTCTTGGAAGAGTCTTTCTTTGAGGTGGCTAGGATGATCTTCTTCAAAGCTCTGAGCTGGTCCTTGGCATTCTTTCCTCCAACTTGGAATTTGCACATCGTGGTGGAAAACTTGGGGAGGCTGAGGAATGCGAGGAAAACACTGTTGGGGGATTGGAGGAGCCTCTAGAAGAGGGACATGCTGGCTGGTGGTACTTTTCTCAATGGAAGATTCTTGATCTAAGGAGTTGAAAAGATTGATTTTCATGGGAGGTTTTTCTGATACCCTTTGGTGTTGGAAAGCCAGGCGCACGGGATTGGGAGGAGCAGTATTTGATGAGTTGGAGTGAGCAAGTGCAATTTGGTAAAATGGATTTGGTGCAAAAGAGGGGGTTTTCTTCAGGGTAGGAGGGGGCACGCAAGGCTGGCTGCCTTGAAAAGATGGATTTCTCCATTTTGGCATCTCTTCCTTCATGGATTGTACGACTTGTGCTTGCCTAAACAAGCACTCCTCTTTATACATCAGCTCCTGCTGATACTTGTGCTGCTCTTCCAGCCTATCGATTTCCATTGTTTGCTTCTCAAAATCCAACGCCATCTCCCTTATAGTTGTAGGGCAACTAAGAGAGCTACTTGAGGGGATTCTCTGAATATTTTGAGTCTGATTATGTTCATATGAAGGAAAACAAGACCCATGATTTGGTGCAAAAGAATTATACATACAAGGAATGGATGATTTCTGATGGCACCAGGCTGCTTAACCAATAGATTTACTTCAGAGTCGCCAGATGCTGAAGAAACTTGATTTGTTGTAACAGGACCAGCATCAATCCTAAAACCTTACTACGTTATAAAAACTTGTGGTCCCACCGGGCATGCCAAAACTGTTGACGCTGGAAAGTGCACCCTGCAACAGGAAAACAGATTCCTGCCCTCTCCCCGCAACATGGAAATCCCTCTCTCGCCTGTGGGACGACGAAGCAGGAGAGGAGAGTCTCTAGATATGGGCTAGTTCCCTCTGATGTATCTTATTTGTTTCAGGTAGCGCAAAAATATAGGTATACAGCTATATACTGGGGGGGATGAAAAGAGAGAGAGAAAAAGCATGAACAAACAACCTACTCTAAAAGAGGTGATACACCAAAAAATAGGTTGACCTTCCAGATCCACTCTCAGAATCAAGTGGAATGCAAGTATACTCTACACATCTGGTAGAGGAACCAGGCTGCTAAGACTTAAGGGGGAGGCTATAATGGAAAATACATAACAGAGGTTTACTGAGGTGCTGTTGAATGCACACTTGCAAGCAACTTACTCTGTTCTGTCCTTCTCAAGTATTGCTCTTCTCCCTTCAGCTACAGACCAGCTATCTACAGGTGCCGGTTCTACAGCTGAAGGGAGAAGAGCAATACTTGAAAAGGATAGAACAGAGTAAGTTGCTTGCAAGTGTGCATTCAACAACACCTCGGTAAACCTCTGTTATGTATTTTCCATTATAGCCTCCCCCTTAAGTCTTAGCAGCCTGGTTCCTCTACCAGATGTGTAGAGTATACTTGCATTCCACTTGATTTTGAGAGTGGATCTGGAAGGTCAACCTATTTTTTGGTGTATCACCTCTTTTAGAGTAGGCTGTTTGTTCATGCTTTTTCTCTCTCTCTCTTTTCATCCCCCCCAGTATATAGCTGTATACCTATATTTTTGTGCTACCTGAAACAAACAAGATACATCAGAGGGAACTAGCCCATATCTAGAGACTCTCCTCTCCTGCTTCGCCATCCCACAGGCGAGAGAGGGGTTTTCATGTTGTGGGGAGAGGGCAGGAATCTGTTTTCCTGCCGCAGGGTGCACTTTCCAGCGTCAACAATAAGGTTCTCAAATATCGTGGTAGACTACAATGGTACATTTGGGGAGAAATGGAACTCTTCAATTTGGAAACCATAGGTGAGGCATACAAGTTCATAGTGAAGATTGAGCAGAAGCATGGAAGAATGAATATAAAGAATTAGTCTTCAAAATAGAAAAGTGGCAAAGAAGGTCAAACACGAGGCCAAAATTGGAAGCAAAACGAAGGAAAGATTGGGAAGTGGTGTGATTATCACAAATCTAGAACTCACTCCAAAAAATAATGTCGAGCTATCAAGTCACTGCTATCTAAGTCACAATCCTCAACATCTACTGCTCTACCTCATATAGACCCTGCAGTCAAAGAGGTTGAAGAAGAAATTATAGATGTTGATCTTGAAGCCATTATTGCTTCATCATAGACCCACGACGAGATGCTAGATGACAAGGAATGGTTGTTTCACTCTAAGTTATGGGTGAAAGGTAAGCCTCTGCATTTCATTCTTGATAGTGTAAATCAAAAGAATTTAATCTCTGCTAATGTTGTGAAAAGTCTAAATCTGTCCATGAAGCCTCACCCAAAGCCATACAGTATTGGATGGTTGAGTTCAGGGAGAAACCTCCGTATCACCCATCAATATCTTCTCTCATATGTAATAAAACCTTTCCAAGATGAGGTCTTATGTGATGTGGTCAATCTAGATGTTTGTGATGTACTCTTTGGTCAGCCATTCATGTATGGTTGACATGGCATATATGAATCAAGAACTTGAAGGATCACTCTCACTCTTGGAACACGGTGCTATAAGGTACTAGGGTACCACCTTCTACATTTGTCTCTCTGATTAGTGCCAAGAAATTTTTTCTTATGGTGGTCAAGCCAAAAGAATCTAAAAGGGCCAATGTTACAGCCCTGACTACACAAACAACACAAAAATAAAAGCAAATAGATACCGAGCTGAAGAATTTCATGGCCTTTCATCCACAGACTGATGGTCAAATAGAAATGGTGAACAATCGGGCCCTGCACAGTTCCATAAATTAAAGTCCCTTCCAAGTATGCATCAGGAATCAAATAAAAGTACAACTACCACACTTGATGGCAAATCTTGATGAAATGGGGACCATTGCTTCTCAAGGAGGGAGGAATTATCCGGGCAACAATTCGTATGACAATTCAGGTGATGGGTCCACCCTAATTGATGATAAAACTTCCAGGAGCCATAACTTTTGCATCGTAGCTCCAATTGACTCACCGTTTGAACCGTTGGAAAGCTAATGATGAGTGGAACATCATGAGATGACATGGAGCTATGCTTGATGAAGTTTGACCCCATAAAATCCAATGGAAGTGTCCCACATTTCAATTTTAATAGTGCAGTCTAAAAATGGTAAGTTTCTAAAAATAGTAATTCCTCAAATTCTGTATTGTTGTAAATCATGAAAGTTAAACCAATTCATCTCCCTCAAGATTGGTGACCTTCCACATCCTCCCCACACCTTAAAAACAATTATAAATGAAGATGTAACCCAAAATGGAAATTAGACATCTCTTCTCAGAGATAAGAATATGTTTGGGTCTACAAATTTGATCAATAAAACATCTCTTCTTAGAGATAGCATTATTTTAATTATTTTGTTCTTGTTTCTTGAATTATATTTCAGCCAAAGCTTTCATGTTTTGCATCAGTGGTATTAGAGCAGTTTGTCTTTAGAGTGTATGATCCCAAGGATGAGGTCAGCTTATAAGAAGCTTGGGTGGAAAATAGTACCAGTAAACTATCCACCTATACGCTCCAAACAACTTCAAATGGTGGACAACACTGAGACTGTTAGGAAACCTAAAACAATCAATATGCTCTGATGCCAACTGTTAGGTGACCCCTTATCCAATAGAAGCACAATTGATTACTTTATTATAAGCAATTAAACACGGAATTATACCAGAAAGATAAAGTAACTAGAAACTTGAGACAACAAAGAATTTGAGAGACAATACACACTCTTGTATTAAATATTACTAAAAGAAAATACAATAAGGAAGATGCCACTTCTTCCTCCACCTCAAAGGCTTGCCACACCTCAAGACCTTCTTCCCTCTCTCTCTTGCTCAACACAAAACCAACTCTACACCCTGAGTTGATATCCCTCCTTAAATGCTTCAACTGATCTCCTTGACCTTACACCTGTAGATCTCCTTGACTTTGCTTGCTTCAATGCTTTTGCTTGCCTTCTTAGTCATTACAATACATGCCTCATGGGTCTTTAAATAGAATCCCATGGTTACAAAAATAGAAATCTAACTACAATAATTAGACACGCAGCTCGTGACTATAATTAGTCATTTGACATGCAAACACTCGCTTCACTTAACTGATTGTTCATCAATAGCAGTTCTAGAAATACACAGGCGACCGACGTCGGTCCCTGCTTGCCTGGTGCTACCGACGTTGGCTGACATCCTGCCATTGCCAGTTTCCTTCTCCACTGTCTGTGACCGACGTCGGTTATACTACTGACGCCGGTTCCTCTGGTTCTTCAGCATCCTCTTCTTGTGTCTACAAACAGTTGAAGCTTTTAGCTCCACACACTAACAATCTCCCTCTTGGAGATAAATAACTGCAACTTGTACCTATACCTGTACACCATCTATTTTGTTCCTTAGGCTCTGTATCCCTCTTCAAAGTCACTCTTGAAGACCAACCACCACTGAAACCTGTGATGCTGAACCTGTCACTTATGCCAAAAGAATTTTGCTGCTCCCAAATTCTTCATGACATACTTCTGAACCAACTCTACCCTTAGCTCAGAAAACTCCCTGTATATGAAACCCTGCAACAAGTAACACAATATAGTAACAGGATAATGTAGCTAATATTATCCAACATGGTAAAGATAAAATACAATGGTTAAACCTCCATTACCTTCAGCCTAAACAAGACCATATATCATAGCCTTCTGTCTCATGTGTCCATCCACTCTTTTTTCTAAAACAGGAATCCATCCCTCTATCCAGTGCTTCCTTCCAGCTGACAACTCTACCAACAAATACCTGTTTGGTTCTTCTCCAAGGACTCACACTCCTCATCCATGCCAAGCTCCCACTGTTTCTGGATTCTACCTGCATTGCTACTTCCATCTTCTTAGTTCTTGACTATCAGTAAGCAATATAAAGAAGGTGAACAACGAATATGAGGTTCACTTACCATTTTTGACCTCCATATGGGTGTTTGAGACTCCTTGATAGCTAGCTATCCACCCATCATCCATTCCAGTGACCGATCTCGGCCATCTCCCAGTCTGCTCCTGATCGATGTTGGTTCCCTGCACTAACCCTGACTATCGACATCGTTTCCCTGGCTGACACCAGCATCCCCCCTACCGACGTCGATCCTTATGACCAACGTCAGACTTCTCCTCCCTGACCTACCAACCCTACTGGTCTGCACATGACTGATGTCGGTATCTGGCTGACCGACGTCGGTCCCATGTGACCGACATCGGCGTCTGTGTGTTCCTGTAAGTGATGAAATTTTCATCCGTAAGCTCTTCTTGGATCAAACCTCTGTCCATGCTGCCCTGTTTAGATTTATTCAGCTCCTGTGACTGATCTCTGTCCTTCATCTCCTCTAAGAACACCAAGGCTTCTTTGTTCCTATCAAAAGCATCAAATTTCCTTTTTCTGCAATGAACTCTATTTGTGCTTTCTGAATTTGAACACATACCTTTCGAATCAAGAACGTCCATTCCCTTCTTATTCATGTGACCAAGCCTATTAGACCACATCTTTGAATCTACACCAGAAGTAAAATCAATAATACAAGTAGGTAGATAAAGAGTACCTACTTTCTTACCTCTTGCTAGAATAAGTGCTCCCTTGGTAACCTTCCAAGAGTCCGCTGTGAGGGTTATTGTGCATCCCTCATCTCCCAACCTTCCTACAGAAATCAAACTCTGCTTCAAAATTGGAACATGCATGACCTCCTTCAACACCCATGTGTTGTCAATCTAAAATCTCAGCTGCACTTTCCCTTTGCCAACTATCTGACAAGGCGTACCATCCCCTAAATAGAGCCCTCCAAAGTCTCCCTGTTCATAATCATGAAACAAATCTCTGTTTGGGGATGCATGAAAAGATGAACCAGAATCTAAAATCCATGATCCTACCTGACTATCCAAAGAAAGTATGAGAGCATCCTGTACCACAATATTTGCATCCTTTGCTTCTTCAGTACCTGCATGTTGATTCTCTTTATCTCTCAACCAACACTCCTTCTTTGTATGTCCTTTCTTTCCACAAAACTAGCAGGTAATACCTTTGGACTCAGATCTCCTTCCCAACCTTGATTTCCCTTGCTCAACCTTCTCCCTTTGCCTTCCCCTGCTTTTTGCACTTAGAGCATTCCCTGATGATTCACCTGTGCTTCTCTTGCGTATTTCTTCATTCAAGATCACACTCACAACATCATCAACTTTTAAGATTTTAGAAGCAGATGCAGAATTACTTACTGCCATAACCAAACCATCCCAACTTTCAGGCAAAGAACATAAAATCAAGAGAGCCTTTACCTCATCATCAAAAATAATATTGACTGAAGCTAATTGGTTTACCAAACCATGGAAATCACTGAGATGAGTATGTACCAATCCACCTTCTTACATTTGCAAAGTAAATAGCTACTTCATAAGATATACCTTATTAGAAGCCGAGGGCTTTTCGTATAAATTCGCCAAGGACTTTATCAACTCTTCTATTGTCTTACACTGTGATAAGCTAAAAATCACAGACGATGCAAGGCTCAACCTTATGGAATCGAGAGCCTTCTGATCAAGAACACTCCATTCTTCATCCTTCATATCTGTGGGATTGCATGCAACCCCACCCAACGGTGAGTAAAAATCTTTCTGATACAGATAGTCCTCAATCTGCATCCTCCAATGTTGATAATTATTATCGTTAAACTTCTCCATTCGTAGCTTACTTTCTTCTACCATTGCTGAACTCCCACTCAATTAGAAAACCCTGTGAATGACCTGTAATCAAAAACAATAACCTGCTTCCTGCAAACCATAGCTCTGATACCAACTGTTAGGAAACCTACAACAATCAATATGCTCTGATACCAACTGTTAGGTGACCCCTTATCCAACGGAAGCACAATTGATTACTTTTTTATAAGCAATTAAACACGAAATTATACCAGAAAGATAAAGTAACTAGAAACTTGAGACAGCAAAGAATTTGAGAGACAATACACACTCTTGTATTAAATATTACTAGAAGAAAATACAATAAGGAAGATGCCACTTCTTCCTCCACCTCAAAGGCTTGCCACACCTCAAGACCTTCTTCCCTCTCTCTCTTGCTCAACACAAAACCAACTCTACACCCTGAGTTGTTATCCCTCCTTGAATGCTTCAGTTGATCTCCTTGACCTTACACCTGTAGATCTCCTTGACCTTGCGTGCTTCAATGCTTTTAATTGCCTTCTTAGTCATTGCAATACATGCCTCATGGGTCTTTAAATAGAATCCCATGGTTACAAAAATAGAAATCTAACTACAATAATTAGACACGCAGCTTGTGACTATAATTAGTCATTTGACATGCAAACACTCGCTTCACTTAACTGACTGTTCGTCAACAGCAGTTCTGGAAATACACAGGTGACCGACGTTGGTCCCTACTTGCCTGGTGCTGCCGACGTCGGCCGACATCCTGCCGTCGCCGGTTTCCTTCTCCACTATCTATGATCGACATCGGTTATATTGCCGATGCCGGTTCCTCTGGTTCTTCAGCATCCTCTTCTTGTGTCTGCAAATAGTTGAAGCTTTTAGCTCCACACACTAACAAGAGACATCCCATCTTTTCAAGTAAATGGTGAATGAAGCCCTCCAATAGTAGTAAGCATAGATGCTACAACAATTCGCTCAAATTCTCCATCAAATCTCGATGGGAAATTTTGGCTCCTCATTCACACTCGCACATAATTTCAGTGCCCCAACACTCTTCAAGGTTCAGGTGAATTTTGATATCCCTACATTTGAAGGCAAAATCAATGCTAATGCAGTAAAAAATTGGTTGGATCAATTATCATCTTAGTTTTCTGTAAATAAATTCACTGATAAAGAGAAGATTACTTTTGCTCTTCTGAAATCATCATTGCTTGTCAAAAATTGGTGGGAAGTGTACAAAAGGAGATTCAGTGTAGATGATATTGGCCTTGAGATGGAACCTACATGGGATGATTTCATAGAAGCTATAAAGGAATAATACTACCCCATTAGAGCATATGATGATATGTGTATAAAGTGGCAACAACTTCGCCAAGGTAAGGAACAGTCTGTTCAAGATTACACTGACATTTTTCATTCTCTATCTGCGAGATTGGGCATCTAAAAAAGTGAGAAACATAAGGTTCTCAAATATCATGGCGGACTACAATGGTACATATGGGGAGAAATGGAACTCTTCAATTTGGAAACCATCGGTGAGGCATACAAGTTCATAGTGAAGATTGAACAGAAGCATGGAAGAATGAATATAAAAAATCAGTCTTCAAAATGGAAAAGTGATAAAGAAGGTCAAACATGATGCCAAAATTGGAAGCAAAAGGAAGGAAAGACTGGGAAGTGGTGTGATTATCAAAAATCTGGAACTCACTCCAAAGTAGAATGTCGAGCCATCAAGTCACTGCTTGCTGAGTCACAATCCTCAACATCTACTACTCTACCTCATACAGACCCTGCAGTCGAAGAGGTTGAAGAAGAAATTGTAGATGTTGATCATAAAGCCATTGTTGCTTCATCACAGACCCACGACAAGATGCTAGATGACAAGGAAAGGTTGTTTCACTCTAAGTTATGGGTGAAAGGTAAGCCTCTGCATTTCATTCTTAATAGTGGAAGTCAAAAGAATTTAATCTCTACTAATGTTGTGAAAAGTCTAAATCTAGTCATGAAGCCTCACCCAAAGCCATACAGTATTGGATGGTTGAGTCCAGGGAGAATCCTCCGTGTCACCCATCAATGTCTTCTTTCATATGCAATAAAACCTTTCCAAGATGAGGTCTTATGTGATGTGGTCAATCTAGATGTTTATGATGTACTCTTTGGTCAGCCATTCATGTATGATCGACATGGCATATATGAATCAAGAACTCAAAGGATCACTCTCACACTTGGAACATGGTGCTATAGGGTACCAGAGGTACCACTTTATACATCTGTCTCTCTGATTAGTGCCAATAAATTTGTTCTTATGGTGGTCAAGCCACAAGAATCCAAAAGGGCCAATGTTATAGCCCTGACTACACAAAAAACACAACAAAAGAAAATAGATATCGAGCTGAAGAAAATCACGTCCTTCCATCCACAGACTGATGGTTAGACAGAAATGGTGAACAATTGGGCCCTACACAGTTCCATAAATCATAGTCCCTTCCAAGTATGCATCGGGAATCAAATAAAAGTACTACCACACTTGATGGAAAATCTTGATGCAATGGGGACCATTGTTTTTCAAGGAGGAAGGAATGATCTGGGCAATAATTCGGGTGATGGGTCCACCCTAATTAATGACGGAACTTCATGGAGCCATAACTTTTGCACTGTAGCTCCAATTGACTCGCCGTTTGAACCGTTGGAAAGAAAATGATGAGGGGAACATCATGAGATGGCATGGAGATATGATCAATAATGTTTGACCCCATAAAACCCAATGGAAGTGTCCTAAATTTCAATTTTAATAGTGTAGTCTAAAAATAGTAAGTTTCTAAAAATAGTAATTCTTCAAAATCTGTATTGTTGTAAATTGTGTAAGTTGAATCAATTCATCTCCCTCAAGATTAGTGACCTTCCACATGCGCCCCACACCTTCAAAACATGTATAAGTGAAGATGTACCCCGACATGGAAATTAGACATCTCTTCTGAGAGATAAGCATATGTTTGGGTTCACAAATTTGATCAATAAAACATCTCTTCTCAGAGATAGCATTATTTGAATTATTTTGTTCTTGTTTATTGCATTATCTTTCAACCAAAGCTTTCGAGTTTTGAATCATTGAGTTCCCAAAGCTTATCTTGTAGCTTCTATTTTT
Source organism: Torreya grandis (assembly GCA_037957365.1). Classification (NCBI taxonomy): domain Eukaryota; kingdom Viridiplantae; phylum Streptophyta; class Pinopsida; order Cupressales; family Taxaceae; genus Torreya; species Torreya grandis. Next base: position 3,179,569 of record JARHVA010001261.1, on the reverse strand, counting down.
CCATGTTATTAATATATTGACACCTAGGAAAATTACATCAAGAACATAAAGAAATGCCATACTCAAACCCTTGGAAGAAAAGGTGGCCACAATTGGAGACTATCTCCATAATCATCTCATTTATCCCTGTTGGCAAAAAAACATAATATTTAAGGGAACACTAGTGAGGAAACATATGGTTTGGAAGGATTATTAAAATGAATATCAGATTATTATGGCTTAACATTTCATGCATAAAAGGTGATATGGGGTTAGTGGTGATTGTTTTCTTATGATGTACGATTTCTAATTTACAATCTTTTCTTAACAAAACCCTTCTTTACCAAAATAGAAAATTACATCCCTTCCAATGCAACTAACACTCTTTAGTATGGTAGTTGTAGCCTCCATAGAAGAAGCTATAATAGATGATGTGGTTCCTAATTTTAGATAGATCAAATTGTCATAGCACTTGGAGAAAGGATGAAAAGACTAGTGAGGATTCGATCCCAAGTCCATCAGGATACCTAAAATTGATAGTGTTTGTGGTCCTAGCGATAATTTTACCTTTTCTCCATTCACCAAATAAATAGAAACGATAACTACTGTTATAATTAAAATAGTTAATGTTAGTGTCATTGAGAATGAGAATGGAAAAATCTTGGAAATATGTGTATACTTATAACCCTGCTCGCTTCATTATTCTAATCAATGTCATATTAACTTCGCTTATTAAACAATTATTTATACTAATATCACCTTCCTCTAGTCACTAATCTAATAACCCTTATATTCACCTCATCACACTAACCTCACATTTCCCACATATCAATTAATTATCCTATTACACTCTTATAACATTCTCATTAGCTTATTTAACTTTCATTATATCCTTTTTTGATAGTTTTAATTTCAAAACCCAGACACTCTCTAATCACAATTAATTAGCCTAATAAGATCTAGAATCTCGTGATGAACCTTGAGCCCACCCATAATATCCTTTAAGATATTCCAAGTAATTGTTAATTACTTGGAAATTCCAAAACCATCGATCTTACCACCCACAAGATTCAAATATAGCCTTCAATTTTCTTTACCACCTTCTATTTAAACCAACCTTTCCCCATGCAAAACCAACTAATTTATAAGCAACATTCTCATAATATCAGTGTGTCCAATGCCATCCTTCAAATCTTGAGTAGCCATAGCAATTTGAACAAGCAAGCATTCAATCACTAATACTCTATTCTATTGAAATCTTTAGTATCAGCTATTGTTAGCCACATAGTCTATTGAAGCCAGAAAAGCTTTGGTGTATTTATCTTGTATTCAGTTCTAACCATATGCTGTCTAGATTAAATAATTATGTGTATTTTGAAGGAAATATATTGATTAACCACAAAATTATACTTATTAGCTAGCTAAAAAGGTGATAAACATGAAAACAATCTCATTCTAGAGCTTTTTCACTAAATTGTTTCTCTAACTTTTGTTTTATGCTTTCTGTTATGAACCTGCAGCTGCAGAAGTGCATGTTTATAAATGATAGCCATGATATTTTTCAACATAAGTGTTGTTTTGTTTTATATAGCCATAACATAAAGCTTGAAAAGTGTGACATAAGTGTTGTTTTGTTTCATAACGTAAGGCAAATTTGAAATGAATGGTACGGTTAGGAGAGAGAGAGAGAGAGAGTTAGGATCTAAAACTTTGGCCACTGTTTGGGGTCCTAGTAAGATTTAAATCAGTGGGATTATTTTTCAGATTAATGGCCTCAAATTTATGAACAATCACTAATATTAACATCAGGTCATTATCTCTTATCCATTCAAGAAGGGTATGTTCATGCATCCGTTTCTCCACTTAAAAATTCGATGGAGAGGAATGGTTTTGAAGGATGATTTTATAGGTCAAGGAGATCCTTTTCATGGTGGTTTCATCAATTAACTCATCTCTATGAAGTGTTTTCACTTGAAATAAAATGGTCTTATGTACAAAGTGTTTCACTCACTCCAGCTATAAGTTTTGTTTGTATGAGGTGTTTGTCACTTTCAAGGGTTTCTAGAACTCCATTGTTCATAGAAAATCTCCTCACTCTCTCATAGTTCATGTGTTCTCTCTTGAAAAGCATCCCTTGTTATTAGTCTCCAAGAAGTGTCATATGCCTTGCTCTTTAAATGCATATTAAAGTTCATAAATGGTCTTTCAATGATCCGAGTTCCGTGTTTGATCTAGATGGTGTGAGAAACTAATGTTTTATATGTTTGAGAAGAATTGAAGTTCAAGTGTGAAAGGTTGCAATCAAATCATGCTCTCAAACAAGGCTTATGCATTGGTTGACTATGTATGTAGTTTTTACAAAACAAGTTAAGTAAGTTGAAGGTGACATAATGATTTTCATATACTATGTATACCATTGAAACAATGACAAGGAAGTTACAAGTGGTTTGATAGTGCCAAGAAGTCAAGAGCTCAAGAAGTGGTTTTGAGCACTGAACAAGCAAACAGTGACCTACAGGCCCTAAGCCTATAAGTCCTCATTTTGGATCAAATCAACATCACTCTCCAAAAAATTAAAATCTAAATAGAATATTTGATTGCAAGGTAAGATGGGATAAATCAAAGAACACCTAGTCACTGAGACAGTCAAGAGAATCAAGAAATTGAGTTCACAGTCAAAAGAACACCTATAGTATTGTGTACGAATGGAAAAAGTAAGATGTGGTTTGGAAATGTCACAAAAGGTGTTGGAATACCATGTATATAGTGTAATCAACTCCTTTGATTTACATCCTTCAAATCACCATGGCACAATGAGAAGACTAACTTCCAAATGTCAAGCAAACTACTAGAAACCTATAGGTTGTTAATGAGACAATTGGTCTTAAGCATGAGGATAGACATAGAGGGTGTAGAAGATATGATTGAAACCTAATTAAGATCATAAATAATTCAATAAACATTGATATGATCATTGAATTGGAAGTTGAAGATCTTGAAAACTCAAAGTATGTAGTCAAGATGACCCTAAAAGGCTACCTACAGGCCTACTTCAAGATTAATCCATTTTCAAGCTAAAGAGAGGGCAAAGGTATTTGAAAGGTGATTTTTTCTTAACTTAGATTTTCAAGACAAATCAAAAATATATGGATAAATTATTTGATGTAAAGGTGAAGACAATTCGGGTGATGGGTCCACCCTAATTGATGATGGAACTTTTGGAAGCCATAACTTTTGCACCGTAGCTCCAATTGACTCACCGTTTGAATCATTGGAAAGCTAAATATGAGAGGAACATCATGAGATGGAATGGAGCTATGATTGATGAATTTTAACCCCATAATACCCAATGGAAGTGTCCCAAATTTCAATTTTAATAGTGCAATCTAAAAATAATAAGATTCCAAAAATAGTAATTCCTCAAATTTTGTATTGTTGTAAATCATGGAAGTTGAACCAATTCATCTCCCTTGAGATTGGTGACCTTTCACATCCTCCCCACACCTTAAAAACATGTATAAATTAAGATGTAACCTGAAATGGAAATTAGACATCTCTTCTTAGAGATAAGCATATGTTTGTGTCTGCAAATTTGATCAATAAAACATCTCTTCTCAGATATAGCATTATTAAAATTATTTTGTTGTTATTTCTTGAATTATCTTTCAACCAAAGCTTTCAAGTTTTGAATCAGTGGTATCAGAGTGGTTTATATTTAGAGTGTATCATCCCAAGAATGAGGTTAGATTACAAGAAGCTTGGGTTGAAAATATAAGCAGCAGACTATCCACATTTTCGCTCTGAAGGACTTCAAATGGTGGACAACAACAAGACATCCGATCCTTTCAAAGAAATGGTGAATAAATCCCTCCAAAAGTAGCAAGTGTAGATGCTACAACAATTAACACAAATTCTATAACAAATATCGATGGGAAATTTTGGCTCCTCATCCACACCCACACATCCTTTCAGTGCCCCAACACCCTTCAAGGTTCAAGTGAATTTTGATATCCATACATTTGAAGGTAAAATCAATGTTGATCTAGTAGAAAATTGGTTGGATCAATTTCCATCTTATTTTTATGTAAATAAATTCACCAATATAGAGAAGATTACTTTTGCTCTTCTGAAAGCATCATTGCCTGTCAAAAATTGGTGGGAAGTGTACAAAAAGAGATTCAGTGTAGATGATATTGGCCTTGAGATGGAACCTACATGGGATGATTTCATAGAAGCTATAAAGGAAGAATACTACCCCATTAGAGCATATGACGATCTGTGTATAGAGTGGCAACAAGTTCGCCAAGGTAAGGAACAGTTTGTTCAAGATTACACTGACATTTTTCATTCTCTATCTGTGAGATTGGGCATCCAAGAAAGTGAGAAACATAAGGTTCTCAAATATCATGGCAGACTACAATGGTACATACAGAGAGAAATGAAAATCTTCAATTTGGAAACCATCAGCGAGGCATACAAGTTCATAGTGAAGATTGAGCAGAAGTATGGAAGAATGAATATAAAAAATTAGTCTTCAAAAAATAAAAGTGACAAAGAAGGTCAAACACGAGGCCAAAATTGGAAGAAAAAGGAAGGAAAGATTGGGAAGTGGTGTGATTATCACAAATCTAGATCTCACTCCAAAGAAGAATGTTGAGTCATCAAGTCACTGCTTTCTAAGTCATAATCCTCAACATCTACTGCTCTACCTCATATAGACCCTGCAATCGAAGAGGTTGAAGAAGAAATTGTAGATGTTGATCATAAAGCCATTATTGCTTCATCACAGACCCATGACGAGATGCTAGATGACAAGGAAAGGTTGTTTCACTCTAAGTTATGGGTGAAAGGTAAGCCTCTGTATTTCATTCTTGACAGCGAAAGTCAAAATAATTTAATCTTTGCTAATATTGTGAAAAGTCTAAATCTGTCCATGAAGCCTCACCCAAAGCCATACATTATTGGATGGTTGAGTCTAGGGAGAAACCTTCGTGTCACCATCAATGTCTTCTCTCATATGCAATAAAACCTTTCCAAGATGAGGTCTTATGTGATGTGATCAATCTAGATGTTTTTGATGTACTTTTTGGTCAGCCATTCATGTATGATCGACATGGAATATATGAATCAAGAACTTGAAGGATCACTCTCACACTTGGAACACAGTGCTACAGGGTTTCAGAGGTACCACCTTCTACATTTGTCTCTGTGATTAGTGCCAAGAAATTTTTTCTTATGGTGGTCAAGCCACAAGAGTCCAAAAGGGCCAATGCTATAGTCTTGACTACATAAATAACAAAACAAAAAAATAAAATAGATACCGAGCTAGAGAAGTTCACAGCCTTCCATCCACAAACTAATGGTCAGACAGAAATGGTGAACAATCAGGGCCTGCACAGTTCTATAAATCACAGTCCCTTCCAAGTATGTATAAGGAATCAAATAAAAGTACAACTACCACACTTGATGAAAAATCTTGATGCAATGGGGACCATTGCTTCTCAAGGAGGGAGGAATGATCTGGGCAACAATTCAGATGCCAATTCGGGTGATGGGTCCACCCCAATTGATGATGAAACTTTTGGGAGCCATAACTTTTGCACAGTAGCTCCAATTTACTCTCTGTTTGAACCATTGGAAAGCTAATGATGAGGGGAACATCATGAGATGACATCAAGCTTTGCTCAACAAAGTTTGACCCCATAAAACCCAATGAAAGTGTCCCAAATTTCAATTTTAATAGTGCAGTCTAAAAATAGTAAGTTTCTTAAAATAGTAATTCCTCAAATTTTGTATTGTTGTAAATCGTGGAAGTTGAACCAATTCATCTCCCTTGAGATTGGTGACCTTCCACATCCTCCCCAAACCTTTAAACCATGTATAAATGAAGATATAACCTAAAATAGAAATTAGACATCTCTTCTTAGAGATAAGCATATGTTTGGGTCTACAAATTTGATCAATAAAACATCTCTTCTCAGAGATAACATTATTTGAATTATTTTGTTATTGTTTCTTGAATTATCTTTCAACCAAAGCTTTTGAGTTTTGGATCAGTGGTATTAGAGAGGTTTGTCTTTAGAGTGTATGATTAGAAGGATGAGGTTAGATTACAGGAAGCTTGGGTGGAAAATAAAACCAACAGACTATCCACCTATTCACTCCAAATGACTTCAAATGGCAGACAACACTGAGACATCTGATCCTTTCAAAGAATTGGTGAATGAATCCCTCCAACAGTAGCAATCACAAATGTTACAACAATTCGCTCAAATTCTCCAACAAATCTCGATGGAAAATTTTGGCTCCTCATCCGCACCCGCACATGATTTCAGTGCCCCAACACCATTCAAGGTTTAGGGGAATTTTGATATCCCTACATTTGAAGGCAAAATCAATGCTGATGTAGTAGAAAATTGGTTGGATCAATTGTCATCTTATTTTTTTATAAATAAATTCACTGATAAAGAGAAGATTACTTTTGCTCTTCTGAAAGCATCATTACCTATCAAAAATTGGTGGGAAGTGTACAAAAAGAGATTTAGTGCAGATGATATTGGCCTTGAGATGGAACCTACATGGGATGATTTCATAGAAGCTATAAAGGAAGAATACTACCCCATTGGAGCATATGACGATCTGTGTATAGAGTGGCAACAACATCACCAAGGTAAAGAACCATCTGCTCAAGATTACAATGACATTTTTCATTCTCTATCTGTGAGATTGAGCATCCAAAAATGTGATAAACATAAGGTTCTCAAATATCATGGGGGACTACAATGGAACATACGGGGAGAAATGGAACTCTTCAATTTGAAAATCATCAGTGAGGCATACAAGTTCACAGTGAAGATTGAGCAAAAGCATGGAAGAATGAATATAAAGAATCAGTCTTCAAAATGGAAAAGTGACAAAGAAGGTCAAACACGAGGCCAAAATTGGAAGCAAAAGGAAGGAAAGACTGGGAAGTGGTGTGATTATCACAAATCTGGAACTCACTCCAAAGAAGAATGTCAAGCCATCAAGTCACTGATTTTTGAGTCACAATCCTCAACATCTACTGCTCTACCTCATACAGACCCTACAGTCGAAGTGGTTGAAGAAGAAATTATAAATTTTGATCCTAAAGCCATTGTTGCTTCATCACAGATCCACGACAAGATGCTAGATGACAAGGAAAGGTTGTTTCACTCTAAGTTATGGGTGAAATGTAAGCCTCTGCATTTCATTCTTGATAGTGGAAGTCAAAAGAATTTAATCTCTGCTAATGTTGTGAAAAGTCTAAATCTATCCATGAAGCCTCACCCAAAGCCATACAATATTGGAGGGTTGAGTCCAAGGAGAAACCTCTGTGTCAACCATCAATGTCTTCTCTCTTATGCAATAAAACCTTTCCAAGATGAGGTCTTATGTGATGTGGTCAATCTAAATGTTTGTGATGTACTCTTTGGACAACCATTCATGTATGATCGACATGGCATATATGAATCAAGAACTTGAAGGATCACTCTCACAGTTGGAACATCGCACTACTAGGTACCAGAGGTAACACCTTCTACATCTGTCTCTCTGATTAATGCTGAGAAAATTGTTCTTATGGTGGTCAAGCCACAAAAATAGAAAAGGGATAATGTTACAGCCCTGACAACACAAATAACACAATAGAAGCAAATAGATACCGAGTTGAAGAAGTTCATGGCCTTCCATCCATAGACTGATGGTTAGACAGAAATGGTGAACAATCAGGGCCTGCATAGTTCCATAAATCACAGTCCCTTCCAAGTATGCATCATAAATCAATTAAAAGTACAACTACCATACTTAATGGAAAATATTGATGCATATGGGACCATTGCTTCTCAAGGAGGGAGGAATGATCTAGACAACAATTCAGATGATAATTAGGGTGATGGGTCCACTCCAATTGATGACGAAACTTCTGGGAGCCATAACTTTTTTACCATAGCTCCAATTGACTCACTATTTGAATCGTTGGAAAGATAATGATGAGGAGAACATCATGAGATGGAATGGAGATTTGCTTGATGAACTTTGACCCCATAAATCCTAATAGAAGTGTCCCAAATTTCAATTTTAATAGTGCAATCTAAAAATAGTAAGTTTTTAAAAATAGTAATTCCTCAAATTCTGTATTATTGTAAATCGTGGAAGTTGAACCAATTCATATCCCTCAAGATTGGTGACCTTACACATCCTCCTCACACCTTCAAAACATGTATAAATGAATATGTCACCTAAAATGGAAATTAGACATCTCTTCTTAGAAATAAGCATATGTTTGGGTCTTCAAATTTGATCAATAAAACATCTCTTCTTAGAGATAGCATTATTTGAATTATTTTGTTCTTATTTCTTGAATTATCTTTCAACCAAAGCTTTCGAGTTTTAGATTAGTGGTATCAGAGCGGTTTGTCTTTAGAGTGTATGATCCCAAGGATGAGGTCAGATTACATGAAGCTTGGGTTAAAAATAGAACCAACAGACTATCCACCTATTCGATCCAAATGACTTCAAATGGCAGACAACACTGAAACATCCGATCCTTTCAAGGAAATGGTGAATGAAGACCTCCAATAGTAGCAAGCCCAGATGCTACAACAATTCACTCAAATTCTCAGTCAAATCTTGATGGGAAATTCTGGCTCCTCATCCACACCCACATATCCTTTCGGTGCCCCAACACCCTTCAAGGTTTAGGTGAGTTTTGATATCCATACATTTGAAGGCAAAATCAATGCTGATGTAGTAGAAAATTGGTTTGATCAATTTTCATCTTATTTTTCTGTAAATAAATTCACCGATAAAGAGAAGATTACTTTTGCTCTTTTGAAAGCATCATTGCCTGTCAAAAATTGGTGGGAAGTGTATGAAAAGAGATTCAATGCAGATGATATTGGCCTTGAGACGAAACCTACATGGGATGATTTCATAGAAGCTATAAAGGAAGAATACTACCCCATCAGAGCATATGACGATATGTGTATAGAGTGGCAACAACTTCGCCAAGGTAAGGAACAGTCTGTATAAGATTACGCTGACATTTTACATGGAAATTCCTAAACCATCGATCTTACCACCCACAAGATTCAAATATAGCCTTCAATTTTCTTTACCACCTTCTATTTAAACCAACCTTTCCCCATGCAAAACCAACTAATTTATAAGCAACATTCTCATAATATCAGTGTGTCCAAAGCCATCCTTCAAATCTTGAGTAGCCATTGCAATTCAACAAGCAAGCATTCAAGCACTAATACTCTATTCTATTGAAATCTTTAGTATCAGCTATTGTTAGCCACATAGTCTATTGAAGCCAGAAAAGCTTTGGTGTATTTATCTTGTATTCAGTTCTAACCGTATGCTGTCTAGATTAAATAATTATGTGTATTTTGAAGGAAATATACTGATTAACCACAAAATTATACTTATTAGCTAGCTAAAAAGGTGATAAACATGAAAACAATCTCATTCCAGAGCTTTTTCACTAAATTGTTTCTCTAACTTTTGTTTTATGATTTCTGTTACGAACCTGCAGCTGTAGAAGTGCATGTTTATAAATGATAGCCATGATATTTTTCAACATAAGTGTTGTTTTGTTTTATATAGCCATAACATAAAGCTTGAAAAGTGTGACATAATCAATCTGGGTTGTGTCAGGTATAACATTGTCTATTTTTATTTTTGGAATCTCACATTTTTGTATATATAATTTTTTATACTGACTGTGGCATCGTCTCTCGGGCCTGCAATTTTGTTATTGGTCTATTTTTTTTTTAATCTAAAGAGGCATTTTGAAAACCTTTTATTAATCACACTTTAATTTGGGGTTAATAAATTTGTTTGATTGTCTGTTTAAATTATTATACCTTTTTTTATTATCTATTTGTTTTTCGAGGTTACAAGAGTGTATGCTTTCTCACATTCTAGGGTAATTTTTAAAGATAAAAAATTGTGAGTAAATTTTAAATTTTTCTTTTTCTAGGGGCAATGTGACATGAAATTCATCCTCACATACTTTTCATGGTCTTAGGAGAATTATGATGTAGATTTCACCATCATGCATAAGATCACATTCTGTGTTTTAACAAAGTATAAATATCAAGGACAATTATCGCTAGACTAAGCAGATTTCCCTATATAAGATCCCATGTAGTGAGGAAGTAACACTCAAACTCTAAGGTGTCAAACAACACCCTACATGTACTTTGGCTCCACGTACCAAAAGTTGTTTAGGGGACATCCTTAGAAGAGCTAGTTAAACCTAGATTAAGACCTCTCGATCGCAACATAAATCCAGGGCAGAGAAAAAAAATTCTCAAAGATAACTCACTAGGTACAAATAGTAACTATACATTAAAGCCATCATTTTAAAAAAAAATGTATTATTTAAGTGATCTTTAGTTTTAATTGTAACGATGATATGATTATACAGTATAGAGTGGATCTATATATTAATTATCGAACCAAACCTAAAGTTGAAGAGGACAATTCATAATGGATGTCCTTATAAATAAATTAATGCAAAACCAAAAACAAAATGCAAAACCAAAAACAAATCATAATGAATATCTTATACGTAAATTGATATAAATTCAAAGAATATCAATGTCACTCATCTAAATAACCATCATCATCAAATAAAATAATGATCATTATCAAATAGAATAACTATTATCCTCAATTATCATGAAAAGTCCTATACTAATATATATGATACAACAACCATCATTAAATAGAACAATCATATTCATTAATCACAATAAAATATTGAATATTATATCTATATAAAATTACTCATTTATATAAAATAACATAATTAATGATCTTATCCTAATATAACAAACTTTACTTCATCTACATTGTTATATCCATAAAATAATGAATTCATAATTTTTATGATATAAAAATTAAAAATCTTTTTAAGTTTATGGTAAAAAAAAACACACAAATATATTACTTGTTGGCCAATAAGGGGGCTGGCCAACGTACAAGTCTCCCTTACTTGACACCTGTCCGCACCTCGTATTCCACGTGTGTCCTTCCTCTGTTTTTAATCCCACCTCCCTCTTATTTTCATTTCTTGTTGACATACGAAACATTAAAAAGGTAGAATAATGGTAGGGTTGTGAATTAGGGTTAGCAATTTTTTTGACTTATTTTATGGTTTCGTAGATGTTATTAAAATTTATATTTATTTATTTATCTTGTATTTTATGTGGGTTTAAAGAAATAAAATTTTCATATTTGATAAATTAAAATAATAAAATTTATTATTTTGATTGATTTTAAATAAGATTTTGATTAATAGATATTTATATGGTTTTCCAATATTTGTTTTATAATGGCGGAGGGGAATTGAGACAAGGAGTTATAATAAAATGAGTGTGTTCACTTTTAATAATCCATAATATTAAAAATTAGCAGCAGTCCTAAAGGTGCAAGTTACGCCAAGGGGGATGTCACTTTATTTTTAAAGAAAATGTTTTTTTGTAGTACTCATGAGTGTGAAGGAGTGGATTAGTAAATTTGTGAAATGTTTTTTTTTAGTTTATTGAGAGAATTTACATTTGTTGTAAATGTTGTGGAAGTGGTATTATACTGAATATTGATTCCTCTTTTTTTCTAAGGTTTACATATTTACTATTCTTCATTCTTGCATAACAGTTGAATGTAAATGTTACTGATTTTTTATTCTATAAGTTTTACTTTCTTTGTCTTAGATTGCCTATCTATTTCCTAGACACATTTAGCATTAAACTGTGAGGCATTGTTCCTACAAATGTTACATCATTTGTAGTTTATATTATGTATTTTGTCTTCTTGGTGTGTATATTTTAAATGTTGATTGTGTCAACGATCCTGGAGACTAAGTTGATCGTATAGGAGTGCTAAGTTTTGTACAACCAATCATTCATCATAAGTTGGTTGCTACTTTCGTCTATCGAAATAAGAGTTCCAACTTTTCATAAATTTACTGCATCTATGGATGTGATCTTGTTAGTTTAGGAATTTATTTTCCATTTTTTTGTTTTATTTGGGTTATTCACACACGTGGTTTAGCTTGCTTAGGTGTCATTTGTCATAAGGAGTTACTTGATCGTCATTTTTAGCTAGTTGGTAGGAGTTACTCCTTAATCGACTATTTTGGGGATATGTGAGTCACATGTCTATTCTAGGCCTTTACCACTATTATAGGGGCAGTTACTTGTAATCTCTTATTTGTACTCCTTTTGTAAAGTTGAATACATAGAGCATTTGCATGGCTTCCACTCTTGATTTCTCTCACACAGTGGCTTGTTCATTCATCGTTATTACTTTGTTCAAGCTACAATGCATTCATTATTCCATCTTCAATCTTGGTAGGATCTTCGACATGGTATCAAAGTACCGCTTGTCTGGTTTTTTGTGTCGATTGAGTTTGTTATGAAATTCTGAGTTTATTCCAAAAAAATGCCCTAATTTTTTATGTATTGTTGGTAGTTTTCATCCTTGGTAGAGGCATTGGTTTTTATTTTGTTGAGTATAGGGTCCTTCTTGCTCATCCTTGGGCAATGTGGCTTTGCTCTCCAAGTGGATCTCCATCTCTCTTCACTTGATAGTTCACCAACATTGGTTTTTCATTGAGATGAAAAAGCATTTTATTGTATTGGAGTGTAAGTTTTGATTTGAGGCAGGTCTGAGGTACTTCTACAATTTTGTGTCGCCTACTTCGTGATAGGTCACCAAGCCATGATTGGAAACTTGAACGAGGGGCTACTTGTGGAGATTGCCTCTTCGATATGATGCATGGGACTAGATCTGCCCTTTATGCAAACAACCAAGAGTCTCTTAATATGACAATATAGGAAGTAAATATCATGAGCTTCATGTTTACTATCTAAAGCCATGACGCCTCTTTTCTCAACTTCCCCTTACACCTGTATTTTTTTTCAAACCAATTTTCCCTCTTAAACCTTGATGTTGTCTTGATACTCCTCTCACCGCCCTCGGGCCTTGTTCGACTCTATTTGACATTTGTTTTGTAATCTGATCTCTATTCTTTTACCTACAAATTGACCTGCCACCTAACCAACCCACATGTAGTCTCCATTTATAGCCTTGAAGCTTGCCTTCAACACCCATGACCTCCACTGTCATGCATATCATTAGCGATCTCAGACCTGCAACAAGCTCCTTCTTGGCATCATCCATCCAGGTGAAGCATTAAGCTCTCCTATAGCAATTTCCAAGCTTGTAAACTCCTTGGCGACACCTCAAACCCTCATTCAAAGCTAAGTCTCCATGTTGTTCGCTTCAAATTAGGTGAAAGCCATTTGAACTAAACCACCTTGTTTTTAGGTAGTTCATGTTTTTTTGGAAACCATCTATTGCCTGATTTGGTTTTAGCCTTTAAAAAAGGCAGGTTTACGAATTTCACTGGTGGGGGACAATTTTAGGAGTGGGAGGTGGATTTGATTTGTTATGAAGAGGGAGGCTTTATTAGGGGGTTGATTTATATGGGAATTATTTACTTGTTTTTGTATAAAACATTATAACTTGGTGGAGTTGGTGTTTTTTATTTGTTTTTATATAAAAATGTTATCAGTTGTTTTTTTATTGTTTTTTAATAAAAACAATATATTGTAATTGAGAGATGTGTGGGAGACATACAGAGCTTTTGTAATATTTTTGTTTGATTATCTTCATAATCTTGATAAAGATAGAGGGTGAGGCCCAGTTTGGTAGGCAACAAAACCCCCTCACAAGCAAATTTTCTTTTATCTTTCTCTCGTTACTTTCTATTCAACTCTTTTGCTTGTACTCCTCATTTAAATGCATTTTTTATGATAACCAATGTCCATTTTGAGGACCATTTTTTGGATAAAATTGATGAATTTTCAGCAATTCCAAGGGCCATGCAAGCTCCAAATTATGTTTGATGTCATGCCCAAGGCTCTACCCCCAAATCCCACAATGGGCACTACCCCTTAACCCCATTGGGCATTACTGCGACCAGACCCCCATGTCATGGCCCCTTGTTTAGTACTTCCAATGTACTTTCTTACACTAGAGGGTAGTTAGAGAATGACAACATCTATAGTTCAATGCCTAAAGGACACTTTACAAGCACTTTTGGGCACTTGTATGGCCTTGCAAGATCAAATTTTAGTTGGAAATGATTTTTAAGTGTTCCTTAGGCTCCCTCAGATCACTTTTTAGCTTTAGACCAAGTTTTAAGTTGAACTAATGACACTCCAAAAATTATCTCTCCTTCATCATTGCCTTCATAAGGTAAGGCAAATTTGAAATGAATGGTATGGTTAGGAGAGAGAGAGAGAGTTAGGATCTAAAGCTTTGGCCACTATTTGGGGTCCTAGTAAGATTTAAATCAGTGGGATTATTTTGCAGATTAATGGCCTCAAATTTATCAACAATCACTAATATTAACAGCAGCTCATTATTTCTTATCCATTCAAGAAGGGTATGTTCATGCATCCGTTTCTCCACTTAAAAATTCGATGGAGAGGAATGGTTTTGAAGGATGATTTTATAGGTCAAGGAGATCCTTTTCATGGTGGTTTCATCAATCAACTCATCTCTATGAAGTGTTTTCACTTGAAAGAAAATGGTCTTGATGTACAAAGTGTTTCTCTCACTCCAGCTATAAGTTTTGTTTGTATGAGGTGTTGGTCACTTTCAAGGGTTTCTAGAACTCCATTGTTCATAGAAAATCTCCTCACTCTCTCATAGTTCATGTGTTCTCTCTTGAAAATCATCCCTTGTTATTAGTCTCCAAGAAGTGTCATATGCCTTGCTCTTTAAATGCATATTACAGTTCATAAATGGTCTTCCAATGATCCGAGTTCCATGTTTGATCTAGATGGTGTGAGAAACTAATGTTTTATATGTTTCAGAAGAATTGAAGTTCAAGTGTGAAAGGTTGCAATCAAATCATGCTCTCAAATAAGGCTTATGCATTGGTTGACTATGTATGCAGTTTGTACAAGACAAGTTAAGTAAGTTGAAGGTGACATAATGATTTTCATATACTATGTATACCATTGAAACAATGACAAGGAAGTTACAAGTGGTTTGATAGTGCCAAGAAGTCAAGAGCTCAAGAAGTGGTTTTGAGCACTAAACAAGCAAACAATGACCTACAGGCCCTAAGCCTATAAGTCCTCATTTTGGATCAAATCAACATCACTCTCCAAACAATAAAAATCTATATAGAATATTTGACTCCAAGGTAATATGGTATAAATCAAAGAACACCTAGTCACTTAGACAGTCAAGAGAATCAAGAAATTGAGTTCACAGTCAAAAGACCACCTATAGTATTGTGTACGAATGGAAAAATTAAGAAGTGGTTTGGAAATGTCACAAAAGGTGTTGGAAGACCATGTATATAGTGTAATTAACTCCTTTGATTTACATCCTTCAAATCACCATGGCACAATGAGAAGACTAACTTCCAAATGTCAAGCAAACTACTAGAAACCTACAGGTTGTTAATGAGACAATTGGTCTTAAGCGTGAGGATAGGCATAGAGGGTGTAGAAATAATGATTGAAACCTAATTAAGATCATAAATAATTCAATAAACATTGATATGATCATTGAATTGGAAGTTGAAGATCTTGAAAACTCAAAGTATGCAGTCAAGATGACCCTAAAAGGCTACCTACAGGCCTACTTCAAGATTAATCCATTTTCAAGCTAAAAGAGAGGGCAAAGGTATTTGAAAGGTGATTTTTGCTTAACTTATATTTTCAAGACAAATAAAAAATCCATGGAGAAATTATTTTATGTAAATGTGAAGACCTAAAACAAAGAGTACAATCATGACACTAAAGGGTCACCTACAAGCTGCAAGTCAGGGCAAACTGATCTTAAACTTGAAGAACGGAGCAAAAAGTGATATGAGACACTCTAAGTTCCACAAAAGTTTAAAAATAAGATCATAAAACCATTTGAAAACCATATAAAACATGATCACATCGATCAAACTCTAAATTTCAAATCTCCATACACAGTCAAGAGGAAAACTACAGGTTTGCCTGCTCCTTATGAGTTTTTACTTTATTTGAAGGTGATTAAGGAATATGAATATGTATAAGAGAAAGATAGGCCATTTTTAAATGGTCCATAGTGTACTCAAGACTTCATTTTAACCCTCATAATGAATGTTAAGGTTATGCATAGTTCAATACTCGATCTACACCTAATGAGCATAACCCACACACAAGCTTGCTTACTTGGCTGAGTAAACATGAAAAGGAGAAATATTGAGGGAGAAAAGCCATTAAAAATGGTTTCACAATGTCATGAATATACCATAGAACCATTATACTAGATGATATAGGTATGAAATGTTGATGAGTCATGTTTTAGGGTACACAAGCCTAAAAGCCACACAGGCAAATCCTACAGCCAGTCATGAGAGGGATTGGTATTTTGTGGCCTTCTATAGGCATGATCACACTTTGAGAATTGATACAGAGGATGCTTATGAGTGTAAAAATACTTACATGGTCCCTTCAAATACACATATTCAGCTAGTATAACCACTATTTTATCTCAAACCTTGCTCACTCCATTGACAAAGGTCAATTTTGAGAACAAGCGGTCTATTTGAACTCAAAGCAAAATAAATATGCCAAACCCCATGGAGGGTATTTTAAAAAATGAATAAGTACATATAGGATCTCAACACACCTTTATGTGGCACCAAAACTCAATTTTAAATCCAAATGCCATTAAGGGCTAGCAAAGAGGTGACAGGCCTTAAACCCTAAGTCCCCTCACTAGTCCACCAAATGCATACAGTGGGGTAATAATCCTTGCCAAGATAGGTTGAATAATAAATAAGGTTTTTTTTAGGTTTATAAACCTCTCCCAATAATTTAATTGATTTTTAAGACCCAAAAATAAAATTAGACCTCTTTTGAGTTCAAGATAGCTAAGTCTGCCACTCGAGGAGCAACTTTACACACTCACACCATCTCTCAAAATTTACATGGGAAGCTGAGCCATTTGAAATATGTAGGGGGTTAGTAAATATGGTTCTTTGAGTCAAATGAGGTCAATTTTTGATTTGTTCTTTATGAACAGTTGTTAAGATCCTAAACAGGTCTTAAACCCTCCTAAAACCCTGATAGTGACCAGTCAAGGCAAATGGACTTCTAAAGCACATCTAATGCCATATTTTGCACTTGAAACCTATTGTATATTGTTGAAGACTCCAAGGAGGTTATCAAAATGTACCTTTTCCATAATTTTAGTTGTATGGACTACCATAAATTCCCTATTTTTCATGTTTTTTGTATTTTGTAGGTGTTATGAGAGGGAGATAACTTCCCAATCATTGGATGAAGTCATTAGGAATGTTTCATAAATATTCAAGCCAAAATATTTTCATAATATATTATAGATGTGGTAAAAAAGGCCATTTTCCAAGGCAATCTCAAATAGGCCTAAAAAAAGACTAGGTGTCTAGGTCATTTCTTGGTTTGCATACTTTCACAATGTCTCAGGACCCCAAAACTGACATGGAGGTTAGTGATATCCTAGGGAAAGTTAATCACATGCTTTTGGGTGATTTCACATATGTGAGAGAGGTTTGGATGAAGAACAAAAGTTTCTAGCCAAGGAGGCCTAAGATAAAGCCCTCAAGTGAGGCTTTGGCTATCTCCTCACACGGTTCTATGGATTCCCACACACCCCTTGCATCTAAATCTCATTTTCTCAAGGATGAACATTGTGATCTGGCTGAGTATCAACCATCGTTCACTCATTTGGAGTTTAGCGTGCATCATTCAACTCTTTCTTATACTCCACAATGCCAAGTTAGCTTATCTCTTTTCTAAGACCTCTTCCAACATGTCTCCCCAGAGGTTGAGCTCCCCCTTGCATCCTACTTTTCCCATCAGAGTATTGGCTCTCTCAATGTGTCTCCCATGGAGGTTGGTAGAGTAGTTGAATTTGAGCATGAGTGCTATTCCATCCATGGTACATCACCCAAATCAACAATGAGAGGAGAGATTACAAGAAGCTCATGCCCGTGCATCCTTTGTAACACCATCCTCTTATTTGTTTGGGTTCAGAGGTCTCATTCACCAACAATGACCCCACCTTCAACACCCCTATGTTCTGGGTCATGACTAGTGAACCTATAGATATGGTTACTCCATATCATTCTTCACACATTTTCCATATTATTTGGCCTCCTTGTAGGCTAAATAGTGGCCTACCTCGAGGGCAAGCCTCTAGTTAGGGAGAAGTGGTAGCTTGCCTTCGGGGGTAGGCTTGGGCCTAGGGTTGTGATCTTTTGGTGAGCCTCAAAGCTTACTAGAACACCCTTATTGGATGTACCTTGGGATAAAAGCAAAGTATTTTACTTATTTTATTTGGTCAGACTATTGCTTACTAATAGCTAACCCTTTACGGAATCCCCCCCTCTTTTTTTGTAGTGCTTGGTTGGTGGTGCAGGTTAATGGTTATGGTTGTTTATGACTTGATCTAGCATTCCCTAGTTTGTCTTCATATATCACAGGCTTCCTACAACCCCTCCTCACCTCTCACTATAGATAGAATTGAGCCTCTCTCTCACAATTGGCCCTGCACAACGGTGATGACTCTACCGACTGAGATGTCTTTCTTGCCTCTAGCATTCTGTCTCCTCCTCACATCTGCACGAGAGAGCAACATGACCCTAGATAAGTCATGCTTGTATTGGAATAATAAAAATATGTTTTGGAATGGTGACAAACATTATTTTCTTGTCTCCCCCCTTCCCTTTTCTTTTTGGTCTAGTTTTGGGTCTTTCTGGGCTCCCCAGGCTTGGTTTTGGCCCTTTCTGGCCCAGGCCACAACTTTCTTGTTTAAATCATAGCTTGGATGTGGGATAGGATATAAATATTTTACCCTAAAATTGGTCCAAGCCATGGGTTTACCCAGGTAGGTTGGGGCCTAGGCAAACAACCTTCTTGTTTCCCTTTTCAAGCCTCTGTTTGGCTCTATTTTTGCTCCCAAAACCCCTGAACCCTCATCTCAAAGGTTTTGGTCCATTACAAACACAATGGTGAGATTTATTTCTATTTTTTAGGCCTATTTATGTGTGTTTTTGGACTATTACAATATCTTATACCCCTAAGTCCTCTGGCCTATCACGCCTATGCACTGCTTGTCGGATGCACCTTGTGGGCCCTTGGTTGGGTATTTTACCCATTTTTGTGTTTTAGATCAGAAGACCTCTATATTAGAGGTTTTGGTGCATTATGAGTGCATTGGTAGCCTTTATTTTTTAATCTAAGGCTTCCTTGGGTCTTCTTTGGCCTTTTTTTAGTCCTTGATACCCCTTTTGGGTCCAAACTGACCTCCTGAGCCCATGCCCCATTTCATGGGCACCTAGGAATAGAAGTTACTTTCTATACTTATTTTAGTTATTAATTTCTCTACGTTTATGCAATTGATCTGTTTTAACTCCCTTTCTCTTTTTTCATCATGGTTGCAAGCTAACGATGTTAGCTACCTACAGTGGTTCAAAACTTGCTCTAGTCTTGTTGACTGGTCTTTGTCTTCTCTGAACTTCCCACCACTTTCCTTGGTTTCCTCTTCCCATGACTAGTGTTGGTCAACCACTTTGGTTATGGCTTGGTTGCAATTTTTAACTCCCTTGTACAACTTGCTTACTTTGCTCTATGTTGAGATAACCTTTCTATAGTTGATAGTGTTGTGTCCTCGACCCCCATCATGGTGCATCTCTCAGTGGTGATTCACATAGATGGAAACAATTGGGATAACCCAAGACCTATGTTTATGACTTGGGGGTTATTAATGATCCATGGGGCCATAAGCTTGTTACAAATGTTCATTTATTAATTACTGAGATGAATAATGCTATCGAGTATCACATAATCATTAACACCTTCACCAATGCTCATGAGTTAGGTGCATGCTATGTGTAGTTGTTCTCTAAGTCACTCTTAGCTATGTCTCAACTCACTAGTGTCTGGGTCATCCTTACCTCTGAGTTTCTCCCCTCTTTGAGGAGGTACACGATTTGCTCTCCTTATTTGAAGATGTCTAGTTTACCCATATCCCTCATAGGGATAAAACTAGGGCTGATGCCTTAGTGAATGTCATTCTGGAGAGTATGGTTTGATTTGATATCACTTGTGTTCCCTATTTGCAGGAACTAGAGATGGAACTTGATTTGGATTCTAGATTATGCAGTCTTTGCACTTTCACCTATGCATCATGCCATTGACACTCTTCTCCCACCATCCTTATCTGGTAAGCGTAGGTAATGTTTTCTATTATCTTTTTAGTACTTTTTTTCCTTTGATTTGGTGTGGCTTCTAGGTACTTCACAACACTCATTCATTTGAACACCAACTGCTCATACCTCAGGGGCATATGTAACTGTAATTCCTATGACCCTAATCTTCCCTATGCTTAGATATCAACTCACGTAAAGATTACCAATCCTAGACATCTTACTTTGAGACATCTGTTACCTGCTTGGACCTTTCCTACATGATATTCTCATCCCCCATACATTTTAAATCCATATTGACCCTTTGTCACGCCAAACTGACTCTCTAGGGATCCCCTAGGACCCATTTGGGAAGCTATTGACTTGTTTGGGCCCCTATTTGACCCAATCCATGGCTTAGGGAGGAAACCCATGGCCTAGACCACACATTTCCTTCATGAAAGTTGCAGCCTAGATCATGACCTAGGTAGAATGTTTGAAAATGTGTCCTGAAGGGATCCAAACAACTAAAAATGGCTAGGTTTTTATGGTTTGGGGGGTTAGGACTGAGTTTTATTGGATTTTACTCATTAATTCAAACTATCTCTTCTCATTCCATCTCTCTTGTGATTTCTTCTTCCCTCTCTTGACTCTCATGCCTTCTTGAATCTCTTTAGGTTCACTCTTAGCACTCTTGAGCTTGATTGGGGATAGGAAATCCCATATACTCCTACAATCTTGCTTGGAGACTCCATTACTGCTCTCAGTTATTCTTACTTCCCCTTGGGCTTGATCCAAAGCTCCTACATTTGACATTGCTCTTGATTTGTGCACTTGGTTGGAGCTCTTACACCATTGCAAGTTCTCACTTCACCTCCTCCTTTGCTCTTGGCTCTTGGTCTGGACTTTACCTTGAACCTAGCTTGGTATTCCTCCTACATTGCTTCCTAGCTTAGATTCTTGGTTGGTAGAACATCTGCACTTCATCTTTGAGCTTGATCTAAGGGCACTTTTCTATGCAAAGTGAAACTCCATTGTTTGTGTAGAGTATATGCTAGAGTTTGAATTGTTTTAGTGAAATAGTTGTTTTGGTATATTGCTTAGGGCAGTGTTCAAAGTTTATTTCATTTGTGTAGGTTCAAAGAATGCTTTCATGGCTTGAAATTTTCCTTTTTTTATTACATTTTCTCTCTTTGAAACCCTTCCTCATTACATAAGTAGATATATACATGTGCAAAACATACTAGAAAACTTGCTTAAACATTCTCTTCCTCTTTTATTAAAAACTAGAACAATTGCATGATTAGAAAAAAATAGTGTTGCTTTGAAAGGATATCTCAAATATAGAATAGGCATGCTATTGAACGCATACCTAAAAATGTCTTTATTGTAAAAAAAGTCTTTCGTTTGGCCTCAAAGTGCCTTAATTTCTAGATTTATAGTTCATTGGTTATCTCATTTCATTCAATATTATTGTTTTCATATTATTTATGAAACTAATAGTATAGTTTTAGCCACTTGATTTACTATGATTAGATCTACTAGAGGTTCCTATGTACTTTGTGTGCTTATTTTTACTATCCCCAACCTAGTTTACAAGTTTGTCTATAGACTGGTGCAATCCGACAAACTGAGTAGTCACTATAGACCTCCTGTAACCCATAGAACCCCTGAACCTTCTATCCTCTTATTAGTTTGCTTTAGTACCCCACCAAACACTAGTGGTTCCATTCAGATTCTTGGAGTTAAATTTTAGCATACTTAGTGGGACCTCACATACGGTTTCACATTAGTTTTATCCCATTTAGATATATCTTAGCCAACTCTTCTTTGTTAGTTGTTAGACTTTGCTTTCGATTGTGCTTTGGATCTTGCCTTGGTTGTTTTATCTTACTTTAGTTTTGTGTCTTTCTCCTAGTTGGTTCTCTATCAGTTTGCCTTTTTTTTTGTCTCCCATGTTGTTCATGTTTCATTGCATCCATGGCTGATCTCCCACCTTCAGGATGCCAATATCAATAGATTTAGGGTCTCATCCTTGAGCTCACTATTGGGCAAGCCATGCTTGCAATAGAATGCCATAGCCACCATAGGACGTAGGAGCTTCCCTCAAGCTAGCATGGTAGTTTTTACCCTCTCATTTTCTAAAGGGAATAAGATTGGCATGACTATAACCAATGGACTTGGTTTCCTTTTCATTAGTCTGACCTTCATTCATCTGAGGACATGTTATCTCAGTCTCAAGTCATGCCTCATTCACCCATTCATGGTGATTGAGGAGTTATGTGTAATCATTAATGATTATCATAGACATATTCATGTGAATGAAGTGCTTCCTTCTTCTCCTAGGAGTTGGTGGCATGCTTCCTCTAAAAATAAAGCCTGCACTTGCTCAATTTTGAGTGCCTCAATTAGTTCTTGTATGATTTCCCTACCTATTTCTTAGTTGAAGACTCTAAAGCAAGAACACTCTCATATCCATATTGTGGGTCATAGGTATCCTAACTCGATGAGGTACCCCTAGCCTAAGGGTTCCTCCCATCCTCCTAGTCCTTTTTTTAGAGTTAACCTTAGGATGCGGACTACAGATCCATATGATGCATATAAAGAGCATCAACGACCACTAGTTAACCCTCATGTGATGGAATATGACCAATACCATAGAGATCTTAGTCATCATGACCATTTACAAGAGAATGTGACATCCTCCCATCATACCTGTGAAGACTGTCACACTACTTATGGCCGTTCTCTACCCCATGATAGAGATGATTTCCATTATAAGCATCATCCTAGCCAGAAGCCTCCCTTGTATCATCTTCCCTATGGTCATGGTCATGGTGAGACGTATGGGCATAGGCAACATCATCACCATCATGAGCCCCCTTTCAAAGTTCATAGCCAACCTACTATGAACCATGCTTCTGAGGATATCTGCCAAAATGATCTAGCCCTTTGGGTATGTGTTATTCCCCCTCTCACTCCTATTCATGACTTACCTAAGTTCAGTGGGATACAAGACTCTAGTCCCATAGGGAATATCATGGCCTTCATGATGGTGTGTATGGATTGGGAATAAGACAAAAGCATGATGTTAAAGCTCTTCACTCATTTTTTATGATCTAAACTCTTGTCTGGTTCTAGAATCTACCTTTAGATTCTCTCTTTAGTTTCCATCTCCTTCTGGATGACTTCTTCCAATATTTTGATATTTTTAGGCCTTTTAACCTCAACATCCAATCATTCACTTCCATGGTGCAAGCCAAGGGTGAGTCAAACTTTGAATTTGTGCGTAGATGGTGCTTAGTTATTCATATGTGTAGGACTATGTTCTTGGATGACCAGCTTTATGATATGTTCATGCGAGCATTAAGGTAGGAGGTTCACCTTAAGGTTCTCAAGAATGAACCAACCTCTTATAATTAAGCTATTAATGAGTGTCTAAAGATTGAAGTGTTTGAGATGCGTGTGAGCATATGGCCCGTACTTTCCCAAAAGTCATCTTCTTCATGCGATCATAATTATAATGTGACTAACAATGGTGTCATTGATTCTCCTCCTGAGAAGAAGGACAAGAAAGATAGCCATGAGGATAATACTTTGAGAAAGAAACTAGTTGAAAAGAAGGCTTTTGACTCGAGCACAAAAAAATAATGGATGGTGTTTCCTTATGAACCTATCAAGTTTTGTAACTTCCATCAGATGAGGGGGCATAATGATAA
Source organism: Torreya grandis (assembly GCA_037957365.1). Taxonomy (NCBI): domain Eukaryota; kingdom Viridiplantae; phylum Streptophyta; class Pinopsida; order Cupressales; family Taxaceae; genus Torreya; species Torreya grandis. The sequence continues at coordinate 3,155,608 of JARHVA010001261.1, read as the reverse complement.
CCATTGTGCCACCTAGAATTCTAGTGCGGAAGCCTCACCTTCATCTTAGAGTTCTTCATTTGCAAAACCCAACCACAAGTTGAATGTTTTCAAGGAGCCTTTGCCTGACCACAACAAGGAGAAGAAGAAGAAGAAAAAAAAGAAGAAACCAAAGGCTAAGGCCTTGCATTCCACTTCTTGCACTTTCACCTCTTCTGACTACTCTTCTTACACTAACCCAAGAGGGAAAACCAAGCATGAGAGTAGTGAGGTTTTTTATACTATCGATATAACCTCTACTAGGTACAATTGCTTTGTCAACATGTGCTTTGGTCAAACTACTGACCCTGTTGGAGAGACTAGTGGTGTTGGACCTCCCATCCAGCCCATGGGTCCTTGTTGGATTAATACTAAGCTCTTACATTTGGCATTGCACCTAATTTGTGTACATGGTTGGAGCTCTTACACCATTGCAAGTTCTCACTTCACCTCCTCCTTTGCTCTAAGTTAACAAACCACAGAATTCTATGTATTACAATCAAAAATGGATTTGTAGGATCATTATCTAAGTTATTCAAGGGAAATTTTTTATTTTAAAATTAATAAGCAACATTAGGAATGTTTATCCAATCATTATAATCCATTGATAATTATTTTAGTTCTCAAAAACTTAAATTTTGAGCTCTTCGCCTCCCTGCAAACTTGCAAACCCTAAACCATGGTTTGAGAGAGGAAAATTAATTTTTATTGAGATTTAGCCATTAAAACTTATTGAAACTTTGTAAATAGTTTATAGGATATTTTTATAAAATGTAAAATTTGGTTTAATATTTTATAAACTTATTTATGGGAACTTATAATGGACTATGTTAAAATAGACTTGTAGGAATCAATAAAACAAGGTTACAACTAACAAAACTCAAATTTCTCTTAAACCATATTTTCAAATCCTACCAAATTTTGTGTGTATGTGTTTAAATGTGTCACTAAGAGGATATAACATGTATTATTTCTTTAATAGTCTTCTAAGGATATGTATAAGTGATTGTGTATTTCAAACCTACCAAAAGATAAGAAAACATGGAGTGTTAGTATTGGAAAATTGCATAGCTTCTAAAGTACAATTTCAAATTAATTGAAACTTGGGGGACATGTGTTAGAGGCTTGTATTAAGAGGATAAAGGTGGAAGAACATTTTAGAGAATATATGAAAGACTGTGTCTAGGCATACATGTATTAAGAGAATATATGAAATATTGTGTCCAGACAAACATGTATTAGGCCTGAAAATAGGGCTTAAATTCAAACTTTTAAGTTTTTATTAAGTGTCCAAATAAATAAAGAGAATATAACATGTGAGATAGGTTATGTAAGATGTGATTTATTGGAAAAATCTACTTTAAGAGGTTTTGAGTATGAGTTCTAACACTCATTGGGTAATAAAGACGTAATAGGCCCGAAAGGAAGAATATAAGCCTATCAATAAACAACCATTGAAGGTTTAGTCTATATAGTCATTCTTGAAAATGGATCATGTATGAATAATATCCTATAATAAAGTTGATAATAAGGATTGAAATAATATTTGCTAAGTGTAATGATTCAAGTTGTGAATAAGAAGTATCAAAGAGAGCAATCAATCAAAGGAGAAAAGAGCATATCAAGGACTCCATTGCACCACGATGTGTGTAGAATGTTTAAAAAGAGAATATAGATAAACAATACAAAGAAGGTATAATAATATCAAATATAATATAATATATCAATAATGTCTAAAATTAGCTATGAGAGGATAGTGAGAAAAGTACATTGTAAACAAAAGTTACGTAGTGACTAGTCCATGCCTTTAGATTGTAATTAGGGAATTCAAATATATGAAAATATAAAGATAATTGTAGATGAGGATAATTTTCAACACTCATATTATGTGGCCTAATCATTAAATTGAACATTTTCTATTGAATTACAAAGAATTTAATTAATTAAATCTAAATTAAAGAAATCAAGTTTTTATAATCCATAAAATTAGAAGAAGAGTTTTTAAAACAATTGCATTGATTAAATGGATTCGATGATAGCTATCTTAGTTATACCATATGAGTAAGTTACATAACACTCATAATATTTAGTTGCAACTAGACTATGTGAGTAAGTTGCCTAGCACTAGTAATATTTATTTGTAACATGTAAATGAGTCGTGATAGCTATCTTAGTCAACTCGAGTGGTTAAGTTGTTTAGTATTGGTATTTATTCATTCATAACCCATAAATTATTAATTATTAATTATTAATTTTAAATTTTAAAATGCAATGGGAAAACACATGTAATTTATAAAATTGGTCCAGACTCGAAAGGTCTTAATTCTTACTTCATGTGCGATAGTTATGTCACTTTGACTTAAGCTAGTAATTGCTAAACTTATATGAATGTAGTTAATGGGTGGTTCTTTAAAACCCAACACTATTTTCGAGATGTAAATAGGAAAAGGGGTTTTACTTTTCATCCTCATGGTCCAAAGTACCTAAATCAATGATTGTAAGATTTTTTTTGCACCTAACGTTGTGTTTTTTTTATAATTTTAAATTGGTTACATGTTATGAGCTTAGGGTTCTACATGGTAACAAAAAAATAAAGGTCTATGGCCAAGTATAGATTAGTTAATGGCTTCATTTCAACTAAAATGATATGCTTTTCACATCAGTGGTTGGGGAAAGGGCTTAATAGCCTTTATTTTTTGTTAGTTAAAAGGTGGTTTTCACTATGTATTGTGCCTTAGGCTTTACTAATTTAATTGATATAGAGGGAACACATGTTGTTAATGAGTAATCCAATGTCCTAGTATTATGTTATATAATTGTAATATATCCAAATGGCCTCTAGGGATTGAAAAAGACAAAACTTAAACTCTAATGTGGGCCCAGTGTTTATGATTAAGATTACCCTATGCAGTAAATGCAAAATAAAAAGTTATTTTCTAAGACAAATAAATAACCGCCTTGTCTTCACTATAATGAATAAATTAACATGCATGTTTGAAAAAATAATGCAATAAGATGGGAACTAATTAATTATTATTTTTAATAATTTAAGGTTAGGACATAAATATACTTGAATAAAATTTAAGGAATATTCTAATATTTATATGTTTAATTTTATAATTGTTAAAATAATTTATATTTCAAGCTTATTTATTAGTTTAACGAAACATAGATTAATAAAAAAAGATTCTTATAATTCTACATTAGTAGGGACTAATAAGAACATGTAAAAAAAATGAGATAAAACATAAAATATAAGAATTAAATTGTTTAAATCTTTCTCCTCAAATTATGAGTAAGGCCATTTTAGAGAAAATTTTGTCTTGAACATTAAATTAAAATTAACACCTAAGATCATTAAATTAGATTATTTGAAATTTTATGAGAATTTGAAATTTGAAATTTTATGAGAATTTGGAAAATAATTTTTAATTATTATTTTTGTCTATATTAAACTTTTAAGAAACACAAATTGGAGATGTAGATGGATTATTTAATTGTGCTAGTGATGCCTAATTCTCCCAATATTCAAGCCTCATTGGGCATTTAAAGGTCAGTTGTGGTCATTTATGCTAGCCTTTTATATTGGATTCATGGCAATAAATAATGTTTATGTTAGGATTGAAGTTGGTTATGGCCATTTACCATAGATTATGTGTTTGAATGTTAAAAATAAAAAGAACAAGATCATCAAGATAATGATAATTTGACATTTTATTATGGATTAATTTATTATTATTATTATTATTATAAATTTGAATATAATTTTAATTAGAAATATAAGATTTTCAAAGTTTATAAAAATAAAATTAATTTTTTAAATAAATTGTGTAAACGTTTTTAATCAACGTTAGTTTTTTATAAATATTTTTGATTATATGATCCATAATGAAGATAATAATATGTATTTTATAAATGATAATTAAGATTATACATTCTAAAGTAGGTCATATATTAGTTATTAAAAAATAATTTGAATATTAATTTTATAAATGGTAATTGGATATTATAACTTTTGGTTTTGTTTAAACTCAAAGGTAAATTTGCATGCTTTTTCTCTAATATAATTTATATGTGATGATGGCGACTATACATTAAAGCCATCAATTTTTTTTAATTGTATTATTTGAGTGGTGGTTAATCTTAATTGTGACGATGATAAGATTATACATTATAGAGTGGATGTATATATTGATTATTGAAACAAACTTAAAGCTAAAGAGGACAGTTCATAATCGATGTCTCTATAAATATATTATTACAAAATTGAGAATAAATCATAATGAATATCCCTATATGTAAATTTGTATAAATTTAAAGAGCGTCAATGTCACTCATCTAGATAACCATCATCATCAAATAAAATAATGATCATTATCAAATAGAATAACTATTATCCTCAATTATCATGAAAAGTTCAATACTAATGTATATGACACACCAACCGTCATTAAATAGAACAACCATCTTCATTAATATAATTTATATTACTTTAATTGGAAAGGTGAAGTTGAGTTACCTTAATTCTAACTAGGAAATCAAGGGAGATAAATTGGAAATTTATCCGTTAACTACTAGTGTGACTCCTAGTGAATTATTTGGAACAAAGCCTACAACGTTGGTTTCAAGTGGCATGCAAAGGAGGAATTTTTTAAAAAAAAAATGGTATTAAGGAGAGAAAAAGAAACGGATTTGGACACATGAGAATATATGAAAGATTTATGGAAAAGGGGAAAATGGAAGTGGAAAGAGGTTTTGGAAGAAAAAAGGGAAGTTTTATCCACCAACGAGGCAAAAAGTGTACCAAGTAGATACTGTAATTAATTTAGTGGTGTATTGTTGTATTGAATTTTTTTTGGATTACGACGTATTTTAAATCTGTGAATAAACCTCGAGTAAACCCTGTAGAAGCTTATGGGAAGTATATTTTGATAAACTCCTTGGAAACTAGGATTCTACCCGTATTAACCTAAAATATTTTATTGGAGGAAGTAGTGACTCGAAAGCGATAAATAAATTTAATAAAATATCTATAAAATCTGAAAGAAGAATAAACGGGAATTAGAAACTATCATAAATTTGAAGAGATGATTGTAACAGATCCAGAGAATACATAGTAAGGCTGAATGGATCAATTTATAAATGAAAAAATATATCTTTTCATTTTTGTTTATATATTGTCCTTTAGAAAAAAAATTAGTCTCAGTAAAATGCCCATAACTTTTTCATTTCTTAATGAAATCAGTAAATTTAAAATGTTAAAAAAAGCTTGGAATGTGTAGAACAAAACCTAGAAGGAATTTTAGAAAATTCATTATGATGAGTGAGTAGTTTTATGCATATATGTGACAGATTTTGTATAAGATTTCTGTTTCAAATACAAATTAAAATTGATTTGGGTAAGTTTTATGAATGGAGATTTAATATAGTTTGCATATCTCAAAATTTATTTTGCAGATGATCCATCAACCACAGTGAAAAAAAAATCAATTTGGTTTTTGTTGAGGATTAAAATTTGTGTATAGGTGTTTATCTCCATGCATGGGCGTTACATATATATAAGCCTATTATAGTGTGAAAACCCTTTCTTCATGTTCTGGGATGCTAAGTTGGTCGGGAACATATGTTTATATTATGAGAATTTAACGGGAAGGGAAGTGGGGAAAACTACATTCGACTAGTTTATATTTTATATGAATAAATATATAATTAAAATGATATATATATATATATATATATATATATATATATATAATTAAAATGGTTTATATTTTATATATATAAATTTGTAATTAAAATGAATAGATATTATTTAAATTAAAAATTAAGATAATATAATTTATATAATATTATATTATATTCTTACTATATAATTAGAAATTATATAGTGTGTAGTGAACCTTGAAATGTGAACAACCTATGTAAATATAAAAAAAAATTTCCTGTTTAAAATATATCATAATATTAAATTTGTTGAGACGAATATTAATTAAATGCCTTGAAAACATACGGTTTGATCATAAACATTATTTTATACTATGTGAATAAATTACGTAGGGGCAGATGTTTTTATTACATTTCTTAATATTTGGGTTTCTTATGTCAAATGTAAATATTATAAACTTTATGAAGAAATTATTAGAATATGTTTGGAAATGATGACTTGTGTCAATACCTATTTTGTGTTATCTAAAAATTATGAAAAATGGATAATTAGTGTATTTCATTGATTTAGTTAATTTTAGGAGAAACCAAGCTTAACTATTATGAGAAATGTATGGTAGATATTTGTTTCTTAAATGTAATTCTATACAAAAATTGAATTATGCTTGAATTATCTATTGTAAATAATTTAATATAGACTTTTGTTGTCATATTTGGTTGGCATGGGATTGTCAATGTATGCTTATTACATCAGAGATTGCATGTATGTGATTTTAATCCATAGATTAGTTTACCCGGATGGTGAGCTTATGCTTAGGATTAAATATCTATTATGTTTATTATGAAGCCCGCATTGATGATACAACCTAGCAATGAGACGGTTTCTCAAGCTTGGATGGGTATGGATAACCCGATCAAGTTATGTGTTATGAATTTGAGAAGATAATATTATGATTTGGATTTACTTAGTAGTATACAAACTATTTGATACCCTTTCTGTAGGTAGCTAAATTCATAGTGTGGAAGTATAGGAGGACACAAGAATGATTTTGGACATTAATAGTCCTAGCTTATACATATTTGATGCAAGTGATAGGGTTGTAAATATCGTCGAGTCTTCTCTCTATAATTAAACAATGTATTTATATATTTTCCTTGCATGCGTTCGAATGAGGAAACTATTGAGTAAACATTTATACCTTTAGTAGTTTGCTAGAACTATATCTAGCTATGATTATATGCATGTAGAAGACATAGCATATATGTATGGAAGCTCAAGGAATGAGCACGGACATAGGAAACTAACTTTGATAGGTATTCCTTAGTATGACATCTACTATAAATGCTAGTGAAAGCAAATAGCCTTTTTGTAGCAAAGTAATGTTATGCAAACTTATCGACAGGATCAAGTTTGTCACATCTTGTAAGGATAAAAAATTGCATGCGATATATTTTGTGAGAAATATAAATGTACAAGTGACTAGCCATTTCTAAAATAATGTAGTGCATCATGAGGTGTGCCTAGAGATTATATTCTCTTCAAATTGTTATTGAAGGTATACTCAGATAGTATAATCTTGACTTGATTTATTATTATGGTTGGGTGTAAGATTATTGTTAGTGTTGAGTCGTATACTTAAATACAAAGACCTATGATAGTATGAGATGTCATAGAATTTTACAGTATGAAAAATACCCAGATGGTATATACTGTATATGTTATATCTTGACCCATAACTAAATAAATATATGAGTTATGGTTATTAATATTTGGGTAGAGTGATCTTAAACTATAATAGTATAGGATATCATAGGATACTTTAGCTTAGATATATATACTCAGATGGTATATATTGTAGCTATATGTTTGGACTCTCACCTAAGTTGATTGTTATAATGATTTTGTTGGTTATTACTTGAGTAATATATTCATAGCAGTTAGTAGGATAACATGTATGCATGAGTATAATATTGTGAGTATAAACAAATGATAGGTCCAACTGTTATGTACTATATGACTTGCTTATTTTGTATACTTAGCTTACTCTTGTGCCTAGCATGTGATTTTTTATGGTACTAGCAATGTGGATTCCTTCGTCATTGCGTATATCTAGGTTATATGTGAGATTTCTTAGGTAAGCACACAAGCCTAGATTAGCAAGATGTTCTGATAGAGTGTGTCACTTAGTTTTGAGATTAGACCAGAGCTTTAGAAGCTCATCTATGTCACAAGTATTTTATTCCCTATTTTGGCTTAGAATGCCAACCCCTTGGTGATGTCATCTCATGGAAGAGACCATCACATCAGAAAGGAGAACTACATCAAACCCTAATTCTAAGGAGCGGATATGTAGGTTGCCCAAGATTATGTGGGCCATCAAGTCTAGATCCTTAGGCTAGGTTAAGGTAGACTTGATTGCATAGCAATCCATGTGAATGATTGAATTAGTACCAATGATTAGTATAGGAATTTAAATTGTACTAATGTCCCTAGTGAGATAACAAACTTTATGTGTCATACTTTTTATTCTATTACTTGCATTGTTGGAATATTGAATCTGTTACTACTTGAAGTGGGTGATTATATGAATGACTAACATATTCTAACAACTGTGCTTGATTGAATGTTCAATATTTATTTATTTATTTTAAAACTTACTGCATTTTCTTAGAATAACTAGGAGGGTTGTTGCATGTGGTATCACAACTTAGGCTCGAATGCTAGGATCTAATGATTCTATTAACATTTTCGTATCTTTTATTTGTCAAAAAGGAGAATTTAGAATAACATGTGGTACATTGAGTGGGTACCCTAAGAGCATTTGTAAACCTTAGAGTTATTAAAGGGTGAGTTTATTGAGTGTCTTGTTGGTGATGGTTTTATACGGTGTATGGGTAGAAGAGTAAATATCTTAGTTATTGAGTTATGAACAAGACTTTCCTATCATATTTTTGATATTTTGAGTGAACACCTCGAGTATGACTACGTATTTTATGGTAATTGAATTACCTTCTTCATCTCTATTTGTGTTTGACAAACATGGAGTGCTTATCATTTCAATATATATATGCTTTCAATTTATGTGTTGATTACATAAAAACTAGGAATGTGATTTTTCTTAGTTGATTACAGATGGCTTGATTATAAATTCCTTTATGTTAGGAGTTTGTAGATTAACATCTCTATTTTGTTTTTATTTATGTATACTTGAAAACAAGTATCATCTCTCTTCATTATCTTAGAGGTGAGTTGTTATGCTCATTCTACTCATACATCATTTTAAGCTACCAAAAAGATTCATATTGTTAGGATGTTGATTTAAGTGTTTTCTTAAGTGGAAACTTGTTTCTGAAATATTGTTTAATTTCATTTCTCTTTAATTTTGTGGGATAGTGTTTCCTACTTCTTAGTGTGAAAATTTTTAGGATTGGATGGATTGATGCATCCTTGCGGTTAATATATTCTTTCTAGTTGAGGAAGTAGGTTATGATTCTACTCTTCCAATTTGGTAAGTAACGTAGACTATGGTGTTGTCTTTTACCGTATGAGGATATGTAGGAAGTTTTGTTTTGAGACATTATCTCTCTACTTTCTACTTGTAACTTTATAGAGTTACTATTTTATCTAAAATGTAAACTTGACCATGAGGAGTGGCTAACAATGGATTTATATTAATTATAGTTGATTATAGTTAGTATGTTTTTATCTACCTTTGTTAGACTTATATTATTCTCTTTTTAAAACATGTCATTTTGAAGAGTAGTATGTGTACTTTTCTGCCAGGAGCAAGTAATGGTAAGAGTAAAGATAAACTTTTAAACTTGTTGTGTGCTAGTCGTGTAAACAAGAGACATGGTCTCACTTATAAGTTTGAAGGGAGATATAATCCTTCACCTAAGTATGTTATGTTAATTGTGAGATTATTTATATAATAGGTTAAGTTTCAAAATTATGATACTAGTTATGTTTAGCTAGTAGCAACTTAATACAATCTTAGGATGATTGTATGATTTTCTTATATGTATGTTAGTACATATGAAAATCTCATAGCATATAATATGTATGTTAGTACATATGAAGAGGTTGGAGAAGAGATTGTAGATGTTGATCCTAAAGCCATTGTTGCTTCATCACAGACCCACAATGAGATGCTAGATGACAAGGAAAGGTTGTTTCACTCTAGGTTATGGATGAAAGGTAAGCCTCTGCATTTCATTCTTGATAGTGGAAGTCAAAAGAATTTAATCTCTGCTAATGATGTGAAAAGTATAAATCTATCCATGAAGCCTCACCCAAAGCCATACAGTATTGGCTGGTTGAGTCCAGAGAGAAACCTTTGTGTCACCCATCACTGTCTTCTCTCATGTGCAATAAAAACTTTCCAAGATGAAGTCTTATGTGATGTGGTCAATCTAGATGTTTGTGATGTACTCTTTGCTCAATCATTCATGTATGATCGACATGGCATATATGAATCAAGAACTCAAAGGATCACTTTCACACTTGGAACATAGCACTCTGGGGTACCAGAGGTACCACCTTCTACATCTATCTATCTGATTAGTGCCAAGAAATTTGTTCTTAAGGTGGTCAAGCCACAAGAATCCAAAAGGGCAAATGTTACAACACTGACTACATAAACAACACAACAATAGAAGAAAATAGATACCGAGCTGAAGAAGTTCATGGCCTTCCATCCATAGACTAATGGTCAGACAGAAATGGTGAACATTTGGGCCCTGTACAGTTCCATAAATCACAGTCCCTTCCAACTATGCATCGAGAATCAAATAAAAGTACAACTACCGCACTTGATGGAAAATTTTGATGCAATGGGGACCATTACTTCTCAAGGAGGGAGGAATGTTCTGGGCAACAATTCAGATGACAATTCAGGTGATGGGTCCACCCCAATTGATGAGGAAACATCAAGGAGCCATAACTTTTGCACCGTAGCTCCAATTGACTCACCGTTTAAACAGTTGGAAAGCTAATGATGAGGGGAACGTCATGAGATGGAATGGAGCTATGCTTGATGAATTTTGACCCCATAAAACCCAATAGAAGTGTCCCAAATTTCAATTTTAATAGTGTAGTCTAAAAATAGTAAGTTTTTGAAAATAGTAATTCCTTGAATTCTATATTGTTGTAAATCGTGAAAGTTGAACCAATTCATTTCCCTGGAGATTGGTGACCTTCCACATCCTCCCCACACCTTCAAAACATGTATAAATGAAGACGTAACCTAAAATGGAAATTAGACATCTCTTCTCAGAGATAAGCATATGTTTGGGTCTGCAAATTTGATCAATAAAACATCTCTTCTTAGAGATAACATTATTTGAATTATTTTGTTCTTGTTTCTTGAATTATCTTTCAACCAAAGCTTTCAAGTTTTGGATCAGTGGTATCAGAGCGGTTTGTCTTTAGAGTGTATGAACCCAAGGATGAGGTCAGATTATAGAAAGCTTGGGTGGAAAATAGAACCAGCAGACTATCCACTTATTCGCTCTAAACGACTTCAAATCGCATACAACACCGAGACATCCAATCCTCTCAAGGAAATGGTGAATGAAGCCCTCCAATAGTAGCAAGAGTAGATGCTACAAAAATTCACTCAAATTCTCCACAAATCTCGATGGAAAATTCTAGCTCCTCATCCACACCCACACATCCTTTCAGTGCCCCTACACCCTTCAAAGTTTAGGGGAATTTTGATATCCCTACATTTGAAGGCAAAATCAATGCTGATGCAGTATAAAATTGGTTGGATCAATTGTCATCTTATTTTTCTATAAATAAATTCACCGATAAAGAGAAGATTATTTTTGCTCTTCTAAAAGTATCACTGCCTGTCAAAAATTGGTGGGAAGTGTACAAAAAGAGATTTAGTGTAGATGATATTGGCCTTGAGATGGAACCGACATGGGATGATTTCATAGAAGCTATAAAGGAAGAATACTACCCCATTGGAGCATTTGACGATCTATGTATAGAGTGGCAACAACTTCGCCAAGGTAAGGAATAATCTATTCAAGATTACACTGACATTTTTCATTCTCTATCTGTGAGATTGGGAATCCAAGAAAATGAGAAACATAAGGTTCTCAAATATCATGGTAGACTACAAAGGTACATTCAGGGAGAAATGGAACTCTTCAATTTGGAAACCATAGGTGAGGCATACAAGTTCACAGTGAAGATTGAGCAGAAGCACAAAAGAATGAATATAAAGAATTAGTCTTCAAAATAGAAAAGTGACAAAGAAGGTCAAACACGAGGACAAAATTGGAAGCAAAAGGAAGGAAAGATTGAGAAGTGGTGTGATTATCACAAATCTGGAACTCATTCCAGAAAATAATATCGAGCCATCAAGTCACTACTTTCTGAGTCACAATCCTCGACATCTACTACTCTACCACATACAGACCCTATAGTCAAAGAGGTTGAAGAATAAATTATAGATGTTGATCCTGAAGCCATTATTGCTTCATCATAGACCCACGACGAGATGCTAGATGACAAGGAATGGTTGTTTCACTCTAAGTTATGGGTGAAAGGTAAGCCTCTGCATTTCATTCTTGATAGTGTAAATCAAAAGAATTTAATCTCTGCTAATGTTGTGAAAAGTCTAAATCTATCCATGAAGCCTCACCCAAAGCCATACAGTATTGGATGGTTGAGTTCAGGGAGAAACCTCCGTATCACCCATCAAGATCTTCTCTCATATGTACTAAAACCTTTCCAAGATGAGGTCTTATGTGATGTGGTCAATCTAGATGTTTGTGATGTACTATTTGGTTAGCCATTCATGTATGGTTGACAAGGCATATATGAATCAAGAACTTGAAGGATCACTCTCACACTTGGAACACGGTGCTACAAGGTACTAGGGTACCACCTTCTACATTTGTCTCTCTGATTAGTGCCAAGAAATTTTTTCTTATGGTGGTCAAGCCAAAAGAATCCAAAAGGGCCAATGTTACAGCCCTGACTACACAAACAACACAAAAATAGAAGCAAATAGATACCGAGCTGAAGAATTTCATGGCCTTTCATCCATAGACTGATGGTCAGATAGAAATGGTGAACAATCGGGCCCTGCACAGTTTCATAAATTATAGTCCCTTCCAAGTATGCATCAGGTTTCAAATAAAAGTAAAACTACCACACTTGATGAAAAATATTGATGAAATGGGGACCATTGCTTCTCAAGGAGGGAGGAATTATCCGGGCAACAATTCATATGACAATTCAGGTGATGGGTCCACCCTAATTGATGATGAAACTTCCAGGAGCCATAACTTTTGCATCGTAGCTCCAATTGACTCACCGTTTGAACCGTTGGAAAGCTAATGATGAGTTAAACATCATGAGATGACATGGATCTATGCTTGATGAAGTTTGACCCCATAAAACCCAATGGAAGTGTCCCACATTTCAATTTTAATAGTGCAGTCTAAAATTGGTAAGTTTCTTAAAATAGTAATTCCTTGAATTCTGTATTGTTGTAAATCATGAAAGTTAAACCAATTCATCTCCCTCAAGATTAGTGACCTTCCACATCCTCCCCACACCTTCAAAACATGTATAAATGAAGATGTAACCCAAAATGGAAATTAGACATCTCCTCTCAGAGATAAGAATATGTTTGGGTCTACAAATTTGATCAATAAAACATCTCTTCTTAGAGATAGCATTATTTTAATTATTTTTTTCTTGTTTCTTGAATTATATTTCAACCAAAGCTTTCATGTTTTGGATCAGTGGTATTAGATTAGTTTGTCTTTAGAGTGTATGATCCCAAGGATGAGGTCAACTTATAAGAAGCTTGGGTGGAAAATAGAACCAGTAAACTATCCACCTATATGCTCCAAACAACTTCAAATGGTGGACAACACCGAGACATCCCATCTTTTCAAGTAAATCATGAATGAAGCCCTCCAATAGTATTAAGCATAGATGCTACAACAATTCACTTAAATTCTCCATCAAATCTTGATGGGAAATTCCAGCTCCTCATTCACACTCGCACATACTTTCAGTGCCCCAACACTCTTCAAGGTTCAGGTGAATTTTGATATCCCTACATTTGAAGGCAAAATCAATGCTAATGTAGTAAAAAATTGGTTGGATCAATTATCATCTTAGTTTTCTATAAATAAATTCACCGATAAAGAAAAGATTACTTTTGCTCTTCTGAAAGCATCATTGCTTGTCAAAAATTGGTGGGAAGTGTACAAAAGGAGATTCAGTGCAGATGATATTGGCCTTGAGATGGAACCTACATGTGATGATTTCATAGAAGCTATAAAGGAATAATACTACCCCATTAGAGCTTATGACAATCTGTGTATAAAGTGGCAACAACTTCGCCAAGGTAAGGAATAGTCTGTTCAAGATTACACTGACATTTTTCATTCTCTATCTGCGAGATTGGGCATCTAAGAAAGTGAGAAACATAAGGTTCTCAAATATCATGGCAGACTCCAATGGTACATATGGGGAGAAATGGAACTCTTCAATTTGGAAACCATCGGTGAGGCATACAAGTTCACAGTGAGGATTGAGCAGAAGCATGGAAGAATGAATATAAAAAATTAGTTTTCAAAATGGAAAAGTGACAAAGAAGGTCAAACATGATGCCAAAATTGGAAGCAAAAGGAAGGAAAGACTAGGAAGTGGTGTGATTATCAAAAATCTGGAACTCACTCCAAAGTAGAATGTTGAGCCATCAAGTCACTGCTTGCTGAGTCACAATCCTCAACATCTACTACTCTACCTCATACAGACCCTAAAATCAAAGAGGTTGAAGAAGAAATTGTAGATGTTGATCCTAAAGCCATTGTTGCTTCATCACAGACCCACGACGAGATGCTAGATGACAAGGAAAGGTTGTTTCACTCTAAGTTATGGGTGAAAGGTAAGCCTCTGAATTTCATTCTTGGTAGTGGAAGTCAAAAAAATTTAATTTATGCTAATGTTGTGAAAAGTCTAAATTTGTCCATGAAGCCTCACCCAAAGCCATACAGTATTGGATGCTTGAGTCCAGGGAGAATCCTCCGTGTCACCCATCAATGTCTTCTGTCATATGCAATAAAACCTTTCCAATATGAGGTCTTATGTGATGTGGTCAATTTAGATGTTTGTGATGTACTCTTTGGTCAGCCATTCATGTATGATCGACATGGCATATATGAATCAAGAACTCGAAGGATCACTCTCACACTTGGAACACGGTGCTATAGGTTACCAGAGGTACCACTTTCTACATCTGTCTCTCTGATAGTGCCAATAAATTTGTTCTTATGGTGGTCAAGCCATAAGAATCCAAAAGGGCCAATGTTATAGCCCTGACTACACAAAAAACACAACAACAAAAGAAAATAGATATTGAGCTGAATAAAATCACGTCCTTCCATCCATAGACTGATGGTTAGACAGAAATGGTGAACAATCGGGCCCTGCACAATTCCATAAATCACAGTCCCTTCCAAGTATGCATCGGGAATAAAATAAAAATACTACCACACTTGATGGAAAATATTGATGCAATGGGGACCATTTTTTTTCAAGGAGGAAGGAATGATCTGGGCAACAATTCGGGTGATGGGTCCACCCCAATTGATGACGAAACATCATGGAGCCATAAATTTTGCACTGTAGTTCCAATTGACTCGCCGTTTGAACCATTGGAAAGAAAATGATGAGGGGAACATAATGAAATGGCATGGAGCTATGCTCAATAAAGTTTGACCCCATAAAACCCATTGGAAGTGTCCTAAATTTCAATTTTAATATTGTAGTCTAAAAATAGTAATTCTTCAAAATCTGTATTGTTGTAAATTGTGTAAGTTGAATCAATTCATCTCCCTCGAGATTAGTGACCTTCCACATTCTCCCCACACCTTCAAAACATGTATAAGTGAAGATGTAACCCAAAATGGAAATTAGACATCTCTTCTTAGAGATAAGCATATGTTTGGGTTCGCAAATTTGATCAATAAAACATCTCTTCTCAGAGATAGCATTATTTGAATTATTTTGTTCTTATTTCTTGCATTATCTTTCAACCAACGCTTTCGAGTTTTAGATCATTGAGTTCCCAAAGCTTATCTTGTAGCTTCTATTTTTCCATGTTATTAATATATTAACACCTAGGAAAATTACATCAGGATTAAGAACATAAAGAAATGCCATACTCAAACCCTTGGAAGAAAAGGTGGCCACAATTGGTGACTATCTCCATAATCATCTCGTTTATCCCTGTTGGCAAAAAAACATAATATTTAAGGGAACACTAGTGAGGAAACATATGTTTTGGAAGGATTATTAAAATGAATATCAGATTATTATGGCTTAACATTTCATGCATAAAAGGTGATATGGGGTCAGTGGTGATGGTTTTCTTATGACGTACGATTTCTAATTTACAATCTTTTCTTAACAAAACCCTTCTTTACCAAAATAGAAAATTACATCCCTTCTGATGCAACTAACACTCTTTAGTATGGTAGTTGTAGCCTCCATAGAAGAAGCTATAATAGATGATGTGGTTCCTAATTTTAGATAGATCAAATTGTCATAGCACTTGGAGAAAGGATGCAAAGACTAGTGAGGATACGATCCCAAGTCCATCAGGACACCTAAAATTGATAGTGTTTGTGGTCCTAGCGATAATTTTACCTTTTCTCCATTCACCAAATAAATAGAAACGATAACTACTATTATAATTAAAATAGTTAATGTTAGTGTCATTGAGAATGAGAATGGAAAAATCTTGGAAATATGTGTATACATATAACCCTGCTCACTTCATTATTCTAATCAATGTCATATTAACTTTGCTTATTAAACAATTATTTATACTAATATCACCTTCCTCTAGTCACTAATCTAATAACCCTTATATTCACCTCGTCACACTAACCTCACATTTCCCACATATAAATTAATTATCCTATTACACTCTTATAACATTCTCATTAGCTTATTTAACTTTCATTATATCCTTTTTTGATAGTTTTAATTTCAAAACCCAGACACTCTCTAATCACACTTAATTAGCCTAATAAGATCTAGAATCCCATGATGAACCTTGAGTCCACCCATAATATCCTTTAAGATATTCCAAGTAATTGTTAGTTACATGGAAATTCCTAAACCATCGATCTTACCACCCACAAGATTCAAATATAGCCTTCAATTTTCTTTACCACCTTCTATTTAAACCAACCTTTCCCCATGCAAAACCAACTAATTTATAAGCAACATTCTCATAATATCAGTGTGTCCAATGCCATCCTTCAACTCTTGAGTAGCCATAGCAATTCAACAAGCAAGCATTCAAGCACTAATACTCTATTCTATTGAAATCTTTAGTATCAGCTATTGTTAACCACATAGTCTATTGAAGCCAGAAAAGCTTTGGTGTATTTATCTTGTATTCAGTTCTAGCCGTATGCTATTTAGATTAAATAATTATGTGTATTTTGAAGGAAATATACTGATTAACCACAAAATTATACTTATTAGCTAGCTAAAAAGGTGATAAACATGAAAACAATCTCATTCCAGAGCTTTTTCACTAAATTGTTTCTCTAACTTTTGTTTTATGCTTTCTGTTACGAACCTGCAGCTGCAGAAGTGCATGTTTATAAATGATAGCCATGATATTTTTCAACATAAGTGTTGTTTTGTTTTATATAGCCATAACATAAAGCTTGAAAAGTGTGACATAAGTGTTGTTTTGTTTCATAAGGTAAGGCAAATTTAAAATGAATGGTACGGTTAGGAGAGAGAGAGAGAGAGAGAGAGAGAGAGAGAGAGAGAGAGAGAGAGAGAGAGAGAGAGAGAGAGAGAGAGAGAGAGAGAGAGAGGAGAGAGAGAGAGAGAGAGAGAGAGAGAGAGAGAGAGAGAGAGAGAGAGAGAGAGAGAGAGAGAGAGAGAGAGAGAGAGAGAGTTAGGATCTAAAACATTGGCCACTATTTGGGGTCCTAGTAAGATTTAAATCAGTGGGATTATTTTGCAGATTAATGGCCTCAAATTTATGAACAATCACTAATATTGACAGCAGCTCATTATCTCTTATCCATTCAAGAAGGGTATGTTCATGCATCCGTTTCTCCACTTAAAAATTCGATGGAGAGGAATGGTTTTGAAGGATGATTTTATAGGTCAAGGAGATCCTTTTTATGGTGGTTTCATCAATCAACTCATCTCTATGAAGTGTTTTCACTTGAAAGAAAATGGTCTTGATGTACAAAGTGTTTCACTCACTCCAGCTATAAGTTTTGTTTGTATGAGGTGTTGGTCACTTTCAAGGGTTTCTAGAACTCCATTGTTCATAGAAAATCTCCTCACTCTCTCATAGTTCATGTGTTCTCTCTTGAAAATCATCCCTTGTTATTAGTCTCCAAGAAGTGTCATATGCCTTGCTCTTTAAATGCATATTACAGTTCATAAATGGTCTTCCAATGATCTGATTTCCATGTTTGATCTAGATGGTGTGAGAAACTAATGTTTTATATGTTTCAGAAGAATTGAAGTTCAAGTGTGAAAGGTTGCAATCAAATCATGTTCTCAAATAAGGCTTATGCATTGGTTGACTATGTATGCAGTTTGTACAAGACAAGTTAAGTAAGTTGAAGGTGACATAATGATTTTCATATACTATGTATACCATTGAAATAATGACAAGGAAGTTACAAGTGGTTTGATAGTGCCAAGAAGTCAAGAGCTCAAGAAGTGGTTTTGAGCACTAAACACGCAAAAAGTGACCTACAGGCCCTAAGCCTATAAGTCCTCATTTTGGATCAAATCAACATCACTCTCCAAACAATAAAAATCTAAATAGAATATTTGACTACAAGGTAAGATGAGATAAATTTAAGAACACCTAGTCACTTATACAGTCAAGAGAATCAAGAAATTGAGTTCACACTCAAAAGACCACCTATAGTATTGTGTATGAATGGAAAAAGTAAGAAGTGGTTTGGAAATGTCACAAAAGGTGTTGGAAGACCATGTATATAGTGTAATGAACTCCTTTGATTTACATCCTTGAAATCACCATGGCACAATGAGAAGACTAACTTCCAAATGTCAAGCAAACTACTAGAAACCTACAGGTTGTTAATGAGACAATTGGTCTTAAGCATGAGGATAGACATAGAGGGTATAGAAGAGATGATTGAAACCTAATTAAGATCATAAATAATCCACTTAACATTGATATGATCATTGAATTGGAAGTTGAAGATCTTGAAAACTCAAAGTATGTAGTCAAGATGACCCTAAAAGGCTACCTACAGGCCTACTTCAAGATTAATCCATTTTCAAGCTAAAGAGAGGGAAAAGGTATTTGAAAGGTGATTTTTTCTTAACTTATATTTTCAAGACAAATCAATCTACACCTAATGAGCATAACCCAAACACAAGCTTGCTTACTTGGCTGAGTAAACATGAAAAGGAGAAATATTGAGGGAGAAAAGCCATTCAAAATGGTTTCAAAATGTCATGAATATACCATAGAACCCTTATACTAGATGATATAGGTATGAAATGTTGATGAGTCATGTTTTAGGGTACACAAGCCTCAAAGCCACACAGGCAAATTCTACAGCCAGTCATGAGAGGGATTGGTATTTTGTGGCCTTCTATAGGCTTGATCACACTTTGAGAATTGATACAAGGGATGCTTATGAGTGTAAAAATACCTCCATGGTCCCTTCAAATCCACATATTCAGCTAGTATAACCACTATTTTATCTCAAACCTTGCTCAGTCCATTGACAAAGGTCAATTTTGAGAACAAGAGGTCTATTTGAACTCAAAGAAAAATAAACATGCCAAACCCCATGGAGGGCATTTAAAAAAATGAATAAGTACATATAGGGTCTCAACACACCTTTATGTGGCACAAAAACTCAATCTTAAATCCAAATGCCATTAAGGGCTAGCAAAGAGGTGACAGGCCTTAAACCCTAAGTCCCCTCACTAGTGCACCAAATGCATACAGTGGGGTAATAATCCTTGCCAAGGTAGGTAGAATAATAAATAAGGTTTTTTTTAGTTTTATAAACCTCTCCCAATAATTTAATTGATTTTTAAGACCCAAAAATAAAATTAAACCTCTTTTGAGTTCAAGATAGCTAAGTCTGCCACCCGAGGAGCAACTTTACACACTCACACTATCTCTCAAAATTTGCATGGGAAGCTGAGCCATTTGAAATATGTAGGGGGTTAGTAAATATGGTTCTTTGAGTCAAATGATGTCAATTTTTGATCTGTGCTTTATGAATAGTTGTTAAGATCCTAAACAGGTCTTAAACCCTCCTAAAACCCTGATAGTGACCAGTCAAGGCAAATGGACTTCTAAAGCACATCTAATGCCATATTTTGCACTTGAAACCTATTGTATATTGTTGAAGACTCCAAGGAGGTTATCAAAATGTACCTTTTCCATAATTTTAGTTGTATGGACTACCATAAATTCCCTATTTTTCATGTTTTTTGTATTTTGTAGGTGTTATGAGAGGGAGATAACTTCCCAATCATTGGATGAAGTCATTAGGAATGTTTCATAAATATTCAAGCCAAAATATTTTCATAATATATTATAGATGTGGTAAAAAAGGCCATTTTCCAAGGCAATCTCAAATAGGCCTAAAAAAAGACTAGGTGTCTAGGTCATTTCTTGGTTTGCATACTTTCACAATGTCTCAGGACCCCAAAACTGACATGGAGGTTAGTGATATCCTAGGGAAAGTTAATCACATGCTTTTGGGTGATTTCACATATGTGAGAGAGGTTTGGATGAAGAACAAAAGTTTCTAGCCAAGGAGGCCTAAGATAAAGCCCTCAAGTGAGGCTTTGGCTATCTCCTCACACGGTTCTATGGATTCCCACACACCCCTTACATCTAAATCTCATTTTCTGAAGGATGAACATTGTGATCTGGCTGAGTATCAACCATCATTCACTCATTTGGAGTTTAGCGTGCATCATTCAACTCTTTCTTATACTCCACAATGCCAAGTTAGCTTATCTCTTTTCTAAGACCTCTTCCAACATGTCTCCCCAGAGGTTGAGCTCCCCCTTGCATCCTGCTTTTCCCATCAGAGTATTGGCTCTCTCAATGTGTCTCCCATGGAGGTTGGTAGAGTAGTTGAATTTGAGCATGAGTGCTATTCCATCCATGGTACATCACCCAAATCAACAATGAGAGGAGAGATTACAAGAAGCTCATGCCCATGCATCCTTTGTAACACCATCCTCTTATTTGTTTGGGTTCAGAGGTCTCATTCACCAACAATGACCCCACCTTTAACACCCCTATGTTCTGGGTCATGACTGGTGAACCTATAGATATGGTTACTCCATATAATTCTTCCCACCTTTTCCATATTGTTTGGCCTCCTTGTAGGCTAAATAGTGGCCTACCTCGAGGGCAAGCCTCTAGTTAGGGAGAAGTGGTAGCCTGCCTTCGGGAGTAGGCTTGAGCCTAGGGTTGTGATCTTTTGGTGAGCCTCAAAGCTTACTAGAACACCCTCATTTGATTTACTTGGGATAAAAGCAAAGTATTTTACTTATTTTATTTGGTCAGACTATTGCTTACTAGTAGCTAACCCTTTACGGAATCCCCCTCTCTTTTTTTGTAGTGCTTGGTTAGTGGTACAGGTTAATGGTTATGGTTGTTTATGACTTGATCTAGCCTTCCCTAGTTGGTCTTCATATATCACACGCTTCCTAAAACCCCTCCTCACCTCTCACTATAGATGGAATTGAGCCTCTCTCTCACAATTGGCCCTAGACAATGGTGGTGACTCTACCAGCTGAGATGTCTTTCTTGCCTCTATCATTCTGACTCCTCCTCACATCTGCACGAGAGAGCAACGTGACCCTAGATAATTCATTCTTGTAGTGGAATAATAAAAATATGATTTGGAATGGTCACAAACATTATTTTCATGTCTCCCCCCTTCCCTTTCCTTTTTGGTCTAGTTTTGGGTCTTTCTGGGGTCCCCAGGCTTGGTTTTGGCCCTTTCTGGCCCAGGCCACAACTTTCTTGTTTAAATCGTTGCTTGGATGTGGGATAGGATATAAATTTTTTACCCTAGAATTGGTCCAAGCCATGGGTTTACCTAGGTAGGTTGGGGCCTAGGCAAACAACCTTCTTGTTTCCCTTTTCAAGCCTCTATTTGGCTCTATTTTTGCTCCCAAAACCCCTGAACCCTCATATTAAAGGTTTCGGTCCATTCCAAACACAATGGTGAGATTTGTTTCTCTTTTTTAGGCCTATTTATGTGTGTTTTTGGACTATTAGAGTCTATTTTACCCCTAAGTCCTCTGGCCTATCAGGCCTATGTACTGCTTGTCGGATGCACCTTGTGGGCCCTTGGTTGGGCATTTTACCCATTTTTGTGTTTTAGATCAGAAGACCTCTATATTAGAGGTTTTGGTGCATTATGAGTGCACTGGTAGCCTTTATTTTTTAATCCAAGGCTTCTTTGGGCCTTCTTTAGCCTTGTTTTAGTCCTTGAGACCCCTTTTGGGTCCAAACTGACCTCCTGAGCCCATGCGCCATTTCATGGGCACCTAGGAATAAAAGTTACTTTCTATACTTCTTTTAGTTATTAATTTCTCTACTTTTATGTAATTGATTTGTTCTAACTCCCTTTCTCTTTTTTCATTGTGGTTGCAAGCTAACGATGTTAGCTACCTACAGTGGTTCAAAACTCGCTCTAGTATTGTTGACTGGTCTTTGTCTTCTCTGAACTTCCCACCACTTTCCTTGGTTTCCTCTTCCCATGACTAGTGTTGTTCAACCACTTTGGTTATGGATTGGTTGCAATTTTTAACTCCCATGTACAACTTTCTTACTTCGCTCTATGTTGAGATAACCTTTCTATAGTTGCTAGTGTTGAGTCCTCAACCCCCATCATGGTGCACCTCTCAGTGGTGATTCACATAGATGGAAACAATTGGGATAACCCAAGACCTATGTTTATGACTTGGGGGTTATTAATGATCCATGGGGCCATGAGCTTGTTACAAATGGTCATTTATTGATTACTGAGATGAATAATTCTATCGAGTATCACATAATCATTAGCACCTTAACCAATGCTCATGAGTTAGGTGCATTCTATGTGTAGTTGTTCTCTAAGTCACTCTTAACTATGTCTCAACTCACTAGTGTCTGGGTCATCCTTACCTCTGAGTTTCTCCCCTCTTTGAGGAGGTACACGATTTGCTCTCCTTATTTGAAGATGTCTAGTTTACCCATATCCCTCATAGGGATAAAACTAGGGCTGATGCCTTAGTGAATGTCATTCTGGAGAGTATGGTTTGATTTGATATCACTTGTGTTCCCTATTTGCAGGAACTAGAGATGGAACTTGAGTTGGATTCTAGATTATGCAGTCTTTGCACTTTCACCTATGCATCATGCCATTGACACTCTTCTGCCACCATCCTTATTTGGTAAGTGTAGGTAATGTGTTCTGTTATCTTTTTAGTACTTTTTTTCCTTTGCTTTGGTGTGGCTTCTAGGTACTTCACAACACTCCTTATTCATTTGAACACCAACTGCTCATACCTCAGGGGCATATGTAACTGTAATTCCTATGACCCTAATCTTCCCTATGCTTAGATATCAACTCACCTACAGATTACCAATCTTATACATCTTACTTTGAGACATTTGTTACCTGCTTGGACATTTCCTACATGATATTCTCATCCCCCATACATTTTAAATCCATATTGACCCTTTCTCACGCCAAACTGACTCTCTAGGGATCCCCTAGGACACATTTGGGAAGCTATTGACTTGTTTGGGCCCCTATTTGACCCAATCCATGGCTTAGGGAGGAAACCCATGGCCTAGACCACACGTTTCCTTCATGAAAGTTGCAGCCTAGACCATGACCTAGGTAGAATGTTTGAAAATGTGTCCTGAAGGGACCCAAACAGCTAAAAATGGCTAGGTTTTTTTGGTTTGGGGGATTAGGACTGAGTTTTATTGGCTTTTACTCATTAATTCAAACTATCTCTTCTCATTCCATCTCTCTTGTGATTTCTTCTTCCCTCTCTTGACTCTCATGACTTCTTGAATCTCTTTGGGTTCACTCTTAGCACTCTTGAGCTTGATTGGGGATAGGAAATCCCATATACTCCTACAATCTTGCTTGGAGACTCCATTGCTGCTCTCAGTTATTCTTACTTCCCCTTGGGCTTGATCCCAAGCTACTACATTTGACATTGCTCTTGATTTGTGCATTTGGTTGGAGCTCTTACACCACTCCAAGTTCTCACTTCACCTCCTCCTTTGCTCTTGGCTCTTGGTCTGGACTTTAGCTTGAACCTAGCTTGGTATTTCTCCTACATTGCTTCCTAGCTTAGATTCTTGGTTGGTAGAACATCTGCACTTCATCTTTGAGCTTGATCTAAGGGAACTTTTCTATGCAAAGTGAAACTCCATTTTATGTGTAGAGTATATGCTAGAGTTTGAATTATTTTAGTGAAATAGTTGTTTTGGTATATTGCTTAGGGGAGTGTTCAAAGTTTATTTCATTTGTGTAGGTTCAAAGAATGCTTTCATGGCTTGAAATTTTCCTTTTTTTATTACCTTTTCTCTCTTTGAAACCCTTTCCCATTACATAAGTAGAGATATACATGTGAAAAACATACTGGAAAACTTGCTTAAACATTCTCTCCCTCTTTTATTAAAAACTAGAACAATTGCATGATTAGAAAACAATAATGTTGCTTTGAAAGGATAGCTCAAATCTAGAATAGGCATGCTCTTGAACCCTTACCTAAAAATGTCTTTATTGTAATAAAAAAAATCATTTGGCCTCAAAGTGCCTTAATTTCTAAATTTATAGTTCATTGGTTATCTCATTTCATTCAGTATTATTGTTTTCTTATTATTTATGCAACTAATAGTATAGTTTTAGCTACTTGATTTACTATGGTTAGATCTGCTAGAGGTTCCTATGTACTTTGTGTACATATTTTTACTATCCCCAACCTAGTTTACAAGTTTGTCTATAGCCTGGTGCAATCTGAAAAACTGAGTAGTCACTATAGACCTCTTGTAACGCATAGAACCCCTGAACCTTCTAGCCTCTTATTAGTTTGCTTTAGTACCCCACCAAACACTAACGGTTCCATTCAGATTCTTGGAGTTAAATTTTAGCATACTTAGTGGGACCTCACATATGGTTTCACGTTAGTTTTATCCCATTTAGATATCTCTTAGCCAACTCTTCTCTGTTAGTTATTAGACTTTTCTTTCGATTGTGCTTTGGCTCTTGCCTTGGTTGTTTTATCTTACTTTAGTTTTGTGTCTTTCTCCTAGTTGGTTCTCTATCAGTTTGCCTTTTTTTTTCTCTCCCATGTTGTTCATGTTTCATTGCATCCATGGCTGATCTCCCACCTTCAGGATGCCAATATCAATAGATTTAGGGTCTCATCCTTGAGCTCACTACTGGGCAAGCCATGCTTGCAATGGAATGCCATAGACACCATAGGACCTAGGAGCTTCCCTCAAGCCAGCATGGTAGTTTGTAATCTCTCATTTTCTAAAGGGAATAAGATTGGCATGACTATAACCAATGGACTTGGTCTCCTTTTCATTAGTCTAAGCTTCATTCATCTGAGGACATGTTATCTCAGTCTCAAGTCATGCCTCATTCACCCATTCGTGGTGATTGAGGATATCCTTGCATAGCTAGGGCTTGAGGAGTTATGTGTAATCATTAATGATTATCATGGACATATTCATGTGAATGAAGTGCTTCTTTCTTCCCCTAGGAGTTGGTGGCATGCTTCCTCTAAAAATAAAACCTGCACTTGCTCAATTTTGAGTGCCTCAATTAGTTTTTGTGCGAGTTCCCTACCTATTTCTTAGTTGAAAAATCTAAAGAAAAAACACCCTCATATCCATATTGTGGGTCATAGGTATCCTAACTCGATGAGGTACCCCCAACCTAAGGGTTCCTCCCATTCTCCTAGTCCTTTTTTTAGAGTTAACCTTAGGATGCGGACTACAGATCCATATGCATGCATATAAAGAGCATCAACAGCCACTAGTTAACCGTCATGTGATGGAATATGACCAATACCATAGAGAAGTTAGTCATCAAGATCATTTATAGGAGAATGTCACATCCTCCCATCATACCCGTGAAGACTGTCACACTACTTATGGCCGTTCTCTACCCCATGATAGAGATGATTTCCATTATAAGCATCCTCCTAGCCAGGAGCCTCCGTTGTATCATCTTCCCTATGGTCATGGTCATGGTGAGACCTATGGGCATAGGCAACATCATCACCATCATGAGCCCCCTTTCAAATTTCATAGCCAACCTACTATGAACCATGCTTCTGATGATATCTACCAAAATCATCTAGCCCTTTGGGTATGTGTTATTCCCCCTCTCACTCCTATTCATGACTTACCTAAGTTCAATGGGATACAAGACTCTAGTCCCATAGGGAATATCATGGCCTTCATGATGGTGTGTATGGATTGGGAATAAGACAAAATCATTATGTTAAAGCTCTTCACTCATTTTTTATGATCTAAAATCTTGTTTGGTTCTAGAATCTACCTTTAGATTCTCTCTTTAGTTTCCATCTCCTTCTGGATGACTAACTCCAATATTTTGATATTTTTAGGCCTTTTAACCTCAACATCCAATCATTCACTTCCATGGTGCAAGCCAAGGGTGAGTCAAACTTTGATTTTCTGCGTAGATGGTGTTTAGTTACTCATATGTGCAGGACTATGTTCTTAGATGACCAGCTTTATGATATGTTCATGTGAGCATTGAGGTAAGAGGTTCACCTTAAGGTTCTCAAGAATGAACCAACCTCTTATAATGAAGCTATTAATGAGTGTCTAAAGATTGAAGTGTTTGAGATGTGTGTGAGCATATGGCCCGTACCTTCCCAAAGTCATCTTCTTCATGCAATCATAATTATAATGCGACTAACAATGGTGTCACTAATTCTCTTCCTAAGAAGAAGGACAAGAAAGATAGCCATGAGGATAATACTTTGAGAAAGAAACTAGTTGAAAAGAAGGCTTTTGACTTGAGCACAAGAAAATAATGGATGGTGTTTCCTTACGAACCTATCAAGTTTTGCAACTTCCATCAGATGAGGGGGCATAATGATAACCATTGTGCCACCTAGAATTTTGGTACAGAAGCCTCACCTTTGTCTTAGAGTTCTTCATTTGCAAAACCCAACCACAAGTTGAATGTTTTCAAGGATCCTTTGCCTGACCACCACAAGGAGAAGAAGAAGAAGAAAAAGAAGAAATCAAAGGCTAAGGCCTTGCATTCCCCTTCTTACACTTTCACCTCTTTTGACTACTCTTCTTACACTAACCCAAGAGGGAAAACCAAGCATGAGAGTAGTGAGGTTGTTTATACTATCGATATAACCTCTACTAGGTACAATTGCTTTGTCAACATGTGCTTTGGTCAAACTATTGACCCTGTTGGAGAGACTAGTGGTGTTGGACCTCCCATCCAGCCCATGGGGGTGGTGAACCCCAAAATCATATTTGAATTTTAGTGTACATCCCTCCCCAGGATAGACAACATCCTTACTCTGTCATAGAGGAATTATAGGGCCTCTTGACTGGGATATCCATTTGGGACCTTCTTCACCTTTACCCTGAGCAAAGGGGTCTCATATTCGATGAGCTTGGTCTCTGTTGCAAGGATTTATTATGTAATGATTTCAAAGTTTTCTTCAAATTTGACACAAATGAGTACCCTCATCCTTCCATCTTATCTTTCAACCCAATCTCTTTATTATATGCTTCAATTCTTGTAAAGAAGCCTTATTTCCCTCTCTATATCGAGACTTCTCTTGATGATTATTGCATTAATTGGTGCATCATCGATGAAGGATCTATATTGAATATCATGCCCCTGCATGTGTTGAATGATCTCAGGATTAGTTGAAAGAAGCTCTCCAATTCTTGACATAACTATGTTGGATTCAATAGCAACACAGTTATGATAGTGGGGAATGTGAAGCTCTTGGTCAAGTTTGGCCCAAGACCATCAGGATTGAGTTTTGTGTGTTATATTTGGATCTTTCATATAACATGATTCTTGGACATCCCTAGATGCTGCCATGCAGGCCATCGTATCAACCACATTTTGTATGGTACAGTTTATGCATGAAGGTGAGGTTCACACCATGGAGGTTGACCCAGATCCTTGGGTGTTTCTCTATGCAAAGATAAATCCCTCAAGTGAGGCTTTGGCTATTTATTCATGGGGTTCTATGGATTCTCATATACCCCCTAAGTTTGAATCTCATTTTTTCAAGGATCAACATTATGATTTGGCTGAGTATCGAGCAACATCCACTCCTTTGAAGTCTGGCATACATCAGTTGACTCCCTCTTCCACTCCACAATGCCAAATTAGCTCATATATTTTTAGATACCTCTTCCACAATGTCTCTTGAGATGTTGAGCTCCCATTTTCATCTCTCTTTTCCCATCAAAATATGTTAGGAACCCATGGAAGCACAATTGATTACCATATACAAGCAACTTAAGATGCGGAATTAACCAGAAGTAACAAGTAACTAGAAACCAGAAACAACACAGAATATGAGAGACAATACACAACTTGTATTAATACTCATCTAGAAAATAATACAATAAAGAATATGCCACTTCTTCTTCACACCTCTCAGATGCTTCCCACACCTCAAGTGTACATTAATTCTTTCCTCAAAGCTCTCTCTCTTATAGTCCCAACACACAACTCAAACACAGAGTTGGTGTTCACCTCCAACCAGTCAGTATTCACTATTGCCAATACACAAGTGCTCCACGCACTCCAAGTAGATCTCCCCTGAACTTGCAACAACTTGCAACTCAAATGATCTTACTTATGGAAGGAACTACCTTGCCTTCCTCTTTGCTCTCTAACTGAGTACACACCGTACTCCAAGTAGATCCCACTTGATCCTGTTCCCTATTGTGTTGCTGTCACCTTGATTCTGCTACCACCTATAGATCAACCTGGTTCTACACACCTGTAAACCTTAGACATTGCACACACATACACCTACAGATCAATGATCTTACTTACCATGCAGATCTCCTAACATAGCCATGCACACCTGCTGACCAAGATCATACATACATGAAGAATCCTTCTGATTCTCCAAACCAGCACCCACACTTGGCACTATGGCACTAGGAGGAACACACCTTGCTCTCTTCACACACAAAAGGAGCTAATATTTTCTCTCTTACTCTCTAGCACAAATTACAATACAGCCCATGAGTCTATTATATAGATCTCATGCAAACAATAATTAGACACCTAATTACAATAATTAGATCCACAGCTTCAAGTCTAAAATTGGCCTTTGACTTGCAAAAAACCAGTTCGTTAACTAATCATCCATGAACTGGCAGTTCTAAAACCACACAAGCGACCGATGTTGGTCTCTGTCTACCTGGAGGTGATCGATGCTGACCGATCCCTGACCGACATCAGTTGCTCTTCTCACTGTATATGACCGACGTCAGCTAATCAGACTGATGTCGGTTACTTTGCAACTCAATAACCTCTCAGCAACCTCCTCCATGTCTACATCAGTGAATATTTTAGCTCCACAACCTAACAATCTCCCACTTGGAGAAAAATAGCTGCACTGTACCTGTACTTGTACCCCATCTAATCTGTTTCTTGGCTTGTATCCCTCTTCAAGATCAATCCTAAAGACCACCCACCACAAATCTTGTGGTGCACCTCCTGTCATCTGAGTAACCTACCACATTCGAACCTACAAACCCATGTAGTGAAGTCCTGACCTTGCATAGCATGTATACCTGCTGCTGGTCCCTCTCAAATACCTGAGAACCCACTTCCCCGAATTGGCTCCTAACTCTCTGACAGCAACCACTGCTTGGGAAAACTCAGGTCTATACCAGACCTCATGTGATTTCAAACACTAAACTATCCAGCCCTTGGTGTGCTCTGGTTCTACATCCTACGTATTAAACCTCGCCAACACATGATTCACATCAGCTCCCACTGGAGACAAAATCAACCTGTGATCTTCCATGTCTCTCATGCCAAAGAATTTTACTGCTCCAAATTCCTCATGACATGCCACTAAACTAACCTTACCCTTAGCTTAGCAAAACCCTGTATGTACAAACCTACTAGCTAGCATACCATCCACATACATTAACAATATAATGTAACTATCATCATCCACTTGGTAAGACAAACACAATGGTTACACTGACATTGACTAAAGCCCTGCTTTGTCATCCACTTGTCAAAACCTATACCACTGTCCTGCAGCTTCTTCAAGACCATATGACCTATCCTTCAGTCTCATGTATCCATTGTCTCTATTCTTTAACCAAGATATCCATTTGTCTCAGTGTTTTTCATACCAGCTAGCAACCCTACCAAATCTCCCATTTGGTCCTGCATCCTGTTCATGCCATGCTCCCACTGTTTCCTGGATCCTTCCTGCTCTACAGTAAGCAACGAGTATAAAGAAGAGGAACAACGAAGTTGAGGCTTACGTACACTTTTAGTCCTCCCCATGGACGTTTGAGACTCCTTGATAGCTTGTTGTCCACCCAAAATCCGTTACGGTGACCGACCTTGGTCACCACATAATCTACATCCGACTGACATCGGTTCCCATGCGACTATCCTTTTTGCCGATGCCAGTTTTTTGACTGACGTCAGTCTTACCTAGTCGCCCACATTGATTCTATGACTGATGTCAATATCCACCCTACTCGACACCACTAACTTCTCTAGTCTGCACATGACCGATGTCGGTACCTGTCTGTTCGACGTCAGTTCCCCTTGACCAATGCCGATAACTGTGTTTGCCTGTGAGTGATGACTTTTTACCTGTGAGCTCTCCATGGATCAAAACCCTATCCAAACCACCCTGCTCAGAGTTACTTAGTCCCATCCACTGATCTCTATCCATCATCTCCTCCAAAAACACCAAGGCTTTCCAGTTCTTAAGTCTATCAAACACATCTTTCTTTCACTTAAGAACATGCATCTCCTTCTTGCTCATGTGACCAAGCCTACAAAGCCACATCTTCGCAAAAGAAGATGAATCAGTAATATAAGAAAGTAGATAAAGAGTACCTACTTTCTTACCACTAGCTAATTCAAGTGCATCCACTGTGAGAGTTCTTGTGCATCTCTCATCACCCAACTTTCCTGAAGAAATTAGCCACATCTTCAAGACCAGGACCTGCATGACCTCCTTTAACACCCATGTGTTGGTTGCCTGTAATTTCAACTTCACTTCCCCTTTTCCAATACTTTGACAAGGCTCACCAACCCTTCTTTTTGGGGCTTCATGGAAAGAGGCAACAAAATCTATTAACCAAGATTCAACTTTATCCAAGAAACATCCCAGAGCATTCTATGCAACAACACCTGCAACATCTGCTTCTTCAGTTTCTTCATGCTGATCTTCTGCCAACCAACAATATTTCTTTACCTACTCTTTCTTTTCATTAGACTATAATTGACCATTCGTGCTTTTCAATTCTTCCATTCTTAGTTTACTTTCTTCTACCATTTCTATACTCCCACTCAATCAGAAACCCCTGAGAGTGACCTGTAACCAAACACAAAACTTGCTCCCTGCAACCTTAGCTCTGATACCAACTGTTAGTGGTATCAAGCTATGAGCCAACAACCTTGCTTTGATACCAACTGTTAGGAACCCATGGAAGCACAATTTATTACCATATACAAGCAACTTAAGATGCGGAATTAACCAGAAGTAACAAGTAACTAGAAACCAGAAACAACACAAAATATGAGAGACAATACACAACTTGTATTAATACTCATCCAGAAAAGAATACAATAAAGAAGATGCCACTTCTTATTCACACCTCTCAGAGGCTTCCCACACCTCAAGTGTATAGTAATTCTTTCCTCAAAGCTCTCTCTCTTACGGTCCCAACACACAACTCAAACACAGAGCTGGTGTTCACCTCCAACCAGTCAGTATCCACTACTGCCAGTACACAAGTGCTCCACGTACTCCACAAGTGCTCCACGCACTCCAAGTAGATATCCCCTAAACTTGCAACAACCTACAACTCAAATGATTTTACTTATGGAAGGAACTACCTTGCCTTCCTCTTTTCTCTCCAACTGAGTACACACCGTACTCCAAGTAGATCCCACCCGATCCTGCTCCCTGTTGTGTTGCTATCACCTTGATTCTGCTGCCACCTACAAATCAACCTAGTTCTACACACCTACAAACCTTATACCTTTCACACACATACACCTGCAGATCAATGATCTTACTTACCATGCAGATCTCCTAACGTAGCCATGCACACCTGTTGACCAAGATCATACATACATGAAGAATCCTTTTGATTCTCCAAACCAGCACCCACACTTGGCACTGTGGCAATAGGAGGAACACACCTTACTCTCTTCACACATAGAAGGAGCTAATATTTTCTCTCTTACTCTCTAGCACAAATTACAATACAGCCCATGAGTCTATTATATAGATCTCATGCAAACAATAATTAGACACCTAATTACAATAATTAGATCCATAGCTTCAAGTCTAAAATTGGCCTTTGACATGCAAACAACCAGTTTGTTAACTAACTATTTTTCAACTAGTAGTTTTGGAATCGCACAGGTGATCGACATCGATCCCTGTCTGCCTAGAGGTGACCGACGCCGGCTGATCCCTGACTGACGTCGGTTGCTCTTCTCACTGTATATGACTGACGTTGGCTGATCAAACCAACGTCGATTGCTCTGTAACTCAAGAACCTTCTCCATGTCTACATCAGTGAAGCTTTTAGCTCCATAACCTAACAATCTCCCCCTTGGAGATAAAGATCTACACTGTACCTGTACCTGTACCCCGTCTAATCTATTTCCTAGCTTGTATCCCTCTTCAAAATCAATCTTGAAGACCACCCACCATAAATCCTATGGTGCACCTCCTGTCATCTGAGTAACCTGCCACATTCGAACCTACAAACCCATGTAGTGAAGTCCTGACCCTGCATAGCATGTATACCTACTGTTGGTCCCTCTCAAATATCTGAGAACCCACTTCCCTGAATTGGCTCCTAACTCTCTGACAGCACCCACTGCTTGGGCAAACTTAGGTCTATACTAGACCTCATGTGATTTCAGACACTAAACTGTCTAGCCCTTGGTGTGCTCTAGTTCTACATCCTGTGTATTGAACCTCGCCAATACCTGATTCACATCAGCTCTCACTGGAGACAAAATCAACGTGTGATCTTCTATGTCTCTCATGCTAAAGAATTTCACTGCTCCAAATTCCTCATGACATGCCACTGAACTAACCTTACCCTTAGCTCAGCAAAACCCTATATGTACAAACCTGCTAGCTAGCATACCATCCACATATAGTAACAGGATAATGTAGCTATCATCATCCACTTGGTAAGACAAACACAATGGTTACACTGACATTGACTAAAGTGTTACTTTGTCATCCACCTGTCAGAACCTGTACCACTATCCTACAGCTTCCTTAAGACCATATGACCTGGCCTTTAGTCTCACGTATCCATTCTCTCTATTCTTTAATCAAGGTATCCATTCATCTCAGTGCTTTTCATACCAGCTAGCAACCCTACCAAATCTCTCGTTTGGTCCTGCATCCTATTCATGCCATGCTCCCACTGTTTCCTAGATCCTTCCTGCTCTGTAGTAAGAAATGAGTATAAAGAAGAGGAACAACGAATTTGAGGCTTACTTACACTTTCAGTCCTCTCCATGGGCATTTGAGACTCCTTGACAGCTTGCTATCTGCCCAAAATCTGTTACAGTGACCGACCTCGATCACCACACAATCTGCATTTGACTGATGTTGGTTCCCATGTGACTATCCTTTCTGTCAACGCTAGTTTTTTGATTGACGTCGATCTTACCTGGTCACTAATGTCAGTTTTATGACCGATGCTGGCAGCCACCCTGCCTGACACCACTGACTTCTTTGGTCTGCACATGACCGATGTTGGCACCTGTCTATTCGACATCAGTTCCCCTTGACTAATGTTGGTAACTGTGTTTGCTTGTGAGTGATGACTTTTTACCTACGAGCTCTCCATGGATCAAAACCCTATCCAAACTGCCCTGCTCAGAGTTACTTAGTCCCATCTGCTGATCTCTATCCATCATCTCCTCCAGAAACACCAAGGCTTTCCAGTTCTTAAGTTTGTCAAACACATCTGTCTTCCGCTTAAGAACATGCATCTCCTTCTTGCTCATGTGACCAAGCCTACAAAGCCACGTCTTCGCAATAGAAGAAGAATCAGTAATATAAGTAAGTAGATAAAGAGTACCTACTTTATTACCACCAGCTAATTCAAGTGCATTCGCTGTGAGATTTGTTGTGCATTTATCATCACCCAACTTTCTTGAAGAAATTAGCAGCATCTTCAAGATCGGGACCTGCATGACCTCCTTCAACACCCATGTGTTGGCCGCCTGTAATTTCAGCTTCACTTCCCCTTTGCCAATACTTTGACAAGGCTCACCAACCCCTCTCTTTGGGGCTGCATGGAAAGAGGCAACATAATCTATTAACCAAGATTCAACTTTATCCAAGAAACATCCCAGGGCATTCTGTGCAACAACACCTACAACATCTGCTTCTTCAGTTTCTTCATGCTGATCTTCTACCAACCAACAATATTTCTTTACCTGCTCTTTCTTTCCATTAGACCGTAATTGACCATTCATGCTTTTTAATTCCTCCATTCTTAGTGTACTTTCTTCTACCATTGCTATACTCCCACTCAATCAGAAACCCCTGAGAGTGACCTGTAACCAAACACAAAACCTGCTCCCTGCAACCTTAGCTCTGATACCAACTATTAGTGGTATCAAGCTATGAGCCAACAACCTTGCTCTAACACCAACTGTTAGGAACCCATGGAAGCATAATTTATTACCATATACAAGCAACTTAAGATGCGAAATTAACCAGAAGTAACAAGTAACTAGAAACCAGAAACAACACAGAATATGAGAGACAATACACAACTTGTATTAATACTCATCCAGAAAAGAATACAATAAAGAAGATGCCACTTCTTCTTCACACCTCTCAGAGGCTTCCCACACCTCAAGTGTATAGTAATTCTTTCCTCAAAGCTCTCTCTCTTACGGTCCCAACACACAACTCAAACACAGAGTTGGTGTTCACTTCCAACCAGTCAGTATCCACTACTGCCAGTACACAAGTGCTCCACGCACTCCACAAGTGCTCCACACACTCTAAGTAGATCTCCCCTAAACTTGAAACAACCTACAACTCAAATGATCTTACTTATGGAAGGAACTACCTTGCCTTCCTCTTTTCTCTCCAACTGAGTACACACCGTACTCCAAGTAGATCCCACCTGATCCTGCTCCCTGTTGTGTTGTTTTCACCTTGATTCTTCTACCACCTAAAGATCAACTTGGTTCTATACACCTGCAAACCTTAGACCTTGCACACACATACACTTGCAGATCAATGATCTTACTTACCATGCAGATCTCCTAACGTAGCCATGCACACCTGCTGATCAAGATCATACATACATGAAGAATCCTTCTGATTCTCCAAACCAGAACCCACACTTGGCACTGTGGCACTAGGAGGAACACACCTTGCTCTCTTCACACAGAGAAGGAGCTAATATTTACTCTCTTACTCTTTAGCACAAATTATAATACAGCCCATGAGTCTATTATATAGATCTCATGCAAACAATAATTAGATCCGCAACTTCAAGTCTAAAATTGGCCTTTGACATGCAAAAAATCAGTTCGTTAACTAACTATCTGTGAACTGGCAATTTTGGAACTGCACAGGTGACTGACGTCGGTCCCTGTCTGCTTGGAGGAGACTGACACTGGCCGATCCCTGACCGACGTCGGTTGCTCTTCTCATTGTATATGACCGACGTTGACTGATCAGACCGACGTCAGTTGCTCTGCAACTCAACAACCTCTTAGCAACCTCATCCATGTCTACATCAGTGAAGCTTTTAGCTCCATAACCTAACAAAATATTGGCTCTCTTAATGCATCTCCCATTGAGGCCATTAGAGTCATTGAGTTCGATCATGACTACTATTCCATCCATGGTATAACACCCACCTTGAGTAATGAGAGGAGACCTTACAAGAAGCTCATGCCCATGCATCCTACACACAACCATCCTTTTTCTTGTTTGGGTTCAGAGGTCTCATTCACTAACAATGACCCCACCTTTGACACCCTTGTGTTTTAGGTCATGACTGGTAAACTTAGAGATATGGTTACTCCATATCCTTCTTCCCACCTTTTCCTTATTATTTGGCCTCCTTATAGGCTAAATGATGGCTTGCCTCAGGGGTAGGCCTCTAGTTAAGGATAAATGGTAGCCTACCCTCAGGGATAGGCCCTGGTCTAGGGATATGGTGCTTTGGTGAGCCTCAACACTTACTAAAGCACCCTCTTTAGGCCCCTATTTAGTGGATTACCCTTCTCATGGCATCCATAATCAAACCCTTGTGGGTCTCCTTCATCATTTTTATTGTGCACTCCTCATTAGATTCACCTTGGGATAAAAGCAAAGTATTTTACTTCTTTTACTTGGTTAGACTACTGCTTGTTAGTAGCTAGCCCTTTATCGACTCCCTCTCTCCTTTTTCATAGTGCTTGTAGGCAATGTGGGTTAGTGGTTATGGTTGCTTATGACTGAATCCAACCTTCCCTAGCTCATCTTCATCTATCATGGGCCTCCTATTACCCCTCCTCACCTCTCATTGTGGATGGCATTGAGTCACTCTCTCATGGTTGGCCCCGCATAATGGTAATGGATCTACCAACTGAGATGTCTTTCTTGCCTCTAGTACTATCACTCCTCACATTTGCATGAGAGAGAAACATGACCCTGGATCAGTCATGCTTTTAGTGGAATAATAAAACTATGTTTTGGCATGCTCCAAAACATTATTTTCTTGTCTCCCCCCTTCCCTTTCCTTTTTGGGCTAGTTTTGGGTCTTTATGGGCTCCTTGGGCTTAGTTTTGGCCCTTTTTAGCCCAAGAAATAAATTTTTGGGCTAAACCACAGCTTGGTAGTGGGCTAGGCCACAAATTTTATAGATTAGGCTATGGTTTTACCTAGGTAGGCTGCATCCTAGGCCAACAACCTTCTTTTTCCCCTTTATGGGCCTTTGTTTGGCTATATTTTTGCTCCTAGAACCCCTGAATCCTCATCTTAAAGGTTTTGGCCCATATCAGACATAATGGTGGGGTCCATTTCTATTTTTGAGGCATCCTTTAGTGTTTTCTAAACTATTCTAGTATATTTTACCCTTAAGTCCTCTAGCCTGTTAGGCCCATCCACTCCTTTTTAGATGCACTTTATGGGCCCTTAGTTGGGTGTTTTACCCATTTTTCCATTTTAGACCACAAGACCTCTATCCTAGAGGTTTTGTCACATTATGTGTGCATTGGTAGCCTCCATTTTTAATTTGAGGCTTCTTTGGGCCTGATCTAGCCTCATTTTGGTCTCTGAGACCCCTTATGGGTCCCCGCTAACCTCCTTGGTTTCCTCTTTCCATGACTGGTGTTGGTCAACCACTTTGGTTCTGGCTTGGCTATATTTTTTGACTCCCTTATACAACTCACTTACTTTACTCTACATTGAGATAGCCTTTCTATAGTTATCAGTCTTACATCCTTGACCCCCCATCATAGTGCACCTCTCAATTATGATTCACACAGATGTTAATAGTTGGGGAAAACTAGGACCTATGGATGTGGCTTGGGTTATTGATGATCTATGGTGCCATGAGCTTGTTGTAGTTGGTCATTTCTTGATTCATGAGATGAATAATGCTATTGAGTATCTTGCAACCATTGGCACCTTAACTTATACCCATGAGTTAGGTCCATACTATGTGTAATTATTCTTTGACTCACTCTTAGTTGTGTCTCAACTCAATGATGTCTAGGTCATCCTTAGATCTGAGTTACTCCCCCTCTTTTAGGTGATGTGTGATTTTCTCTCCTTCTTTAAGGACGTCCAGTTCACCCATATCACTCATAGGGAGAACACTAGAGATGATGCCTTAGTGAATGTCATTCTGGATAGTATGATCTAATTTGATATCACTTATGTTCTCTATTTGTAGGAGTTAGAGTTAGATTCTAGATTATAAAACATTTTCAATTTCACCTATGGATGGCACCATCGATACTCTTATGTCACCATCCTTATCTGATAAGTGTAGGTTATATATATATATATATATATATATATATATATATATATATTAGTACTTACTTTCCTTTGCTTTGGTGTGGCTTCCAAGTACTTCACAACATTCCTTATTTATTCAAACATCGACTACTCGTACCTCAATGACATATGTAATCATACTTCCTATGATCCTACTCCTCCCTATGATTATATATCAACTCACATGTAGACTACTATCCCTAGACATCTTACACTGAGACATCCACCACCTACTTGGACTTTTCCTGCATGATATTCTCATCCCCCATACATCCTCAATCCACCTCGACCCTTTCTCCCTCTAGATGGACTCTCTAGGGACCCCCTATGACCCATTCGAGAAGCTATTGACTTGCTCGAGCCCTTGTTTGACCCAGGACATAGCTTAGGGAGGAAACCTATGGACTAGGCCACATGTTTCCTTCACAAAATCCATGGCCTAGGCATAATGTGTGAAAATGTTTCTTGAAGGGACTTAAACGGCTAAAAATGACTAGGTTTTTGTAGTTTGGGAGATTAGGGATTAGTTATATTAGATTTTCCTCATTTATTCACACTATCTCTTCTCATTCCATCTCTCTTGTGATTTTTTCTTCCCTCTCTTGACTCTCATGACTTCTTGAATCTCTCTAGGTTCACTCTTGGCACTCTTGAGCTTGATTGGGGATAGGCAATACCATATGTTGTTACACTCTTGCTTGGAGACTCCATTGCTGCTCTCAATTTTTATTGCTTCCTTGTTGAATTAATCCTAAGCTCTTACATTTGGCATTGCACCTGATTTGTGTACATGGTTGGAGCTCTTACACCATTGTAAGTTCTCACTTCACCTCCTCCTTTGCTCTTGGATCTTGGTTTGGACTTCAGCTTGCAGCTAGCTTGGTCTTCCTCCTACATTGCTACCTAGATTGGATTCTTTGTTGGTAGAACATCTACACTTCATCTTTGAGCTTGATCTAAGGGCACTTTTCTATGCAAAGTGAAACTTCATTATTTGTGTAGTGTATATACTAGGGTTTGAATTGTTTTAGTGAAATAATTGTTTTGGTATATTGCTTAGAGTAGTGTTCAAAGTTTATTCCATTTGTGTATATTCAAAGAATGATTTAACGGCTTGAAATGTTCCTTTGTTGATTACCTTTTCTCTCTTTGAAACCTTTCCTCATTTCATAAATAGAGATATACATGTGTAAAACATATTAGAAAACTTGCTCAAACACTCTCTTCCTCTCTTGTTAAAAACTAGAACAATTGCATGATTAGAAAACAATAGTGTTGTTTTGAAAGGATAGCTCAAATATAGAATAGGCATGCTCTTGAACACTTGCCCAAAAATGTCTTTGTTGCGAAAAACATTTTTCAATTGGCCTCAAAGTGCCTTAATTGCTAGATTTACAGTTCATTGGTTATCTCATTTCTTTTAATATTGTGTCTTTCATATTGTTTATGCAACTAATAGTATAGTTTTAGCTACTTTATTTACCGTGGTTGAATTTGTTAGAGGTTCTGGCATACTTTGTGTTCTCATTTTTACTAGACAAATAAATAAACAATACTCTCACAGAGAAACTCAGACATATTCAAGTAACTACCTTGTCCTCAATATAAATAAATAAATAAATGGATAAATTAACTTGATTGCTTGAAAAAAATAATACAATAAGATGAGAAATAATTAATTTCTACTTTTAATGGTTTAAGGTTTAGATGGAAAATGATTAAATAATATTTAAGGAATATTCCAATACTTATATGCTTAATTTTATAATTATTAAAATAATTTATATTTTAAGTTTATTCATTGGTTGAAGAAACTTAGATTAATAGAAAAATTATTCCTGTAATTTTGCATTAGTAGAGACTAATAAGAATATGTAATAGAAAAATTAGATAAAACATAAAATATAAGAGTTAAGTTCCTTAAATCTTTCTCCTCATAATTCCTTGAGCAAGCAAGGACATTTTAGAGAAAATTTTGACTTGAACATTAAATTAAAATTAACACATAAGATCATTAGATTAGATTCTTTGAAATTTTATGAGAATTTAGAAAATAATTTTTTGTCTATATTAAAATTCTATAAAACAAGCATTGGAGATGTAGATAGATTTTTTAAATGTGCTAGTTGTGCTTAATTCTACCCATATTCAAGCCTTGTTGGGCATTTAAAGGTCAGTTGTGGTCATTTATGCTAGCCTTTTATATTAGATTTAAGGTGATAATTATTGTTTACGTTAGATTTAAAGTCGGTTATAGTTGTTTACCAAAGATTATACGTGTCTAAATATTAAAAATAAGATTACCACGATAGTGATAATTTGACATTTTATTATGAATTATATTTTTATTATTATTATTATAAACTTGAATAGAATTTTAAATAGAAATATAAGATTTTTAGAGTCTATGAAAATAAAATTAAAGTTTTAAATAAATTGTGTAGAAATTTTTTATCAACGTTAATTTTTTATAAATATTCCAAATTATATGATCAATGATCCATCATGAAGATAATAATATGTATTTTATAAATGATAATTAAGAATATACATTTTAAATTAAGTCATATATTAATTATTAAAACATAATTTGAATGTCAATTTTATAAATGGTAATTACCATTACACATGAGATAATTTTATTAAATATTATAACTTTCTTTTCTATTTTAACTTAAAGGCAAATTTGTATGATTTTTCATTAATATAATTTATAAACAATGATGCCGATTATACATTAAAGCCATAATTTTTTTTAAATGTATTATTTAAGTGGTGGTTAGTCTTAATTGTGACTATGATATGACTATACATTATAGAGTGGGTCTATATATTGATTATTGAACCAAACCTAAAGCTGAAGAGGACAATTCATAATGGATGTCTCTATAAGTTAATTAGTACAAAACAAGGAATAAATCATAATGAATATCTTATATGTAAATTGGTATAAATTCAAAGAACATCATTGTCACTCATCTAGATAACCATCATCATCAAATAAAATGATGATCATTATCAAATAAAATACTATTATCCTCAATTACCATGAAAATTCCAATACTCCTAACCATCATAATGAATATCTTATATGTAAATTGGTATAAATTCAAATAACATCATTATCACTCATCTAGATAACCATCATCATCAAATAAAATAACTATTATCCTCAATTACTTTGTTTAAGACTCCTTTCAAGTCAAGAGGTAAGTGATAAAAAAAATTTGTTTATCCTACACCTTTTAGAGTTTCATGGTTGCATGAATAACATCATGTGTTTATCAATGAACAATACAAAGTAGAGTTTAAGACAAGCATCTATCAAGATGAGGTGATTTGTGATGTGATACCTATGGATGTTTGCCATGTCTTATTGGGAAGACCTTGGCCATTTGACAAAATAAAAATTCGTGATGGAAGAAACAATACTTTTGAAAAGTATGGTCGGATACACATATTGACACCATGAAAGACTAATATTTAGAAGCAATAAAATCAATAATAAGGTGTTGGTGATGAGTGAGGAGTTCTTGTATCAGGAAAAATAAGGTGAAGCTAAAGAGATAGTTGTTACAATCATTAAGGTAATTGATTCATTTGTAGAAAATCAATTTTTTTAAACTGAACATGAGAACATGATGACTAATAGTTTTCAACTGATTTGTCATCAAGTTATTCAAAGGAATTCATTACAGGAATTGATTTTCCAAAAGATATTTCCATGGAAGGCAATATAAAATAAAATTTTTGAAGTAAACAATATGAGAATGGAAAACAAGAGGTTGTCTTGCGAGAAAACAAAATATTAAACTTTTTTAAGTAAACAATATGAGAATGGAAAACAAGAGGTTGTCTTGAGAGAAAACAAAATATTCTTGTGTAATAAACCTTTAATGGATATTGAAAACAATTGTGAGCAGGTTGTAGAAGACAGAGTGTTTGTGTAAAAATAAATAGCAGTTTTCAAAAAGGAGAAGCAAGAAGAATTAATTTAGGTACAAGATCATGCATCTAAGGTGAAGAACAAGGTAGTAAATAACCCTTATGAAGAAGAAAAGAAGAGATAAAAGAATAAAAATAAGTCCCACCTATAAGTTGTTTTGGCTACAATCTATTTGGCAGTCATCTTGGTGATAGAGAATAGGTCTCAAAGGCATAAAGAACAAATTTATTTCTTTAATATGTTTGCTTCATGTGAAGGTGCATCAAAGTAAGATAGGGAGAGATTGAAGATGAAAATTATAAGAAAGAATAAAGATAATATTTTAATCTTGCATGCAGTCTAAACATAAGAAAGCTATAAGAAAAAGGAGAGATTATTTGTATACTTATGTGTTGAGTAAACTCAGCCTTTTGGAGAAGTTATAGATAGGACTACTACTCAAAAGAGATTCAAGTTTCAAGGTAGAAGTACCACAACACATCTAGGTGGATATACATTTGAAGATAATACAAACCTGTACCAATCACTAGCTATTCTAAGAAAATCATAGTATCTAGGAAGGCATGGGGTAAGAGGAGAAAGGAGGAATGTTGGATAAAATAATAAAATATGTCAAAAAACATCTGCATTTAATAAGGATAAATACAAGAGCAATTATGAATACCTCATAAAAAGGAGCTCATGAACATTTTCAAGCTTAGTAAACTGATACAAGTACATCAATGTATATAGCATAATCTTGATGTTGTTTAATTTGTAAAAGTTGTTATGGGTCTTAGGAGGTCAATAAGAGGTCAAGTTCAATCCCAAATTGTTCATTTGAGTTCATTTGTTAAGGTTTCCATGTATTCCCGCCAAAAAGGGAAATTTAAAATTTTGAAATGGTATTGCATAGTTTGAGGGGTTTTAAGATGTTATATGGGTCTAGGTCCTTTGGTTAGGAGTATATGGGGTCTAAAATATATATAAAATGATTTCAAATCATTACATAAAGTTTAAAATTTTCTTCAAGTCAATTTAGGCTCATCCAAAGTAGAAGAAGACCTAATTTAATATTTACTAAGGTTGGTTAAGATTGTTGAGAAGTTTGTGAGGTTAATAACCACCCAAAACCAAGTTTATAAAATTTATTTTAAGAATATAAAGGTTAAAACACCTCTGGAGGAGATAATAAAATCATCAAAACAAGGATAAAACCAAAAAAGTTGCAGGCCATTAAAGGTTATTCAATAAAAGTAGGGGGTTTATACTGTTATGTGAAGATTTCATAAATAAAAAAGAGATAAAATTTGATGTGAGATGTTATTTTATGTCATAACATTGTATTTATTTATGTTTATGAGTTATTTTTCATCCATTTTCTATTCTTGAAGTTCTTTTCGAATTCTAAGTTAACAAACCACATAATTCTATGTATTACAATCAAAAATGGATTTGTAGGATCATTATCTAAGTTATTCAAGGGAAATTTTTTATTTTAAAATTAATAAGAAACATTAGGAATGTTTATCCAATCATTATAATCCATTTATAATTATTTTAGTTCTCAAAAACACAAATTTTGAGCTCTTCGCCTCCCTGCAAACTTGCAAACCCTAAACCATGGTTTTAGAGAGGAAAATTAATTTTTATTGAGATTTAGCCATTAAAACTTATTGAAACTTTGTAAATAGTTTATAGGATATTTTTATAAAATGTAAAATGCGGTTTAATAATTTATAAACTTATTTATGGGAACTTATAATGGACTATGTTAAAATAGACTTGTAGGAATCAATAAAACAAGGTTACAACTAACAAAACTCAAATTTCTCTTAAACCATATCTTCAAATCCTACCAAATATTGTGTGTATGTGTATAAATGTGTCACTAAGAGGATATAACATGTATTATTTCTTTAAGAGTCTTCTAAGGATATGTATAAGTGATTGTGTATTTCAAACCTACCAAAAGATAAGAAAACATGGAGTGTTAGCATTGGAAACTTGCATAGCTTCTAAAGTACAATTTCAAATTAATTGAAACTTGGGGGACATGTGTTAGAGGTTTGTATTAAGAGGATAAAGGTGGAAGATT
Organism: Torreya grandis; assembly: GCA_037957365.1. NCBI lineage: Eukaryota > Viridiplantae > Streptophyta > Pinopsida > Cupressales > Taxaceae > Torreya > Torreya grandis. The sequence goes on along the minus strand of JARHVA010001261.1, from coordinate 3,111,541 downwards.
ATTTGAGAGAATATATGAAAGACTCTTTCTAGGCATACATGTATTAAGAGAATATATGAAAGATTGTGTCTAGACAAACATGTATTAGGCCTAAAAATAGGGCTTAAATTCAAACTTTTAAGTTTTATTAAGTGTCCAAATAAATAAAGAGAATATAACATGTGAGATAGGTTATGTAAGATGTGATTTATTGGAAAAATATACTTTAAGAGGTTTTGAGTATGAGTTCCAACACTCATTGGGTAATAAAGACGTAATAGGCCCAAAAGAAAGAATATAAGCCTATCAGTAAACAACCATTGAAGGTTTAGTCTATATAGTCATTCTTGAAAATGGATCATGTATGAATAATATCCTATACTAAAGTTGATAATAAGGATTGAAATAATATTTTCTAAGTGTAAAGATTCAAGTTGTGAATAAGAAGTATCAAAGAGAGCAATCAATCAAAGGAGAAAAGAGCATATCAAGGACTCCATTGCACCACGATGTGCGTAGAATGTTTAAAAAGAGAATATATATAAACACTACAAATAAGGTATAATAATATCCAATATAATATAATATATCAATAATGTCTAAAATTAGCTATGAGAGGATAGTGAGAAAAGTACATTGTAAACAAAAGTTACGTAGTGACTTGTCCATGCGTTTAGATTGTAATTAGGGAATTCAAATATATGAAAATATAAAGATAATTGTAGATGAGGATAATTTTCAACACTCATATTATGTGGGCTAATCATTAAATTGAACATTTTCTATTGAATTACAAAGAATTTAATTAATTAAATCTAAATTAAAGAAATCAAGTTTTTACAGTCCATAAAATTAGAAGAAGAGTTTTTAAAACAATTACATTGATTAAATGGATTCGATGATAGCTATCTTAGTTATACCATATGAGTAAGTTACATAACACTCATAATATTTATTTGCAACTAGACTATGTGAGTAAGTTGCCTAGCACTAGTAATATTTATTTGTAACATGTAAATGAGTTGTGATAGCTATCTTAGTCAACCCGTGTGGTTAAGTTGTTTAGTATTGGTATTTATTCATTCATAGCCCATAAATTATTAATTATTAATTTTAAATTTTAAAATGCAATGGGAAAACACATGTAATTTATAAAATTGGTCCAGACTCCAAAGGTCTTAATTCTTACTTCATCTGCGATAGTTATGTCACTTTGACTTAAGCTAGTAATTGCTAAAGTTATATGAATCTAGTTAATGGGTGGTTCTTTAAAACCCAACACTATTTTAGACTTGTAAATAGGAAAAGGGTTTTAATTTTCATCCTTATGGTCCAAAGTACCTAAATCAATGATTGTAAGATTTTTTTTGCACCTAACATTGTGTTTTTTTTATAATTTTAAATTGGTTACATGTTATGAGCTTAGGGTTCTACATGGTAACAAAAAAATAAAGGTCTATGGCCAAGTATAGATTAGTTAATGGCTTCATTTCAACTAAAATGATATGCTTTTCACATCAGTGGTTGGGGAAAGGGCTTAATAGCCTTTATTTTTTGTTAGTTAAAAGGTGGGTTTCACTATGTATTGTGCCTTAGGCTTTACTAATTTAATTGATATAGAGGGAACACATGTTGTTAATGAGTAATCCAATGTCCTAGTATTATGTTATATAATTGTAATATATCCAAATGGCCTCTAGGGATTGAAAAAGACAAAACTGTAACTCTAATGTGGGCCCAGTGTCTATGATTAAGATTACCCTATGCAGTAAATGCAAAATAAAAAGTTATTTTCCAAGACAAATAAATAACCGCCTTGTCCTCACTATAATGAATAAATTAACTTGCATGTTTGAAAAAATAATGCAATAAGATGGGAACTAATTAATTATTATTTTTAATAGTTTAAGGTTAGGACATAAATATACTTGAATAAAATTTAAGGAATATTCTAATATTTATATGTTTAATTTTATAATTGTTAAAATAGTTTATATTTCAAGCTTATTTATTAGTTTAACGAAACATAGATTAATAAAAAAAGATTCTTATAATTCTACATTAGTAGGGACTAATAAGAACATGTAAAAAAAATGAGATAAAACATAAAATATAAGAATTAAATTGTTTAAATCTTTCTCCTCAAATTATGAGTAAAGCCATTTTAGAGAAAATTTTGTCTTGAACATTAAATTAAAATTAACACCTAAGATCATTAAATTAGATTATTTGAAATTTTATGAGAATTTGAAATTTGAAATTTTATGAGAATTTGGAAAATAATTTTTAATTATTATTTTTGTCTATATTAAACTTTTAAGAAACACAAATTGGAGATGTAGATGGATTATTTAATTGTGCTAGTGATGCCTAATTCTCCCAATATTCAAGCCTCATTGGGCATTTAAAGGTCAGTTGTGGTCATTTATGCTAGCCTTTTATATTGGATTCATGGCAATAAATAATGTTTATGTTAGGATTGAAGTTGGTTATGGCCATTTACCATAGATTATGTGTTTGAATGTTAAAAATAAAAAGAACAAGATCATCAAGATAATGATAATTTGACATTTTATTATGGATTAATTTATTATTATTATTATTATAAATTTGAATATAATTTTAATTAGAAATATAAGATTTTCAAAGTCTATAAAAATAAAATTAATTTTTTAAATAAATTGTGTAAACGGTTTTCATCAACGTTAGTTTTTTATAAATATTTTAGATTATATGATCCATAATGAAGATAATAATATGTATTTTATAAATGATGATTAAGATTATACATTCTAAAGTAGGTCATATATTAGTTATTAAAAAATAATTTGAATATTAATTTTATAAATGGTAATTGGATATTATAACTTTTGGTTTTGTTTAAACTCAAAGGTAAATTTGCATGCTTTTTCTCTAATATAATTTATATGTGATGATGGCGACTATACATTAAAGCCATCAATTTTTTTTAATTATATTATTTGAGTGGTGGTTAGTCTTAATTGTGACGATGATAAGATTATACATTATAGAGTGGGTGTATATATTGATTATTGAAACAAACTTAAAGCTAAAGAGGACAGTTCATAATCGATGTCTCTATAAGTAAATTAGTACAAAATCGAGAATAAATCATAATGAATATCCCTATATGTAAATTTGTATAAATTTGAAGAGCGTCAATGTCACTCATCTAGATAACCATCATCATCAAATAAAATAATGATCATTATCAAATAGAATAACTATTATCCTCAATTATCATGAAAAGTTCAATACTAATGTATATGACACAACAACCGTCATTAAATAGAACAACCATCTTCATTAATATAATTTATATTAATTTAATTGGAAAGGTGAAGTTGAGTTACCTTAATTCTAACTAGGAAATCAAGGGAGATAAATTGGAAATTTATCCGTTAACTACTAGTGGGACTCCCAGTGAATTATTTGGAACAAAGCCTACAACGTTGGTTTCAAGTGGCATGCAAAGGAGGAATTTTTAAAAAAAAAATGGTATTAAGGAGAGAAAAAGAAAAGGATTTGGACACATGAGAATATATGAAATATTTATGGAAAAGGGGAAACTAGAAGTGGAAAGAGGTTTTGGAAGAAAAAAGGGAAGTTTTATCCACCAACGAGGCAAAAAGTGTACCAAGTAGATACTGTAATTAATTTAGTGGTGTATTGTTATATTGAATTTTTTTAGGATTACGACGTATTTTAAATCTGTGAATAAACCTCGAGTAAACCCTGTAGAAGCTTATGGGAAGTATATTTTGATAAACTCCTTGGAAACTAGGATTCTACCCGTATTAACCTAAAATATTTTATTGGAGGAAGTAGTGACTCGAAAGCGATAAATAAATTTAATAAAATATCTATAAAAGTTGAAAGAAGAATAAATGGGAATTAAAAACTATCATAAATTTGAAGAGATGATTGTAACAGATCCAGAGAATACATAGTAAGGCTGAATGGATCAATTTATAAATGAAAAAATATATCTTTTCATTTTTGTTTATATATTGTCCTTTAGAGAAAAAATTAGTCTCAATAAAATGCCCATAACTTTTTCATTTCTTAATGAAATCAATAAATTTAAAATGTTAAAAAAAGCTTGGAATGTGTAAAACAAAACCTAGAAGGAATTTTAGAAAATTCATTATGATGAGTGAGTAGTTTTATGCATATATGTGACAGATTTTGTATAAGATTTTTGTTTCAAATACAGATTAAAATTGATTTGGGTAAGTTTTATGAATGGAGATTTAATATAGTTTGCATATCTTAAAATTTATTTTGCAAATAATCCATCAACCAAGGTGAAAAAAAAATCAATTTGGTTTTTGTTGAGGATTAAAATTTGTGTATAGGTGTTTATCTCCATGCATGGGCGTTACATATATATAAGCCTATTATAGTGTGAAAACCCTTTCTTCATGTTCTGGGATGCTAAGTTGGTCGGGAACATATGTTTATATTATGATAATTTAATAGGAAGGGAAGTGGGGAAAACTACATTCGACTAGTTTATATTTTATATGAATAAATATATAATTAAAATGATATATATATATATATAATAGTTTATATTTTATATGTATAAATTTGTAATTAAAATAAATAGATATTATTTAAGTTTAAAATTAAGATAATATAATTTATATAATATTATTTTATATATTATATTCTTACTATATAATTAGAAATTATATAGTGGGTAGTGAACCTTGAAATGTGAACAACCTATGTAAATATAACAAAAATTTTCCTGTTTAAAATATATCATAATATGAAATTTGTTGAGACGAATATAAATTAAATGCCCTGAAAACATACGGTTTGATTATAAACATTATTTTGTACTCTGTGAATAAATTACGTAGGGGCAGATGTTTTTATTACATTTCTTAATATTTGGGTTTCTTATGTCAAATGTAGATATAATAAACTTTATGAAGAAATTATTAGAATATGTTTGGAAATGATGACTTGTGTCAATACCTATTTTGTGTTATCTAAAAATTATGAAAAATGGATAATTAGTGTATTTCATTGATTTAGTTAACTTTAGGAGAAACCAAGCTTAACTATTATGAGAAATGTATGATAGATATTTGTTTCTTAAATGTAATTCTATACAAAAATTGAATTATGCTTGAATTATCTATTGTAAATAATTTAATATAGACTTTTGTTGTCATATTTGGTTGGCATGGGATTGTCAATGTATGCTTATTACATCAGAGATTGCATGTATGTGATTTTAATCCATAGATTAGTTTACCCGAATGGTGAGCTTATGCTTAGGATTAAATATCTATTATGTTTATTATGAAGCCCGCATTGATGATACAACCTAGCAATGAGACGGTTTCTCAAGCTTGGATGGGTATGGATAACCCGATCAAGTTATGTGTTATGAATTTGACTAATCTGGATGACCAATGTTATTTAAAAACATGGGTCAAAGTAATGTTAAATTAACATTGACAATTCATATGTATGATTTACATATTGTGCGATATCATAGTTGAAACATTTTTTTTATGATACACACTATGTACTAGAGTTTTATAGCGCATGGGTGTATTAACATATCGAGTAGTATTTATTGATATTTAATATTGTATGCATGATGTTAAAGTCCTTTTATACATATATCCAGATGGTATGGTGATGTAAGGACTCTCGAATCAAGAATCAAAGCATACTTACTCTATGGATAGGTAACCCATCTTTATGTAGATTTTATACCTGAGAAGATAATATTATGATTTGGATTTGCTTAACAGTATACAAACTATTTGATACCCTTTCTGTAGGTAGCTAAATTCATAGTGTGGCAGTATAGGAGGACACAAGAATGATTTTGGACATTAATAGTCCTAGCTTATACATATTTGATGCAAGTGATAGGGTTGTAAATATCGTCGAGTCTTCACTCTATAATTAAACAATGTATTTATACATTTTCCTTGCATGCGTTCCAATGAGGAAACTATTGAGTAAACATTTATACCTTTAGTAGTTTGCTAGAACTATATCTAGCAATGATTATATGCATGTAGGAGACATAGCAGATATGTATGGAAGCTCAAGGAATGAGCACAGACATAGGAAACTAACTTTGACAGGTATTCCTTAGTATGACATCTACTATAAATGCTAGTGAAAGAAAATAGCCTTTTTGTAGAACAGTAACGTTATGCAAACTTATTGACAAGATCAAGTTTGTCACATCTTGTAAGGATAAAAACTTGCATGTGATATATTTTGTGAGAAAGATAAATGTACAAGTGACTAGACATTTCTAAAATAACGTAGTGCATCATGAGGTGTGCCTAGAGATTATATTCTCTTCAAATTGTTATTGAAGGTATACTCAGATAGTATAATCTTGACTTGCTTTATTATTATTGTTGGATGTAAGATTATTGTTAGTGTTGAGTCGTATACTTAAACACAAAGACCTATGATAGTATGAGATGTCATAGAATTTTACAATATGAAAAATACCCAGATGGTATATACTGTATATGTTATATCTTGACCCATACCTAAATAAATATATGAGTTATGGTTATTAATATTTGGGTAGACTGATCATAAACTATAATAGTATAGGATATCATAGGATACTTTAGCTTAGATGTATATACTCAGATGGTATATATTGTAGCTATATGTTTGGACTCTCACCTAAGTTGATTGTTCTAATGATTTTGTTGGTTATTACTTGAGTAATATATTCATAGCAGTTAGTAGGATAACATGTATGCATGAGTATAATATTGTGAGTATAAACAAATGATAGGTCTAACTGTTATGTACTATAGGACTTGCTTATTTTGTATACCTAGCTTACTCTTGTGCCTAGCATGTGATTTTTTATGGTACTAGCAATGTGGATTCCTTCGTCATTACGTATATCTAGGTTATATGTGAGATTTCTTAGGTAAGCACACAAGCCTAGATTAGCAAGATGTTATGATAGAGTGTGTCACTTAGTTTGAGATTAGACCAGAGATTTAGAAGCTCATCTATGTCACAAGTAGTTTATTCCCTATTTTGGCTTAGAATGCCAACCCCTTGGTGATGTCATCTCATGGAAGAGACCATCACATTTGAAAGGAGAACTACAACAAACACTAATTCTGAGGAGCGGATATGTAGGTTGCCCAAGATTATGTGGGCCATCAAGTCTAGATCCGTAGGCTAGGTAAAGGTAGACTTGATTGCATAGCAATCCATGTGAATGATTGAATTAGTACCAATGATTAGTATAGGAAGTCAAATTGTGCTAATGTCCCTAGTGATATAACAAAATTTATGTGTCATACTTTTTATTCTATTACTTGCATTGTTGGAATATTGAATCTGTTACTACTTGAAGTTGGTGATTATATGAATGACTAACATATTCTAGCAACTGTGCTTGATTGAATGTTCAATATTTATTTATTTATTTTAAAACTTACTGCATTTTCTTAGAATAACTAGGAGGGTTGTTGCATGTGGTATCACAGCTTAGGCTCGAATGCTAAGATCTAATGATTCTATTAACATTTTTGTATCTTTTATTTGTCAAAAAGGAGAATTTAGAATAACATGTGGTACATTGAGTGGGTACCCTAAGAGCATTTGTAAACCTTAGAGTTATTAAAGGGTGAGTTTATCGAGTGTCTTGTTGGTGATGGTTTTATAAGGTGTATGGGTAGAAGCGTAAATATCTTAGTTATTGAGTTATGAACAAGAGTTTCCTATCGTATTTTTGATCTTTTGAGTGAACACCTCGAGTATGACTACATATTTTATGGTAATTGAATTACATTCTTCATCTCTATTTGTGTTTGACAAACATGGAGTGCTTATCATTTCAATATATATATGCTTTCAATTTATGTCTTGATTACATAAAAACTAGGAATGTGAATTTTCTTAGTTGATTACAGATGGCTTGATTATAATTTCCTTTGTGTTAGGAGTTTGTAGATTAGCATCTCTATTTTGCTTTTATTTATGTATACTTGAAAATAAGTATCATCTCTCTTCATTAGCTTAGAGGTGAGTTGTTATGCTCATTCTACTCATACATCATTTTAAGCTACCAAAAAGATTCATATTGTTAGGATGTTGATTTAAGTGTTTTCTTAAGTGGAAACTTGTTTCTGAAATATTGTTTAATTTCATTTCTCTTTAATTTTGTGGGATAGTGTTTCCTACTTCTTAGTGTGAAAATTTTTAGGATTGGATGGATTGATGCATCCCTGCGGTTAATATATTCTTTCTAGTTGAGGAAGTAGGTTATGATTCTACTCTTACAATTTGGTAAGTAACGTAGACTATGGTGTTGTCTTTTACCGTATGAGGATATGTAGGAAGTTTTGTTTTGAGACATTATCTCTCTACTTTCTACTTGTAACTTTATAGAGTTACTGTTTTATCTAAAATGTAAACTTGACCATGAGGAGTGGCTAACAATGGATTTATATTAATTATAGTTGATTATAGTTAGTATGTTTTTATCTACCTTTGTTAGACTTATATTATTCTCTTTTTAAAACATGTCATTTTGAAGAGTAGTATGTGTACTTTTTTGCCAGGAGCAAGTAATGGTAAGAGTAAAGATAAACTTTTAAACTTGTTGTGTGCTAGTCGTGCAAACAAGAGACATGGTCTCACTTATAAGGTTGAAGGGAGATATAATCCTTCACCTAAGTATGTTATGTTAATTGTGAGATTATTTATATAATAGGTTAAGTTTAAAAATTATGATACTAGTTATGTTTAGCTAGTAGCAACTTAATACAATCTCAGGATGATTGTATGATTTTCTTATATGTATGTTAGTACATATGAAAATCTCATAGCATATAGTATTTCTTTTTATGAATTGTTAGTATAGATTTGTGTTTCTTTGAGCCTTATGCACATTTTTATTTAGAGATCATCAAGGCATAGAGACCCAAGGGAAGAGAGATGAATTATGAACGTGAGTTCTAAGCGATAGGATGGTATCGTACTTAGCCTCACATTAACATATATTGTTGTTACTGAATTGGATGGCATGGAGCTGTGCTCAATAATGTTTGAACCCATAAAACCAAACGGAAGTGTCCCAAATTTCAATTTTAATAAAGCAGTCTAAAAATAGAAAGTTTCTAAAAATAGTAATTCCTCGAATTTTGTATTGTTGTAAATCGTGGAAGTTGAACCAATTCATCTCCCTCGAGATTGGTGACCTTCCACATCCTCCCCACACCTTCAAAACATGTATAAATGAAGATGTAACATGAAATGTAAATTAGACATCTCTTCTCAGAGATAAGCATATGTTTGGATCTGCAAATTTGATCAATAAAACATCTCTTCTCAGAGATAGCATTATTTGATTTATTTTGTTCTTGTTTCTTGAATTATCTTTCAACCAAAGCTTTCGAGTTTTGGATTAGTGGTATCAGAGTGGTTTGTCTTTAAAGTGTATGATCTCAAGGACGAGGTCAGAATACAGGAAGCTTGGGTGGAAAATAGAACCAACAAATTATCCACCTATTCGGTCCAAACAACTTCAAATGGCAGACAACACCTAGACATCTGATCCTTTCAAGGAAATGGTGATTAAATCCCTCCAATAGCAGCAAGCACAGATGCTCCAACAATTCGCTCAAATTTTCCAACAAATCTCGATGGGAAATTATGGCTCTTCATCCGCACCCACACATCCTTTCAGTGCCCCAACACCCTTCAAGGTTCAGGTGAATTTTGATATCCCTACATTTGAAGGCAAAATCAATGTTGATGCAGTAGAAAATTGCTTGGATCAATTGTCATCTTATTTTTCTGTAAATAAATTCACCGATAAAGAGAAGATTACTTTTGCTCTTCTGAAAGCATCATTGCCTGTCAAAACTTGGTGGGAAGTGTACAAAAAGAGATTCAATGTAGATGATATTGGCCTTGAGATGGAACCTACATGGGATGATTTCATAGAAGTTATAAAGAAAAAATACTACCCCATTGGAGCATATGACAATCTCTGTCTAGAGTGGCAACAACTTCACCAAGGTAAGGAACAATCTATTCAAGATTACGCTAACATTTTTCATTCTCTATCTGTGAGATTGGGCATCCAAGAAAATGAGAAACATAAGGTTCTCAAATATCGTGGCAGACTACAAAGGTACATACGAAGAGAAATGGAACTCTTCAATTTGGAAACCATAGGTGAGGCATACAAGTTCACAGTGAAGATTAAGCAGAAGCATGGAAGAATGAATATAAAGAATCAATCTTAAAAATGGAAAAGTGACAAAGAAGGTCAAACACAAGGCAAAAATTAGAAGCAAAAGGAAGGAAAGACTGGAAAGTGGTGTGATTATTAGAAACCTGAAACTCACTCCAAAGAAGAATGTTGATCCATCAAGTCACTACTTTCTAAGTCACAATCCTCAACAGCTACTGCTCTACCTCATATAGACCCTAAAGTTGAAGAGGTTGGAGAAGAGATTGTAGATGCTGATCTTGAAGCCATTGTTGCTTCATCACAGACCCACAACAAGATGCTAGATGACAAAAAAAGGTTGTTTCACTCTAAGTTATGGGTGAAAGGTAAGCCTCTGCATTTCATTCTTGATAGTGGAAGTCAAAAGAATTTAATCTTTGCTAATGATGTGAAAAGTATAAATCTATCCATGAAGCCTCACCCAAAGCCATACAGTATTGGTTGGTTGAGTCCAGAGAGAAACCTCTCTATCACCCATCAATGTCTTCTCTCATGTGCAATAAAAACTTTCCAAGATGAAGTCTTCTGTGATGTGGTCAATCTAGATGTTTGTGATGTACTCTTTGCTCAATCATTCATGTATGATTGACATGGCATATATGAATCAAGAACTCAAAGGATCACTCTCACACTTGGAACATAACACTACGGGGTACTAGAGGTACCACCTTTTACATCTATCTCTCTGATTAGTGCCAAGAAATTTGTTCTTAAGGTGGTCAAGGCACAAGAATCCAAAAGGGCCAATGTTACAACACTGACTACACAAACAACACAACAGTAGAAGAAAATAGATATCGAGCTAAAGAAGTTCATGGCCTTCCATCCACAGACTAATGGTCAGACAGAAATGGTGAACAATTGGGTCCTGTATAGTTCCATAAATCACAGTCCCTTCTAAGTATGCATTGAGAATCAAATAAAAGTACAACTACCACACTTGATGGAAAATTTTGATGCAATGGGGACCATTGCTTCTCAAGGAGGGAGGAATGTTCTGGGAAACAATTCAGATGACAATTCAGGTGATGGGTCCACCCCAATTGATGACGAAACATCAAGGAGCCATAACTTTTGCACAATAACTCCAATTGACTCACCGTTTAAACTGTTGGAAAGCTAATGATGAGGGGAACGTCATGAGATGGAATGGATCTATGATTGATGAAGTTTGACCCCATAAAACCCAATAGAAGTATCCCAAATTTCAATTTTAATAGTGTAGTCTAAAAATAGTAAGTTTTTAAAAATAGTAATTCCTCGAATTCTATATTGTTGTAAATCATGAAAGTTGAACCAATTGATTTCCCTAGAGATTGGTGACCTTCCACATCCTCCCCACACCTTCAAAACATGTATAAATGAAGATGTAACCTAAAATTGAAATTAGACATCTCTTCTCAGAAATAAGCATATGTTTGGGTCTACAAATTTGATCAATAAAACATCTCTTCTCAGAGATAGCATTATTTGAATTATTTTGTTCTTGTTTCTTGAATTATCTTTCAACCAAAGATTTCAAGTTTTAGATCAGTGGTATTAGAGCGGTTTGTCTTTAGAGTGTATGAACCCAAGGATGAGGTCAGATTATAGAAATCTTGGGTGGAAAATAGAACCAGCAGACTATCCACTTATTTGCTCTAAACGACTTCAAATCGCATACAACACCGAGACATCCAATCCTCTCAAGGAAATTTTGAATGAATCCCTTCAATAGCAGCAAGCATGGATGCTACATCAATTCACTCAAATTCTCCACAAATCTTTATGGAAAATTCTAGCTCCTCATCCACACCCACACATCCTTTCAGTGCCCCTACACCCTTCAAAGTTTAGGGGAATTTTGATATCTCTACATTTGAAGGCAAAATCAATGCTGATGTAGTATAAAATTGGTTGGATCAATTGTCGTCTTATTTTTTTGTAAATAAATTCACCAATAAAGAGAAGATTATTTTTGCTCTTCTAAAAGTATCACTGCATGTCAAAAATTGGTGGGAAGTGTACAAAAAGAGATTCAGTGCAGATGATATTGGCCTTGAGACAGATCCTACATGGGATGATTTCATAGAAGCTATAAAGGAAGAATACTACCCCATTGGAGAATATGAAGATCTATATATAGAGTGGCAACAACTTCGCCAAGGTAAGGAATAATCTATTCAAGATTACACTGATATTTTTCATTCTCTATCTGTGAGATTGGGAATCCAAAAAAATGAGAAACATAAGGTTCTCAAATAATGTGGTAGACTACAATGGTACATTCGGGGAGAAATGGAACTTTTCAATTTGGAAACCATAGGTGAGGCATACAAGTTCGCAGTGAAGATTGAGCAAAAGCATGGAAGAATGAATATAAAGAATTACTCTTCAAAATAGAAAAGTGACAAAGAAGGTCAAACACAAGGCCAAAATTGGAAGCAAAAGGAAGGAAATATTGGGAAGTGGTGTGATTATCACAAATCTGGAACTCAGTCCAAAAAATAATGTCAAGCTATCAAGTCACTGCTTTCTGAGTCACAATCCTCAACATCTACTACTCTACCACATACAGACCCTGTAGTCGAAGAGGTTGAAGAAGAAATTATAGATGTTGATCCTGAAGCCATTATTGCTTCATCATAGACCCATGATGAGATGCTAGATGACAAGGAATGGTTGTTTCACTCTAAGTTATGGGTGAAAAGTAAGCCTCTGCATTTCATTCTTGATGGTGTAAATCAAAAGAATTTAATCTCTGCTAATGTTGTGAAAATTCTAAATCTGTCCATGAAGCCTCACACAAAGCCATATAGTATTGGATGGTTGAGTTCAGGGAGAAACCTCCGTGTCACCCATCAATGTCTTCTCTCACATGTAATAAAACCTTTCCAAGATGAGGTCTTATGTGATGTGGTCAATCTAGATGTTTGTGATGTACTCTTTGGTGAGCCATTCATGCATGGTTGACATGGCATATATGAATCAAGAACTTGAAGGATCACTCTCACACTTGGAACACGGTGCTACAGGGTACTAGGGTACCACCTTCTACATTTGTCTCTCTGATTAGTGCCAAGAAATTTGTTCTTATGGTGGTCAAGCCAAAAGAATCCAAAAGGGCCAATGTTACAGCCCTGACTACACAAACAACACAAAATAGAAGCAAATAGATACCGAGCTAAAGAATTTCATGGCCTTCCATCCATAGACTAATGGTCAGATAGAAATGGTGAACAATTGGGCCCTGCACAGTTCCATAAATTATAGTCCCTTCCAAGTATGCATCAAGAATCAAATAAAAGTACAACTACCACACTTGATGGGAAATCTTGATGAAATGGGGACTATTGCTTCTCAAGGAGGGAGGAATGATCTGGGCAACAATTCATATGACAATTTAGGTGATGGGTCCACCCCAATTGATGATGAAACTTCCAGGAGCCATAACTTTTGCATCGTAACTCCAATTGACTCGCCGTTTAAACCGTTGGAAAGCTAATGATGAGCGAAACATCATGAGATGACATGGAGATATGCTTGATGAAGTTTGACCCCATAAAACCCAATGGAAGTGTCCCATATTTCAATTTTAATAGGTCATCTAAAAATGGTAAGTTTCCAAAAATAGTAATTCCTCAAATTCTGTATTGTTGTAAATCATGAAAGTTGAACCAATTCATCTCCCTCAAGATTGGTGACCTTACACATCCTCCCCACACCTTCAAAACATGTATAAATGAAGATATAACCAAAAATGGAAATTAGACATCTCTTCTCAGAGATAAGAATATGTTTGGGTCTGCAAATTTGATCAATAAAACATCTCTTCTCAGAGATAGCATTATTTGAATTATTTTGTTCTTGTTTCTTGAATTATATTTCAAACAAAGCTTTCATGTTTTGGATCAGTGGTATTAGATTAGTTTGTCTTTAGAGTGTATGATCCCAAGGATGAGGTCAGATTATAAGAAGCTTGGGTGGAAAATAGAACCAACAAACTATCCACCTATACGCTCCAAATAACTTCAAATGGTGGACAACACCGAGACATCCCATCTTTTCAAGTAAATGGTGAATGAAGCCCTCCCACAGTAGTAAGCATAGATGCTACAACAATTCGCTCAAATTCTTCATCAAATCTCGATGTGAAATTTTGGCTCCTCATTCGCACTCGCACATACTTTCAGTGCCCCAACATTCTTCAAGGTTTAGGTGAATTTTGATATCCCTACATTTGAAGGCAAAATCAATGCTAATGTAGTAGAAAATTGGTTGTATCAATTATCATTTTAGTTTTCTATAAATAAATTCACCGATAAAGAGAAAATTACTTTTGCTCTTCTAAAAGCATCATTACCTATCAAAAATTGGTGGGAAGTGTACAAAAGGAGATTCAGTGCAAATGATATTGGCCTTGAGACGGAACCTACATGGGATGATTTCATAGAAGCTATAAAGGAATAATACTACCCCATTAGATCATATGATGATCTGTGTATAAAGTGGCAACAACTTCGCCAAGGTAAGGAATAGTCTGTTCAAGATTACACTGACATTTTTCATTCTCTATCTGCGAGATTGGGCATCTAAGAAAGTGAGAAACATAAGGTTCTCAAATATCATGGCAGACTACAATGGTACATATGGGGAGAAATGGAACTCTTCAATTTGGAAACCATCGGTGAGGCATACAAGTTCACAGTGAAGATTAAGAAGAAGCATGGAAGAATGAATATAAAAAATCAGTCTTCAAAATGGAAAAGTGACAAAGAAGGTCAAACATGATGCCAAAATTGGAAGAAAAAGGAAGGAAAGACTAGGAAGTGGTGTGATTATCAAAAATTTGGAACTCACTCCAAAGAAGAATGTCGAGCCATCATGTCACTGCTTTCTGAGTCATAATCCTCAACATCTACTACTCTACCTCATACAGACCCTGCAGTTGAAGAGGTTAAAGAAGAAATTATAGATGTTGATCCCAAAGCCACTGTTGCTTCATCACAGACACACGATGAGATGCTAGATGACAAGGAAAGGTTGTTTCACTCTAAGTTATGGGTCAAAGGTAAGCCTTTGCATTTCATTCTTGATAATGGAAGTCAAAAGAATTTAATCTCTGCTAATGTTGTGAAAAGTCTAAATCTGTCCATGAAGCCTCACCCAAAGCCATACAGTATTGGATGGTTGAGTCTAGGGAGAATCCTCCGTGTCACCCATCAATGTCTTCTCTCATATGCAATAAAACCTATCCAAGATGAGGTCTTATGTGATGTGGTCAATCTAGATGTTTGTGATGTACTCTTTGGTCAGCCATTCATGTGTGATCGACATGGCATATATGAATCAAGAACTTGAAGGATAACTCTCACACTTGGAACACGGTGCTATAGGGTACCAGAGGTACCACTTTCTACATCTGTCTCTCTGATTAATGCCAATAAATTTGTTCTTATGGTGGTCAAGCCACAAGAATCCAAAAAGACCAATGTTATATCTCTGACTACACAAAAAACACAACAATAGAAGCAAATAGATACTGAGCTAAATAAAATCACGGCCTTCCATCCATAGACTGATGGTTAGACAGAAATGGTGAACAATCGGGCCCTGCACAGTTCCATAAATCACAGTCCCTTCCAAGTATGCATTGGGAATCAAATAAAATTACTACCACACTTGATGGAAAATCTTGATGCAATGGGGACCATTGTTTTTCAAGGAGGGAGGAATGATCTGGGCAACAATTCGGGTGATGGGTCCACCCCAATTGATGACGGAACTTCAGGGAGCCATAACTTTTGCACTGTAGCTCCAATTGACTCACCGTTTGAACCGTTGGAAAGATAATGATGAGGGGAACATCATAAGATGGCATGGAGCTATGTTCAATAAAGTTTGACTCCATAAAACCCAATGGAAGTGTCCCAAATTTCAATTTTAATAGTGTAGTCCAAGAACAGTAAGTTTCTAAAAATAGTAATTCTTCAAAATCTATATTGTTGTAAATTGTGTAAGTTGAATCAATTCATCTCCCTCGAGATTAGTGACCTTACACATCCTCCCCACACCTTAAAAACATGTATAAGTGAAGATGTAACCTGAAATGGAAATTAGACATCTCTTCTCAAAGATAAGCATATGTTTGGGTTCGCAAATTTGATCAATAAAACATCTCTTCTCAGAGATAGCATTATTTGAATTATTTTGTTCTTGTTTCTTGCATTATCTTTCAACCAAAGCTTTCAATTTTTGGATCATTGAGTTCACAAAGCTTATCTTTTAGCTTCTCTTTTTCCATGTTATTAATATATTGACACCTAGGAAAATTACATCAGGCTTAAGAACATAAAGAAATGCCATACTCAAACCCTTGGAAGAAAAGGTGGCCACAATTGGAGACTATCTCCATAATCATCTCATTTATCCATGTTGGCAAAAAAACATAATATTTAAGGGAACACTAGTGAGGAAACATATGTTTTGGAAGGATTATTAAAATGAATATCAGATTATTATGGCTTAACGCTTCATGCATAAAAGGTGATATGGGGTTAATGGTGATGGTTTTCTTATGACGTACGATTTCTAATTTACAATATTTTTTTAACAAAACCCTTCTTTACCAAAATATAAAATTACATCCTTTCCAATGCAACTTACACTCTTTAGTATGGTAGTTGTAGCCTCCACAGAAGAAGCTATAATAGATGATGTGGTTCCTAATTTTAGATAGATCAAATTGTCATAGCACTTGGAGAAAGGATGCAAAGACTATTGAGGATTCGATCCCAAGTCCATCAAGGTACCTAAAATTGATAGTGTTTGTGGTCCTAGCGATAATTTTACCTATCCTCCATTCACCAAATAAATAGAAATGATAACTATAGTTATAATTAAAATAGTTAATGTTAGTGTCATTGAGAATGAGAATGGAGAAATCTTGGAAATATGTGTATACATATAACCCTAAATATGTTAGTGTCATTGAGAGCTTTTTCACTAAATTGTTTCTTTAACTTTTGTTTTATGCTTTCTGTTACGAACCTGTAGCTGCAGAAGTGCATGTTTATAAATGATAGCCATGATATTTTTCAACATAAGTGTTGTTTTGTTTTATATATCCATAACATAAAGCTTGAAAAGTGTGACATAATCAATCTGGGTTGTGTCAGGTATAACATTGTCTATTTTTATTTTTGGAATCTCACATTTTTGTATATATAATTTTTTATACTGACTGTGGCATCGTCTCTTGGGCCTGCAATTTTGTTATTGGTCTATTTTTTTTTTCCTAAAGTACTAACACCTCCTTTTGCAGGATGCCAGTCCAAGAAAGCGGCATTTTGAAAACCTTTTATTAGTCACACTTCAATTTGGGGTTAATAAATTTGTTTGATTGTCTGTTTAAATTATTATACCTATTTTTATTATCTATTTGTTTTTCGAGGTTACAAGAGTGTATGCTTTCTCCTTACATTCATAGGGTAATTTTTAAAGATCAAAAACTGTGAGTAAATTTTAAATTTTTCTTTTTCATCCTCACATACTTTTGATGGTCTTAGGGAAATTATGATGTAGATTTCACCATCATGCATAAGATCACATTCTGTGTTTTAAGAAAGTATAAATATCAAGGACAATTATCACTAGACTAAGCAGATTTCGCCATATAAGATCCCATGAAGTGAGGAAGTAACACTCTAACTCTAAGGTGTCAAACAACACCCTACGTGTACTTTGGCTCCACGTACCAAAAATTGTTTAGGGGACATCATTAGAAGAGCTAGTTAAACCTAGCTTAAGACCTCTCGATCGCAACATAAATCCAGGGCAGAGAAAAAACATTCTCAAAGATAACTCACTAGGTACAAATAGTAACTAGGTATAAGTTTTACTTTCTTTGTCTTAGATTGCCTATCTATTTCCTAGACACATTTAGCATTAAATTGCAAGGCATTGTTCCTACAAATTTTAGATCATTTGTAGTTTATATTATGTATTTTGTCTTCTTGGTGTGTATATTTTAAATGTTGATTGTGTCAACGATCCTGGAGACTAAGTTGATCGTATAGGAGTCCTAAGTTTTGTACAACCAATCATTCGTCATAAGTTGGTTGCTACTTTCGTCTATCGAAATAATAGTTCCAACTTTTCATAAATTTACGGCATATATGGATGTGATCTTGTTAGTTTAGGAATTTATTTTCCATTTTTTTGTTTTATTTGGGTTATTCACACACATGTGGTTTAGCTTGCTTAGGTGTCATTTGTCATAAGGAGTTACTTGATCGTCATTTTTAGCTAGTTGGTAGGAGTTACTCCTTAACCGACTATTTTGGGGATATGTGAGTCACATGTCTATTCTAGGCCTTTACCACTATTATAGGGGTAGTTACTTGTAATCTCTTATTTTTACTCCTTTTGTAAAGTTGAATACATAGAGCATTTGCATGGCTTCCACTCTTGATTTCTCTCACACAGTGGCTTGTTCATTCATCGTTATTACTTTGTTCGAGCTACAATGCATTCATTATTCCATCTTCAATCTTTACGAGATCTTCAACATGGTATCAAAGTACCGCTTGTCTGGTTTTTTGTGTCGATTGAGTTTGTTATGAAATTTTGAGTTTATTGCCAAAAAATGCCCTGATTTTTTATGTATTGATAGTAGTTTTCATCCTTGGTAGAGGCATGGGTTTTTATTTTGTTGAGTATAGGGTCCTTCTTGCTCATCCTTGGGCAATGTGGCTTTGCTCTCCAAGTGGATCTCCATCTCTCTTCACTTGATAGTTCACCAACATTGGTTTTTCATTGAGATGAAAAAGCATTTTATTGTATTGGAGTGTAAGTTTTGATTTGAAGTAGGTCCGAGGTGCTTCTACAATTTTGTGTCGCCTACTTCGTGATAGGTCACCAAGCCATGATTGGAAACTTGAACGAGGGGCTACATGTGGAGACTGCCTCTTCAATATGATGCATGGGACTAGATCTGCCCTTTATGCAAACAACCAAGAGTCTCTTAATATGATGATATAGGAAGTAAATATCATGAGCTTCCTGTTTACTATCTAAAGCCATGATGCCTCTTTTCTCAACCTCCCCCTACACCTGTATTTTTTTTAAAACCAATTTTTCCTCTTAAACCTTGATGTTGTATTGATACTCCTTCTCTCACTGCCCTCGGGCCTTGTTCGACTCTATTTGACATTTGTTTTGTAATCTGATCTCTATTCTTTTGCCTACAAATTGACCTTCCACCTAACCAACCCACATGTAGTCTCCATTTACAGCCTTGAAGCTTGACTTCAACACCCATGACCTCCACTGTCATGCATATCATTAGCGAGTTCAGACCTGAAACAAGCTCCTTCTTGGCATCATCCATCCAGGTGAAGCATTAAGCTCTCCTATAGCAATTTCCAAGCTTGTAAACTCCTTGGCGACACCTCAAACCCTCATTCAAAGCTAAGTCTCCATGTTGTTCGCTTCAAATTAGGTGAAAACCATTTGAACTAAACCACCTTGTTTTTAGGTAGTTCATGTTTTTTTGGAAACCATCTATTGCCTGATTTGGTTTTAGCCTTTAAAAAAGGCAGGTTTACAAATTTCACTGGTGGGGGACAATTTTAGGAGTGGGAGGTGGATTTGATTTGTTATGAAGAGGGAGGCTTTATTAGGGGGTTGATTTATATGGGAATTGTTTACTTGTTTTTGTATAAAACATTATAACTTGGTGGAGTTGGTGTTTTTTACTTGTTTTTATATAAAAACGTTATCAGTTGTTTTTTTAATTGTTTTTTAATAAAAACAATATATTGTAATTGAGAGATGTGTGGGAGACATACAGAGCTTTTGTAATATTTTTGTTTGATTATCTTCATAATCTTGATAAAGATAGAGGGTGAGGCCCAGTTTGGTAGGCAACAAAACCCCCTCACAAGCAAATTTTCTTTTATCTTTCTCTCGTTACTTTCTATTCAACTCTTTTGCTTGTACTCCTCATTTAAATGCATTTTTGATGATAACCAATGTCCATTTTGGGGACCATTTTTTGGATTAAATTGATGAATTTTCAGCAATTCCAAGGGCCATGCAAGCTCCAAATTATGTTTGATGTCATGCCCAAGGCTCTACCCCCAGATCCCACAATGGGCACTACCCCTTAACCCCATTGGGCATTACTGCCACTAGACCCCCATGTCATGGCCCCTTGTTCAGTACTTCCAATGTACTTTCTTACACCAGAGGGTAGTTGGAGAATGACAACATCTATAGTTCAATGCCTAAAGGACACTTTACAAGTACTTTTGGGCACTTGAATGGCCTTGCAAGATCAAATTTTAGTTGGAAATGATTTTTAAGTGTTCCTTAGGCTCCCTCAAATCATTTTTTAGCTTTAGACCAAGTTTTACGTTGAACTAATGACACTCCAAAATTTCTCTCTCCTTCATCATTGCCTTCATAAGGTAAGGCAAATTTGAAAAGAATGGTACGGTTAGGAGAGAGAGAGAGAGTTAGGATCTAAAACTTTGGCCACTGTTTGGGGTCCTAGTAATATTTAAATCAGTGGGATTATTTTGTAGATTAATGGCCTCAAATTTATGAACAATCACTAATATTGACAGGAGCTCATTATCTCTTATCCATTCAAGAAGGGTATGTTCATGCATCTATTTCTCCACTTAAAAATTTGATGGAGAGGATGGTTTTGAAGGATGATTTTATAAGTCAAGGAGATCCTTTTCATGGTGATTTCATCAATCGACTCGTCTCTATGAAGTGTTTTCACTTGAAAGAAAATGGTCTTGATATACAAAGTGTTTCACTCACTCCAGCTATAAGTTTTGTTTGTATAAGGTGTTGGTCACTTTCATGGGTTTCTAGAACTCCATTTTTCATAGAAAATATCCTCACTCTCTCATAGTTCATGTTTCCTCTCTTGAAAATCATCTCCTAGTTATTAGTCTCCAAGAAGTGTCATATGCCTTGCTCTTTAAATGCATATTATAGTTCATAAATGGTCTTCCAATGATCCAAGTTCCATGTTTGATCTAGATGGTGATGAGAAACTAATGTTTTATATGTTTGAGAAGAATTGAAATTCAAGTGTGAAAGGTTGCAATCAAATCATGCTCTCAAACAAGGCTTATGCATTGGTTGACTGTGTATGCAGTTCGTACAAGACAAGTGAAGTAAGTTGAAGGTGACATAATGATTTTCATATGCTATGTATACCATTGAAATAATGACAATGAAGTGACAAGTGGTTTGATAGTGCCAAGAAGTCAAGAGCTCAAGAAGTAGTTTTGAGCACTTAACAAGCAAATAGTGACCTACAAGCCCTAAGCCTATTAAGCCCTCATTTTGGATCAAATAAACATCACTCTCCAAACAATAAAAAGCTAAATAT
The DNA here is from genome assembly GCA_037957365.1 of Torreya grandis. Taxonomy (NCBI): domain Eukaryota; kingdom Viridiplantae; phylum Streptophyta; class Pinopsida; order Cupressales; family Taxaceae; genus Torreya; species Torreya grandis. The sequence continues at coordinate 3,089,876 of JARHVA010001261.1, read as the reverse complement.
AATATTTTATATCAAGGTAATATGAGATAAATCAAAGAACACTTAGTCACTTAGACAGTCAATAGAATCAAGAAATTGAGTTCACAGTCAAAAGACCACCTATATTATTGTGTACGAATGGAAAAAGTAAGAAGTGGTTTGGAAATGTCAAAAAAGATGTTGGAAGACAATGTAGATAGTGTAATAAACTCCTTTGATTTACATCCTTCAAATCACCATGGCACAATGAGAAGACTAACTTCCAAATGTCAAGCAACCTACTACCACCTACAAGTTGTTAACTAGACAATTGGTCCTAAGCCTGAGGATAGACATAGAGGGTGTAGAAGAGATGATGGAAACCTAATTAAGATACTAACTAATTCAATAACCATTGATATGATCATTGAATTGGAAGTTGAAGATCTTGAAAACTCAAAGTATGCAGTCAAGATGACCCTAAAAGGCTAACTATAGGCCTACTTCAAGATTAATCCATTTTCAAGCTAAAGAGAGGAAAGAGGTATTTGAAAGGTGCTTTGTGCTCAAATTATATTTTCAAGACAAATCAGAAATCTAGGAGAAAGTATTTGCTTTAAAGGTGAAGACCTAAAATAAATTGTACAATCATGACACTAAAGGGTCACCTAAAGCTGCAAGTCAGGGCAAATTGATCTTAAACTTGAAGAAAGGAGAAAAAAGTGATATGAGAGAGTCTAAGGTCCACAAAATTTGAAAAATAAGATCAAATACCCATTTTAAAACCCTAGAAAACATGATCTCATTGATCAAATGCTGAATTTCAAATCTCCATACACAGTTAAGAGGAAAACTACAGGTCTGCGTGTTCCTTATGAGTTTTTACTTTATTTGAAGGTGATTAAGGACTATGAATAGGTCTCAGAGAAAGAGAGGCCATATGTAAATGGAACATAGTGTAATCAAGACTTCATTTTAACCCTCATATGAATGTTAAGGTTATGCATAGTTCAATACTCAGTCTACACCTAATGAGCATAACCCACACACAAGCTTGCTTGCTTGGCTGAGTAAACATTTAAAGGAGAAATCCTGAGGGAGAAAATCCATTTGAAATGGTTTCATAATGTCATCAATATAACATATAACCCTTATACTAGATGATAGAGGTATGAAATTTTTATGAGTCATTTTTAGGGTACACAAGCCTAAAAGCCACCAGGTAGATTCTACATCCAGTCCTGAGAGAGATTGGCATTTTGAGGCCTTTTATAGGCATGATCACACTTTGAGAATTGATATAGGGTATGCTTATGAGTGTAAAAATACTTCCATGTTCCCTTCAAATCCACATAGGCAGCTAGTATAACCAATATTTTATCTCAAACCTTGCTCACTCCATTAACAAAGGTCAGTTTTGAGTCCAAGGGGTCTATTTGAACTCAAAGCAAAATAAACATGAGAAACCGCATGGAGGGTATTTTAAATAATTAATAAGTACATATAGGGTCTCAAAACACCTTTATGTGGCACCAAAACTCAGTTTTCAATCCAAATTCCATTAAGGGTTAGCAAAGAGGTGATAGACCTTAAACCCCAAGTCCCCTCACTAGTGCACCAAATGCATACAGTGGCGTAATAATCCTTGACAAGGTAGGTAGAATAATAAATAAGGTTTTATTGAGGTTTATAAACCTCTCCCAATAATAAAATTTATTTTAATACCCAAAACTAAAATTAGACCTCTTTTGAGTTCAAGGTAGCTAAGTCTGCCACCCAAGGAGAAACTTTACACGCTTACACCATCTCTCAAAATTTGCATGGGGAGCTAATCCATTTGAAATATGTAGGGGGTTAGTAAATATGGTTATTTAGGTAGAATGAGGTCAATTTTTTATCTATTCTTTATGAACAATCATTAAGATCCTAAACAGGTCTTAAACCCTCCTAAAACCCTGATAGTGACCAGTCAAGGCAAATGGACTTCTAAAGCACATCTAATGCCATAGTTTGCACCTAAAAACTATTGGATATTATTGAAGACTCCAAGTAGGTTATCCACATGTACCTTTTACATAATTTTATTTGTATGGACTACCATAAATTCCCTATTTTTCATGTTTTTTGTATTTTGTAGGTGTTATGAGAGGGAGATAACTTCCCAATCATTAGATGCAGTCATTTCGAATGTTTCCTAACTATTCAAGCCAAAAAATTTGCATAATATATTATATATGTGATCAAAAAGGTTCATTTTCCAAGGAAATCTCAAATAGGCCTAAAAAAAGACTGGGTGTCTAGGTCATTTCTTGGTTTGCATATTTCCACAAGGTCTTAGGACCCCAAAATTGACATGGAGGTTAGTGATATCCTAGGTAAAGTGAATCACATACTTTTGGGTGATTTCACATATGTGAGAGAGGTTTGGATTAAGAAAACAATTTTATAGCCAAGGAGGCCTAAGACAAAGCCCTCAAGTGAGGCTTTGGCTATCTCCTCATAGGTTTATGTTGATTCCCACACACCCCTTGCATCTGAATCTCATTTTCTCAAGGATGACCATTGTGATTTGGCTGAGTATCAACCATTTGTCACTCCTTTGGAGTTTAGCGTGCGTTAGATGACTCTCTCTTCTACTCCACAATGCCAAGATAGCTTATTTCTTTTCTAAGACCTCTTCCAACATGTCTCCCCAGAAGTTGAGCTCCCTCTTGCATCCTACTTTTCCCATCAGAGTATTGGCTCTCCCAATGTGTCTCCCACTGAGGTTGGCAGAGGAGTTGAGTTTGAGCATGAGTGCTATTCCATCCATGGTACATCACCCAACTCAATAATAAGAGGAGAGCTTACAAGAAGCTCATGCCCGTGTATCCTTCGCACCACCATCCTCTTACTTATTTGGGTTCAGAGGTCTCATTCACCAACAATGACCCCACCTTCAACACTTCTGTGTTCTGGGTCATGACTAGTGAACCTAGAGATATGGTTACTCCATACCTTCTTCCCACATTTTCCATATTGTTTCACCTCCTTGTAGGCTAAATAGTGGCCTACCTCGAGGGCAAGCCTCTAGTTAGGGAGAAGTGGTAGCCTACCTTTGGGGGTAGGCTTGGGCCTAGGGTTGTGGTCCTTTGGTGAGCCTCAAAGCTTACTAAAACACCCTCCTTAGATGTAGCTTGGGATAGAAGCAAAGTATTTTACTTATTTTATTTGGTTAGACTACTGCTTGCTAGTAGCTAACCCTTTACAAACTCCCCCTCTCTTTTTTTGTAGTGCTTGTTGGTGGTGTAGGTTAATAGTTATGGTTGTTTATGGCTTGATCAAGCCTTCCCTAGTTGGTCTTCATATATCACAAGCTTCCTACAATCCCTCCTCACCTCTCACTATGGATGGAATTGAGCCTCTCTCTCACGGTTGGTCCTACACAATGGTGATGACTCTACCAGCTGAGATGTCTTTCTTGCCTCTAGCATTCTGACTCCTCACATCTGCACGAGAGAGCAACGTCACCCTGGATCAGTCATGCTTGTAGTGGAATAATAAAACTATGTTTTATAATGCTCATAAACATTATTTTCTTGTCTCCCTCCTTCCCTTTCCTTTTTGGTCTTGTTTTGGGTCTTTTTAGGCTCCCCAAGCTTGGTTTTGGCCTTTTCTGGCCTAGGCCACAACTTTCTTGTTTAAATTGTAGCTTGGCAGTGGGATAGGATACAAATTTTTTAGCCTAGAATTGTTCTAGGCCATGGGTTTACCTAGGTAGGTTGGGGCCTAGGCCAACAACCTTATTTTTGCCCTTTTCAAGCCTATGTTTGGCTCTATTTTTACTCCCAAAACCCCTGAACCCTCATCTTAAAGGTTATGGCCCATTCAAAATGTAATGGTGAGATTTGTTTCTCTTTTTTAGGCCTATTTGGGTTTGTTTTTGGACTATTACAGTCTCTTATACCCCTAATTCCTCTGGCCTATTAGGCCTATGCATTCCTTATCGGATGCACCTTGTGGGCCCTTGGTTGGGTAGTTTACCCATTTTTGTGTTTTAGATCAGAAAACCTCTATATTAGAGGTTTTGGTACATTATGAGTGCATTGGTAGCCTTTTTTTTTAATCCAAGGCTTCCTTGGGCCTACTCTAGGCTTGTTTTAGTCCTTGAGACCCTTTTCGAGTCCAAACTGACCTCCTAAGCCCATGCCCCATTTCATGGGCGCCTAGGAATAGAAGTTACTTTCTATACTTCTTTTAGTTATTCATTTCTCTACTTTTATGCAATTGATCTATTCTAACTCCCTCTCTCTTTTTTCATTGTTGTTGTAGGCTAACAATGTTAGCTAGCTATAGTGGTTAAAAACTTGCTCTAGTCTTATTGACTGATCTTTGTCTTTTTTGAGCTTCCCCCGACTTTCCTTGGTTTCCTCTTCCCATGACTAGTGTTGGTCAACCACTTTGGTTATGGCTTGGTTGCATTTTTTGACTCCCTTGTACATCTTGATTACTTCTCTCTATGTTGAGATAACCTTTCTATAGTTTCTAGTCTTGTGTCCTCGACCCCCATCATGGTGCACCTCTCAGTGGTGATTAACATAAATGGAAACAATTGGGGTAACCCAAGACCTATGTTTATGACTTGGGGGATATTAATGATCCATGGGGCCATGAGCTTGTTAAAAATGGTCATTTCTTGATCAGTGAGATGAATAATGCTATCGAGTATCACATAATCATTGGCACCTTAACCAATGCTCATGAGTTAGGTGCATCCTATGTGTAGTTGTTCTCTAAGTCACTCTTAGCTATGTCTCAACTCACTGGTGTCTGGGCCATCCTTATCTCTGAGTTTATCCACTCTTTGAGGAGGTACATGATTTTCTCTCCTTATTTGAGTATGTCTAGTTTACCCATATCCCTCATAGGGAGAAAACTAGGGTTGATGCCTTAGTGAATGTCATTTTGGATAGTATGGTTTGATTTGATATCACTTGTGTTCCCTATTTATAGGAACTAGAGATGAAGCTTGAGTTGGAATCTAGATTATGTAGTGTTTTCACTTTCACCTATGCATCATGCCATTGACACTCTTCTGCCACCATCCTTATCTGGTAAGTGTAGGTAATGTTTTCTATTATCTTTTTAGTACTTGTTTTCCTTTGCTTTGGTGTGGCTTCTAGGTACTTCACAACAATCCTTATTCATTAGAACACCGTCTGCTCATACCTCAGGGGCATATGTAATTGTAATTCCTATGACCCTAATCTTCCCTATGATTATATATCAACTCACGTATAGATTACCAATACTAGAGATCTTACTTTGAGACATCTGCTACTTGCTTGGACCTTTCTTGCATGATATTCTCATCCCACATACATTTTTAATCCATCTCAACCCTTTCTCACCCCAAATTGACTCTCTAGGGATCCCCTAGGACCCATTTGGGAAGCTATTGACTTGTTCGGGCCCCTATTTGACCCAATCCATGGCTTAGGGAGGAAACCCATGGCCTAGACCACATGTTTCCTTCATGAAAGTTGTAGCCTAGACTGTGTCCTAGGTAGAATGTGTGAAAATATGTCCTGAAGGGACCCAAATAGCTAAAAATTGCTAGGTTTTTGTGGTTTGGGGGATTAGGACTGAGTTTTATTGGCTTTTCCTCATTAATTCAAACTATCTCTTCTCATTTCATCTCTCTTGTGATTTCTTCTTCCCTCTCTTGACTCTCATGCCTTCTTGAATCTCTTTGGGTTCACTCTTAGCACTCTTGAGCTTGATTGGGGATAGGAAATCCCATATACTCCTACACTCTTGCTTGGAGACTCCATTGCTGCTCTCAGTTATTCTTACTTCCTTGTTGGCTTGATCCCAAGCTCCTACATTTGGCATTGCACTTGATTGGATCTCTTACACCTATATATACCTTAGAAAACCTATATCAACCCTCTTTATTTCCTCATACACTCTCCATCACTCCATTTCACACCTAAATCCCATACTTGCCTTCATTTCCTTGTAGGCCTCAAAATATACAAAGCTCATTGTATAGAACATTATTCAAATTTTCTTGGAAAAATAAGCATATATTTTAGTACCCACTATGCTTTTCCTCCTCTGTACAAAGTTTCATGACCATACCCTAAGTGCAAGTGTACTTACTCCACCTATTTCTCTTTCCAACTAGCCCTCAGTTAGATCTCTAGGCTTAGAAACTAAGATTTAATTCCACACATCCTCACACATGTGAAAATCAAATTATATTATTTATTCACTTTTAGGACATCATAAAAATTATCCATTCCAAATTTGTTAGGGTGTGGAGCTAAAAGCTTCACCCGGATGCAAACATGTTGTGTGTTGGGACCGTAAGAGAGAGAGTGAGCTCTTGAAGAGATTTACTTTTTACGCCCTAGAGGTGTGGGAGCCCTAGAGGTGTGTAAGGAAGAAGACTGTGGCATCTTCTTTGTTGTATTTCCTTCTCGAAGAGTATTAATACAATTGGGTATTGTCTCTCATATTCTGTGTTATTTCTGAATTCTAGTTACTTGTGCCTTCTAGTTTAATTCCACATGTTAAGTTGCTTGTAGATGGTAATCAATTGTGCTTCCTAGATCCGAACAGTGGAATCAGATCATGTTTGTTATTCTATATTCCTGAAAAAGTGGTATCAGAGCTAAGGTTGCAGGGAGCAGGTTTGTGTTTGATTACAGGTCACTCTCAGGGGTTTCTGATTGAGTGGGAGTATATCAATGGCAAAATAAAGTACACTAAGAATGGAGGAATTGAAAAGAACGAATGGTCAATTACGGTGTTATAGAAAGAAAGAGCAGGTAAAGAAATATTGTTGGTTGGTAGAAGATCAGCATGAAGGAACTGAAGAAGCAGATGTTGCAGGTGTTGTTGCACAGGATGCTCTGGGATGTTCCTTGGATAAATTAGAATCTTGTTTTATAGATTTTGTTACCTCTTTCCATGCAGCCTGAAATAGAGTATTTTTCCATGTTAAGGTCTTTGGAGACTTTGGAAAGATTTATTTAGGGGCTGGTGTGCCTTGTCAAAGTATTGGCAAAGGGGAAGTGTTGCTGAAATTGCAGGTGGCCAACACATGGGTGTTGAAGAAGGTCATGCAGGTCCCAGTCTTGAAGATGCGGCTAATTGCTTCAGGAAAGTTGGGTGATGAGAGATGCACAGGAACTCTCACAGTGGATGCACTTGAATTAGCTAGTGGTAAGAAAGTAGGTACTCTTTATCTACTTACTTGTATTACTGATTCCACTTTTGTTGCACAGGTGTGGCTTTGTAGGCTTGGTCACATAAGTGAGAAGGGAATGGATGTTCTTAAGTCAAATGGTAAGAGTTCAGCTTCAGAGAGCATAGACCAATATTGCTATGAGTAGTGGGTTGCTACAAGAAAGGATTGGATTTATTGCAGGAAAAGAAAGACTGATGTATTTGACAAACTTAAGAACTGGAAAGCCTTGGTGTTTATGGAGGAGATCATGGACAGAGATCAGCAGATGGAATTGAGTAACTCTTAGCAGGGCAGTTTGGATAGGGTTTTGATTCAAAGGAAGATAACGGGTAAAAAGTCATCACTCACAAGAAAACACAGGTACCGATGTCAGTTATGGGAAACCAGTATCGAATAGACAGGCACCGACATCAGTCATGTGTAAACAGGCAAAGTCAATGGTGTCGGGCAGGTGGAGACTGACATCGGTAGGATAACCAGTGTCGGTGACTTGGACAGTCGCATGGAACCGACATCGGTCAGATGCAGACTGTGTGGTGACCGAGGTCGGTCACTGAAATGGATTTTGGGCAGACAGTAAGCTATCAAGGAGTCTCAAACGCCCATGTGGAGGACTGAAAGGGTAAGTAAGCCTCAAATTCATTATTCCTCTTCTTTATACTTGTTGCTCACTGCAGAGCAGGAAGGATCTAGGAAACAGTGGGAGCATGGCATGATTTCTTTGGAGAAGAACCAAATGGGAGATTTGATAGAGTTTCTAGTAGGGATAAAAGCACTAAAAGACGAATGGATTCCTTGATTAAAGAATAGAGATAATGGATAGGTGAGATGGAAGGCTAGGTCATATGGTATTGAGAAAGCTGTAGGACAGTGGTACATGTTTGACATGTGGATGACAAAGCATGGCTTTAGTCAGTGTCATTGTAACCATTGTGTTTGTCTTACCAGGTGGATGATGGTCATGACATTATCCTGTTACTGTATGTGGAGGATGAGCTTGTTGCAGGTTCAGACATATAGGGTTTTACTGAGCTAAAGTTAAGGTTAGTTCAGTGGTTTGCCATGAAAGATTTGGGAGCAGCAAAATTCTTTGGCATGAGTAATCCTAGAGACAGGAAAGATCACAAGTTGATGTTGTCACAGGATGATTGTGTGAAGGTAGTGCAGGATGCAGAATTGGGTAGCGCACCTATGGATAGACGGTTCACAGAACAGGGTCCCCAATCACATGATGAGGTTGAGTACATGTGTACTCCCTGAGTTTGCCCAAGCAGTGGGTGCTGTTAGAAAGTTTGTAGTCAATCTGGGAAGGAATCACTAGAAAGTAGTTTAGTGGGTTCTCAGGTATCTAAGAGGGACCAGCAGTAGGGATTCATGCTATGCAGGGTCAAGTACTTCAGATTTGGCAGGTTACTTGGATGACAGGTGTTGCACCATAGGTTGTGTGGTGTTTGGTCTTCAAGATTGAGCTTGAAGAGGGATACAAGCTAGGAAACAAATTAGACGGTGTACAGGTATAGGTACAGGTGCAACTATTTATCTCCAAGTGGGAGATTGTTAGGGTGGGAAGCTAAAAGCTTCACCCGAATGCAAACATGGAGGAGGTCTGAGTGTCATAGCTGTTGACGTCGGTCATGCCAAACTGACGTCGGTCAGGGGAAGTCAGTAGGGCAACCGACATCAGTCAGGATCAGCTGATGTCGGTCATCTCTAGGCAGAGAGGGACCGACGTCGATCACCTGTGCAGTTTGGAACTGTAAGTTTCATAGACAGTTGTTTAATGAACTGGTTGTTTGCATGATAAAGGCTAATTTCAATCTTGGAGTTGTGGATCTAATTATTGTAATTGGATGTCTAATTATTGTTTGCATGAGATCTATATAATAGACTAATGGGTTGTATTGTAATTTGGGCTAGTTGCGTAAGAGCAAGGTTAGCTCCTTTAGAGTGAAGAGAGCAAGGTGTGTTCCTCTTAGTTCCACAGGGGTGTCGAGTGTGTATGATTAGGGAGAGCTATAGGTTGTGCAAGTTCTGGTAGAGATCCACAGGGGTGCTAGTTTAGAGAATCAGAAGGGTTCTTCATGTGTGTATGATCTTGGTCGGCAGGTGTGCAAGGCTAGGTTAGGAGATCTACATGGTAAGTAAGATCGGTTGATCTACAGGTGTGTGTGTGTGTGCGAGGTCAAAGGAGGTTTGCAGGGTAGCAAGATCAAAGGTGACAGCAACATATCAAGGAGCAAGATTAGGTGAGATCTACTTGAAGTATGATTGTGTGTTTAGAGTACGGTGTGTACTCAGATTTGGAGTGCATGGAGCACTCGTGTACTGGCAGTAGTGATACTGACTGGTGGTATTGGTAGTAGTGATACTTACTGGTTGGAGGTGAACACCAACTCTGTGTTTGAGTTGTGTGTTGGGACCGTAAGAGAGAGAGTGAGCTCTTGAAGAAATTTACTGTTTACGCCATAGAGGTGTGGGAGCCCTAGAGGTGTGTAAGGAAGAAGACTATGGCATCTTCTTTGTTGTATTTCTTTTTGGAAGAGTATTAATAGAATTGGGTATTGTCTCTCATATTCTGTGTTATTTCTGAATTCTAGTTACTTGTGCCTTCTGGTTTAATTCCACATGTTAAGTTGCTTGTACATGGTAATCAATTGTGCTTCCTAGATCCTAATAGTGGAATCAAAGCATGTTTTTTGTTCTAGATTCTTGACAAAATTTGAGGGTCTGGAACCTTGTGTAAGTGGGTGAACCAAAAAAAGGCCAAAATCCTAGTCTAGGTGCATGCTCAGGCCCAAGAGGTAAATAGAGTGATTTATCAAGAAATTAACGTGTTATAATGCTTGATGATGGTTTTTATTGATTTTATCATCATAATAAAACTCAATACCTTGAATTTAAGATCTCCAAGAGTACTCCATAGGTCTGCAACTAGGCTTCTTAGACAAGAATGAAGTATTATAATCACACTTTTTAGCCCAAATTGGTGGATTGAATGGATAATATACCTAATTAATAGACATTTAAAGGTTTATATAGGTTATGTGACCTTTTAACATGATTTTAAAGTCTTTTTACCTGATTTGGAAGCTTACCACCACCTTGCACATTCACAAATAGGCTTGCAATTTAGATTTTTAGGCTTATTCCGTACTATTTGTCCTTCACACATGCCACCAAAGGATTATATATATGTTCAATAGTCCTATATAGGTCATAAAAAAAATTATTTGGTCATTAAAATACATATTAGATCATTGGGGAGGTTTTCATTGGGTATATCTTGCAATGACTAGTCTTTCACAAGCATTCTCATACTACCTTCATGAAATAGACCTAGAGGAGCACTTCCAGGGTCAAATACATGGATTTTTAGACATGAGGAGATATAATAAACCTTAGGTGGATTTAAAAATTTTCATATAATGTTATATAACATATGAGTAAGCATCTTGACCTTCCTCATATTCACTTGAACATGCTCTGCTCCCTCACAAGGGTTTGAGAGCAACCCTACAAAATAGACCACAATAGACTTTATCTTTAATTTTAATCACTTGAAAGGGGTAAAATAAATATTAGGGTATTATAAAGTTCCATTTTAATCTCACACATACCTCATAATTACACTTGAAACAAATCATACATCTTTCAGTCATATTTGTGCCCAAGGCTGCCCTTAGCTGGGCTATAGATGTTCACTTGACTTTTTGACTTCAACTTGAAGGTAACCCTATCCTATTTGTGTTTTTGAAAATGTTAGGTCTAATAAAATGTTAAATTCTTGTTTTCATTCTCTTATTCATCTCTCTATAGACACCTTGATCTCATATCACAGTCACAAATCTCCCTTCTCTCCATTTAGAACCTAATAGTCCTATGGGTGGTTGTTTTTAGGCTTATCCTTCTTTCCTTCACAATATGATTAACCCATTTTGGCTTAGAGGATTCAATATTGATATTTTAGGAGTTATTGAGACTTTCTCACCATTATAACTATTCTAAGGATGCACTATGATATTGCCCATCAGTTATCTACCTGAACTTCATCTACACTCAGAATCCTTGTTAAAGAACACCAAACAAATATTATCATGTTTTGATATTTTATTTGAGAGTTATCATAATATTTTAATATATCCTTATAGGTTTCATGATCTCTCACATGCTTGCACAAAAATATTTTGAGTTCTAATTGAAACACACAACCTCCAAAGCATGATGTTTGTTTAGCTGCAGCTGTGTCTTTTCCATCCTTAAAGTCTATGTGTTGGGTTATGAAATGATAATTTACTTTGAGGTGGGATAAATCTTGATGAAATTTATTTAATGCGTATGAGGTTGTAAAGGACTACTTGGGAAACATCTGGAATGAGTAGATCTTTCAAACCAACAATAATCCTATATGTTCCCTTTAAAATGCCCCGATTAGTACTCATATATTAGATTATATAAGCATTAAATGAATTGAAGATTACCATAGTAATTTTTTCCCCCTAATTACCTATTCCATTGATCATATTATTTATCACTTAGGGTCATTCAGGTCTTAAGATGGGCTCTTGGCCTTCAAGGCGTCTTGACTCTTTTCATATGTTTCATCTCATGGATCTTCAATAAAATATGCATATGACATGTTTGAAACCTTGAAAGGGTTGGGAATTTTTCATGGGGATAATTTAGGGTGTGGAGAGAGTGTGAAATTTTTGTGACATTCCACTCAAATACTTTGAGCTGCATTGGATCCCTTAAAACTTCAAACCCTGTCATGTAGACTTCCAAACTACTTGACTACCAAGGTTTCCTGCCTGCACATTGATCTCACATGCCAAATGATGGTAGATATAAGTGTGATAAGATTTATTTGGACCTAAAGAGTCATTTTAATGTTCTCACTTTACCTTCACTATCTCATTCATGCATCAACCATGCTCAAAATTAAGACTTGGGGTTTTGCTAGGGTTTAAGACCACCCCTTGGTCTTAGTGATTACTCATAAAGGAAGGGCCACCAATATGATCAATATGGCCATATATTTGAAGGAAATTATAACCCCATACTCTATTAAAAGTCTCAAATCCAAACTCACTATGTTCTATATGTACCAAGCACGTGAAACTGGTCTTCACAAGCTTGCTAAGGAGCTGATGGAGATTTTGATGCAAGTTTTGGCTTCTTAGGACCTATATAAGATTTATATTCATGGAAATGACCTAAGGAAGGTGAGGAGACACCCTAAAAACATTTTCACCTGAATATGGATCATTTCTATCTGTGCAAGTGCTTAAAACTACACATAAAAGAACAATTTACTCCCTTTTATATGTTGAACCTACAAAACTGACCATGATTAGACTTGTACTGACATTATATACATATATGCATGTTAGATATCTCTTTTGTAAGCTTTAAAAAGGGTGTTTGTGTGTAAATTTCATCTTTGTTAGCTTTAACATTGACTTATGTGACATGCTTACAAGATATTTGATGTCTTTAGAGACTTATTTACCTTTGAACCATGCTTGACAACTAGACCACACAAGATAACCTTGGACACAAAGTTAGACCTCATGTCAAGACTCAAAATGGTGACTTGGACATCCCTTGTACCCTACCAATAATAACCTCCACAATAAGTAGATAAGACGAAAAATATAGTGAGAACAAGAAACCTTAATATTTTCGAATACCTTAACATATGCTAATTTACCTTAACATTTCCAAAACATGACATATGCTATTTTAGACCTCTAGAGACCTTTTAATCTCTTCTTATCATGCAAGCATACTCTTTTAAAGTATTATTGTCTCATTTCATGACCCAAGACATGACTACTCAAATTGATATGTAAACCACTCTAGTACACACTATGAAACCTTAAAATATCCTAATCAAGACCTTCATTGAATAGTAATACCATCATGAAATCTTGTGAAGTAGGCATAAGACATCACAAGACATAACATGGCTATCAACAGGGTTTAGTATGAGCTAGAGATAAAGTTTTTTGTGAACCTATCCTATGGTGGCCAAAATTTGACTAGCAATATTACAAAGGGGTTAGTGGTCAATTATTTAGTGAGGTAGTGTAAGGAGGAATCATTTGCATACCCTTAGTGTACAAATTCCAACCAATTTGGAATGAGCATGGAGATGGAATAAAGGTATTTTTGGTCCTCGAATGTGAATGAAAGATCATTTTCCATGACATTGTCTTTACCCTTATTATAAGTGATCTCATAATCATATCCCATGAGTTTGGTGACCTATTTTTGTTGTGTTGGTGATGAGACCCATTATTATAGTAAGTATTTCAAACTCTAGAGATCATTTTTGATGTAAAAATGATCCCCAAGTAAGGCTGTAATTTTTATACTACATGTAGAATTTTAATCATTTCCTTTTCATATGTAGAGAAAGCCAAATTTCATCCAGAAAGGAATTTGCTAGTAAAAGAAATAAGATGAACCTCTCAGAGAAGAACAACACCCAGACCATTACAATAAGCATCACTTTTTTTAGTGAATTTTTTGGTGAAATCTGGCATGGCCAAATTTGGTGTGTTACACATAACCTATTTGAGTGCCACGAATGCCTGTTCAGCTACAAAATCTCATGTGAATGCATCCTTATTCAATAAAGAAGACAAGGAAGCTACAATCTTTCTATAATCCTTGATGAACTTGAGATAGTATCTTGTAAGGCCTAGGAAAACATGAAGTCTCTCAAGGGTTGTTATCTAAGGCCAATATTTCATGGCAATGATTAGATCCACACAAACCCCATCGACTAAAACAATGTGACCTAGATATTCAACTTCCTCTTGATCGAAGGAACACTTGGACTACTTGGCACATAATTGATTATCTTATAATAGTTGTAATGCCCTATCAAGATCCTAGATATGTTTGGCCCATGTGTGGCTATAAATCAAAATATCATCAAATAAATTCAAAGCAAATTGACAGAGGAAAGGCCAAAAGAGTTTATTTGTTAGTGCCTCAAATATTGAAGGGGCATTTGTAAGTCCAAATGGCATGACCAAGAATTCATATAGACCGTCATGAGTTTGGAAGGTTGTCTTTGGAATGTTAGTAACATGCACACATATTTGATGATAGGTTGAATGAAGATCCAATTTGGATAATTTTTTTCCCCATAGAGCTCATCAAGAAGCTCATCGATGACCCAAATTAGGAATTTATCTTTGATAGTGAGGTGGTTAAGGGAATATAATCCAATGCAAAGGTGTTATGACCCATACTTTTTGTGGACAAGAAGTACTAGGGAGGATTATGGGTTGGTGTTAGGGTAAATATCTCTAGACTTATTATGGGGATAGCAGTATGGCCAAATGTTGGGTGGGATGCTTCTTGGAAGGAGTGAAATGTGATTATCTTCAATTCATGAAGGGGGAAAACCTACTAACTTTATAAAAATTATTGCATGATTATCGAGTATGGTTTGTAAATCATCAAGGTAGTTAGTAGTAGTAGGGAGCTAGAGTTGGATGGAGTGCAGTTGGGAAATGACCCCATGTGAGACTTTATTTATAAGCTTTTCCATGTGATGGGAACTGATGATGTGAGAAGATTTAGGAAATAATCCTTTTAATGTGTGATTCTAGCCACTATCTTTGAAATGCATCAAAAGATTAGATAAGTCCCATAGAATAGATCCCAATGTGCAAAGGCATTGTGCCCCTAGGACCACATCACATCACCATAAGGGTAGGGAAAACATAATTGAGTGAAGATTGTAATTGCCTATCATGATGCACACATTTTGACACTTCGCTTTACATGGTAGTGTTCCCCCATCAACAATCATGACTTCAAAGCTATAATTAGGGTGTACAAAGTAGTCTGCCTACTTAGCAATGTGGGAATCGATGAAATTGTGAATGCTACTAGAATATATAAGGATTGTGAGAGGGATGTTTTTAAATAACCCCCTGACCTTCATGGTTTGAGGGGTGGTAATATATTTTGGTGCATGTAGAGAGATCTTGGGTTGAGTCTCCTAAGCCATTAAGTCCTCAGATGGGCTTTATTTTGTTTGAGCATCCTAAAATTCTTGGATATTAGGCTCAATGTCCTGCTCTATCAATGATTCCACATCTAACAAGTAGAGATTTTGTGTGATGCACATGTGAAACTTAACCCATTTTTCATCAAAATTATAACATAATCCTTTCTCCTTACATGCCCACATATCTACCTCAGTAAGGCACTTGACCAGTGTGGTTATGGTTGGCCATTGGTTCGATATGTTCTTTACAAGTGGGAAAGTGGGAGGTCAACATTGCATTGAGAGTTTATCTTCTGCTAACTTAGCTAGACCTAAGGCATTAATAATGTTTTTGGGATGAAACATTTTCACCTCCAAGTGTATTGGATCTTTGAAGAAGTCATCTAATAACCCTTTAGTGTGATTAGCCAATATCTCAAAATCAATCCAATAATCATGAACAATGCTTATCTGATAAAATTTGGTGAGGGCTCCTGTAAATTCCTAGAATGCCAAGGGACCAAACCTACCCAAAAGTAAGGATACAAAGGTTTTCCAATCGGGTTCATCATTTGACTTGAGATACCAATGGTATCATTAGAGTGTTTCTTGTTCCAAGTGGAGGGAAGCAATTGGGACTTTGTTGACATAATAAATATTGTGAAGGTTGAAGAATTGCTCGACCTCGATATATCTATCATGTAGGATATGTACCATTGAAGCATGGAAATTCCATCTTAGTCCCACATGATGTGTGAGGAGAAGAGAAAATATTCTCTAAAGAATACTCCTTGAATTTTTTGAGTAAAAGGTTATTCTATTGATTCAATCCATGCATCATATTGGTTAACTCAGTGACCTGGGTTTTCAATGTTGCAATTTATTCCTCCATGATCTTTGTGCTTGCATGGGTGGATAACATAACTAATATTTTTTTTAAAATTAATCACTCCTACCAAAATTCTATTGGTAAGTGTGCAATTACCAACTATTCTAATATGTGATCACTCTATTATTGGTCTTCTAAAACTATTACGTTGGATATGAGCCCCAAGTCTATTCGTCTGCCTAAGGGTTTTAAGGAGACTCTCTATCCACCAATGATGTCTAAACAAGTATTGTTCTATAAAAAAATATTCCATAGATTTATCCCTAAGAGACAACTCTTAGTTTACCTCATGGGTGAAAAATAGTCAATCAGGATGGGATCATTGCCATTTTTGCTAGCAAGTCCTTTCAATGGGCCAGTTACTTTGAGGTTCCTATGGCACTCCTCACAATGACTATTAGGGCTTATGCCCTAGTACTTCCCATAGTAATGTGGAGGGGTATTTACACTTATCTGAACCTAAAATGAAGATGTATAAAATAAGGGCAAGGACAAATATTTTTGTAAATGGCATAACTCCTGGAAAGCCACTGTTAAAAATAATTCTCCAAAATCTATCCACAGACTAGGAAAGTGATCTAATACCAGATGTAAGGATATTTATACATAGATTTACAAACTATAAAAAATAAATAAATAATAAAATGAACTTTTAAAAATAATTCAAAATAACCTTTAGATCGTAGGCCACCTTAAAGGGGAAACCACCTTTGAGCATGCTCAATACAATAATATTCATGAATGCTTTCATTGGGCCTCAACACTTACTTAAATGCTAAATATATTCTAAAAACTACTACTTCCCATGTATATGGGATAATTCAAATATGCTAAATGGATGACTTACAAAGCATATGCATCCATAGTGACTAATACACTAATAATGCAAAGAGAAGGGTAGGGCACAGGTTCTTAAAAGCTCATCTCTTTAACCTACAAATAATTATTGCACATGAAGTGGGACATCAGATGGAATTTATAGCTATGCAGTGTAATAAACACAATGAATACATATCCAATAAGCTTGTCAACATTATTCCACTTGTCTAACATGTAACTCCTAGCAACATCATGGAAAGTATCTTTAATCAGAGGTTTGAGTAGAGAGGATAAAATTAATAAAAATTGAAATTAGTAGGGGATATGGACATGATTGATCTATTCATCATATAAATTATTGGAAATAAGAAGTAAGAGAGTCACCAAAGTGAGTGTTAAGAACACCTAGTGTTGAATTATAGTGACATACTCGCAAATTAACCTTTGACAATGCTAGTGAAGAGATGAGTGATTGTCACTTGGCAGGTGCATGGCATAGGTGTCTTAAATTATAAATGCAACTAATGCCATGCATTTTTTATATATGTTATATAAATATATTAACTATAATACAATATAATATTATAATACTCTTATATAATATAACATTCTATTATAATTATAAATATATATCAAAATATTAATATTTGTATTATTATTATTAATATAGTAAAAATATAATACACAATTATATATAATATATTAATATTACAATAACAATAATACTCAATTATATATTTTAGTACATATATTATTAATAATATGTAATAATATTTATAAAATTTGTGTGTGTGTGTGTGTGTGTGTGTGTGTGTGTGTGTGTGTGTGTGTGTGTGTGTGTGTGTGTGTGTGTGTGTGTGTGTGTGTGTGTGTGTGTGTGTGTGTGTGTGTGTGTGTGTGTGTGTGTGTGTGCGTGTGTGTGTGCGTGTGTGTGTGCGTGTGTGTGTGTGTGTGTGATATATAGTAATAGTTTTTTAATATATTACAATAACATTTGATAATAATTATATTTATAAATATATAATATAATTTTATACATAATATATTATATACTATTATAACATATTATATTTATAATTACTATATATAGATATAGATTTCAGAACCTCAATGTCTTGTCCCCAAGTCATTGACATTGCATTGTTTATTCAAGTTGCACGAGAAGTAGAGCCCTGTCGCAATAAAACAAATTCTCACGCCATCCTCATCCATTCTTGAAAATAGAAAATGGCCAATCAAAGATGTTGACTCCCTGTAAGCTGCATACCCTTTGCAATGAGTGCAAGTCATCTAAAGCCACTAATCACCTTAAATTTAGGTTTGGTGTATGATATGTGCCCTTTGGTGTACAATACCACATCCAATACATTATCATTATCCCTCACCATCACCACTCAACTCAATTTAAAATATTTCACCACTTGCAAGGTATGTATGGCTTTGTCCTTCCCCACTATTTCATCATTGCTCAAGATCATTGTGAAGCAAAATGTCTCCTCCCTACACAACACATTGTCATGACGTATGAAGAAAAACCCAATCTTATTTTCCACTGTCACCTCCACCAAAAATTTAAAACTATTTTTTTTAAGCCTTCATTAAAAAATCTTACATGAGATCAACAACGATATCACTTATCCAATATAATTTACACCTACACATGCAATTGTGTTAAATTTAAAATGGCATGTTAATGTAATAGTGGTGCAAAAAGGTAGTGGAATATTTTATTGTATGTTTTATAATCTCAAGGGTGGATGAGGACATCATGAAAGTTGATTTGATTGTTTTAGGTCTCCATGTCTCATGTGAAACTCAAATCAATGACGCAATGTGGTTAGTGTTGGGACAAGGCTTTGAGGTCCTGAATTCTATCTTGTAGCTTCCATTTATCCATGATTTTAATAAATTGACACCTAAATAAATTATGTCAAGCTTAAAAATATACAAAAGCACCATACTCAGACCCCTAGAAGAAAGGGCAAGGCCATATAGAACATACAACTAGTGAAATATTTCAAGGTGAGCGAGGCGATGATGGTGAGTGCTAGTGATAGAATATTTCAGGTTATATCATACCATATAGTGTCCATATAATGCAACATTCCCAAATTCAGGGAAATTATTAGAATTACATGCCATACACCCATTCCAAAGGGGTTTGCAGTGTGCATGGTGGCGGCATCCTTGATTGGTAGTTTTCTATTGTCAAGGGTGGATGAGGATGTCATGAGATAAGATTTGATTACAATATGAATTACAATCTAATATGCATCTTGAATCAACATTATAATGTTTTTGATGTGGGGAGAAGACATTGAGTGATCCGGGCAATAATTCAGATGACAACTCGGGTGATGGGTCCAACCCTATTGATGACAGAACTTTCGGGAGCCATAACTTTTACACCGTAGCTCCAATTGACTCACTGTTTGAACCGTTGGAAAGATAATGATGAGGGGAACATCATGAGATGACATGGAGCATTGCTTAATGAAGTTTTACCTCATAAAACTCAATGGAAGTGTCCCGAATTTCAATTTTAATAGTGCAGTCTAAAAATAGTAAGTTTCTAAAAATAATAATTTGTTGAATTTTGTATTGTTGTAAATCGTGAAAGTTGAACCAATTCATCTCCCTCGAGATTGGTGACCTTCCAAATCCTCCCCACACCTTCAAAACATGTATAAATTAAGATGTAACCTGAAATGGAAATTAGACATCTCTTCTCAGAGATAAGCATATGTTTGGGTCTACAAATTTGATCAATAAAACATCTCTTCTCAGAGATAGCATTATTTGAATTATTTTGTTCTTGTTTCTTGAATTATCTTTCAACCAAATCTTTTGAGTTTTAGATCAATGGTATCAGAGCGGTTTGTCTTTAGAGTGTATGATACCAAGGATGAGGTCAGATTACAAGAAGCTTGGGTGGAAAATAGAACCAACAGACTATCCACCTATTCACTCCAAATGATTTCAAATGGCGGATAACACCGAGACATTCGATCCTTTCAAGGAAATGGTGAATGAAGCCCTCCAATAGTAGCAAGTGCAGATGATACAAAAATTTTCTCAAATTCCCCAATAAATCTTGATGGAAAATTTTGGCTCCTCATCTACACCCGCACATCCTTTCAGTGCCCCAACACCTCTAAAGGTTCAGGTGAATTTTGATATCCCTACATTTGAAGGAAAAATCAATGATGATGCAGTAGAAAATTGGTTGGATCAATTGTCATCTTATTTTTCTGTAAATAAATTCATGGATAAAGAGAAGATTACTTTTGCTCTTCTGAAAGCATCATTGCCTGTCAAAAATTGGTGGGAAGTGTACAAAAAGAGATTCAGTGCAGAAGATATTGGCCTTGAGATGGAACCTATATGGGATGATTTCATAGAAGCTATAAAGGAATAGTACTACCCCATTGGAGCATATGATGATCTGTATATAGAGTGGCAACAACTTCACCAAGGTAAGGAACAGTCTGTTCAAGATCACATTGACATTTTTCATTCTCTATCTACAAGATTGGGCATCCAAGAAAGTGAGAAACATAAGGTTCTCAAATATCGTGGTGGACTACAATGGTACATACAAGGAGAAATGAAACTCTTCAATTTGTAAACCATCAGTGAAGCATACAAGTTCATAGTGAAGATTGAGCAGAAGCATGGAAGAAAGAATATAAAGAATCAGTCTTCAAAATGGAAAAGTGACAAAGAAGGTCAAACATGAGGCCAAAATTGGAAGCAAAAGGAAGGAAAGACTGGGAAGTGGTGTGATTATCACAAATATGGAACTCACTCCAAAGAATAATGTCAAGCCATCAAGTCATTGCTTTCTAAGTCACAATCCTCAACATCTATTGCTCTACCTCATACAAACCCTGCAGTCGAAGAGGTTGAAGAAGAAATTGTAGATGCTGATCCTGAAGCCATTATTGCTTCATCACAAACCCACGATGAGATGCTAGATGACAAGGAAATGTTGTTTCACTCTAAGTTATGGGTGAAAGGTAAGGCTCTACATTTCATTCGTGATAATGGAAGTCAAAAGAATTTAATCTCTGCTAATGTTATAAAAAGTCTAAATCTGTCCATGAAGCCTCACCCAAAGCCATACATTATTGGATGGTAGAGTCCAAGGAGAAACCTCTGTGTCACCCATCAATGTCTTCTCTCATATGCAATAAAACCTTTCCAAGATGAGGTCTTATGTGATGTGGTCAATCTAGATGTTTTTGATGTACTCTTTGGTCAGCCATTCATGTATGATCGACACGGCATATATGAATCAAGAACTTGAAGGATCACTCTCACACTTGGAAGATGGTGCTATAGGGTACCCGAGGTACCACCTTCTACATCTGTCTCTCTCATTAGTGCCAAGAAATTTGTTTGTATGGTGGTCAAGACACAAGAATCCAAAAGGGTCAATGTTACAGCCCTAACTACACAAACAACACAACACTAAAAGAAAATAGATACTGAGTTGAAGAAGTTCATGGCCTTCCATCCACAGACTGATGGTCAAATAGAAATGGTGAACAGTCGGGCCCTGTACAGTTCCATAAATCATAGTCCCTTCCAAGTATGCATCAGGAATCAAATAAAAGTACAACTACCACACTTGATGGAAAATCTTGATGCAATGGGGACCATTGCTTCTAAAGGAGGGAGGAATGATTCAGGCAATAATTTAGATGACAATTCTGGTGATGAGTCCACCCCAATTGATAACGGAACTTTTGGGAGTCATAACTTTTGCACCGTAGCTCCAATTGACTCGTCGTTTGAACCGTTGTAAAGATAATGATGAGGGGAAAGTCATGAGATGGCATGGAGCTTTGATTAATGAAGTTTGACCTCATAAAACCCAATGGAAATGTCCCAAATTTTAATTTTAATAATGCAGTCTAAAAATAGTAAGTTTCTAAAAATAGTAAATCCTCGAATTATGTATTGTTGTAAATCATGGAAGTTGAACTAATTCATCTCCCTCGATATTGGTGACCTACCACATCCTCCCCACACCTTCAAAACATGTATAAATGAAGATGTAACCCAAAATGGAAATTAGACATCTCTTCTCAGAGATAAGCATATGTTTGGGTCTATAAATTTGATGAATAAAACATCTCTTCTCAGAGATAGCATTATTTGAATTATTTTCTTCTTGTTTCTTGAATTATCTTTCAACCAAAGCTTTTGAGTTTTGGATCAGTGGTATCAGAGTAGTTTGTATTTAGAGTGTATGATCCCAAGGATGAGGTCAGATTATAGGAAGCTTGGGTGGAAAATAGAACCAACAGACTATCCACCTATTCACTCCAAATGACTTCAAATGGTGGACAACACCGAGACATCTGATCCTTTAAAGGAAATGGTGAATCAAGCCCTCCAATAGCAGCAAGCACAAATGCTACAACAACTTTCTCAAATTCTCCAATAAATGTCGATGGGAAATTTTGGCTCCTCATCCGCACTCGCACATCCTTTCAGTGCCCCAACAACCTTCAAGGTTAAGGTGAATTTTGATATCCCTACATTTGAAGGCAAAATCAATGTTGATGTGGTGGAAAATTAGTTATATCAATTGTCATCTTATTTTTCTATAAATAAATTCACTGATAAAGAGAAGATTACTTTTGCTCTTCTGAAAGCATCATTGCCTATCAAAAATTGGTGGGAAGTGTACAAAAAGAGATTCAGTGTAGATGATATTGGCCTTGAGATGGAACCTACATGGGATGATTTCATAGAATATATAAAGGAATAATACTACCCCATTGGAGCATATGACGATCTGTGTATAAAGTGGCAACAACTTCACCAAAGTAAGGAATAGTTTGTTCAAGATCACACTAACATTTTTCATTCTCTATCTACAAGATTGGGCATCCAAGAAAGTGAGAAACATAAGGTTCTCAAATATCATGGTGGACTACAATGGTACATACGGAGAGAAATGGAAGCCTTCAATTTGAAAACCATTAGTGAGGCATACAAGTTCGCAGTGAAGATTGAGCAAAAGCATGAAAGAATGAATATAAAGAATCAGTCTTCAAAATGGAAAAGTGACAAAGAAGGTCAAACACGAGGCCAAAATTGGAAGCAAGAGGGAGGAAAGACTAGGAAGTGGTGTGATTATCACAAATCTGGAACTCACTCCAAAGAAGAATGTCAAGCCATCAAGTCACTGCTTTTTGAGTCACAATCCTTAACATCTACTGCTCTACCTCATACAGACCCTGAAGTTGAAGAGGTTGAAGAAGAAATTGTAGATGCTGATCCTGAAGCCGTTGTTGCTTCATCACAGACCCATGACGAGATGCTAGATGACAAGGAAAGGTTGTTTCACTCTAAGTTATGGGTGAAAGGTAAGCCTCTACATTTCATACTTGAAAGTGAAAGTCAAAAAATTTTAATCTCTGCTAATGTTGTGAAAAGTCTCAATCTATCCATGAAGCCTCACCCAAATCCATACAGTATTGGGTGGTTGAGTCTAGGGAGAAACCTCTGTGTCACCCATCAATGTCTTCTCTCATATGCAATAAAACCTTTCCAAGATGAGGTCTTATGTGATGTGGTCAATTTAGATGTTTGTGACGTACTCTTTGGTCAGCCATTCATGTATGATCGACATGGCATATATGAATCAAGAACTCAAAGGATCACTCTCACACTTAGAACATAGTGCTACTGGGTACCCGAGGTACCACCTTCTACATCTGTCTCTCTGATTAGTGCCAAGAAATTTGTTCTTATGGTGATCAAGCCACAAGAATCCAAAAGGGCCAATGTTACAGCCCTAACTACACAAACAACATAACAACAAAATTAAATAGATACTGAGCTGAAGAAGTTCATGGCCTTCCATCCACAGACTGATGGTCAGATAGAAATAGTGAACAATTGGGCCCTGCACAGTTCCATAAATCACAGGCCCTTCCAAGTATGCATAGAGAATAAAATAAAAGTAAAACTACCACACTTGATTCCAAATTTTGATGAAATGGGGACCGTTGCTTCTCAAGGAGGGAGGAATGATCCGAGCAACAATTTAAATGACAATTCAGGTGATGGGTCCACCCTAATTGATGATGGAACTTTTGGGAGCCATAACTTTTGCACCATAGCTCCAATTGACTCACCGTTTGAATCGTTGGAAAGCTAATGATGAGGGGAACATCATGAGATGGCATGGAGCTATGCTTGATGAAGTTTAACCCCATAATACCCAATGAAAGTGTCCCAAATTTAAATTTGAATAGTGCAGTCTAAAAATAGTAAGTTTCTAAAAATAGTAATTCCTCAAATTTTGTATTGTTGTAAATCATGGAAGTTGAACCAATTCATCTCCCTCGAGATTGGTGACCTTTCACATCCTCCCCACACTTGCAAAACATGTATAAATGAAGATGTAACCTGAAATGGAAATTAGACATCTCTTCTTAGAGATAAGCATATGTTTGTGTCTGCAAATTTGATCAATAAAACATCTCTTCTCAGAGATAGCATTATTTGAATTATTTTGTTGTTATTTCTTGAATTATCTTTCAACTAAAGCTTTCAAGTTTTGGATCAGTGGTATCAGAGTGGTTTATATTTAGAGTGTATCATCCCAAGGATGACGTTAGATTACAGGAAGCTTGGGTTGAAAATATAAGCAACAGACTATCCACATTTTCGCTCTGAAGGAGTTCAAATGGTGGACGACACCAAGACATCCGATCCTTTCAAAGAAATGGTGAATAAAGCCCTCCAAAAGTAGCAAGTGCAGATGCTACAACAATTCACTCAAATTCTATAAAGAATCTCGATGGGAAATTTTGGCTCCTCATCCACTCCCGCACATCCTTTCAGTGCCCCAACACCCTTCAAGGTTCAAGTGAATTTTGATATCCATACATTTGAAGGTAAAATCAATGTTGATGTAGTAGAAAATTGGTTGGATCAATTTCCATCTTATTTTTATGTAAATAAATTCACCAATATAGAGAAGATTACTTTTGCTCTTCTGAAAGCATCATTGCCCATCAAAAATTGGTGGGAAGAGTACAAAAAGAGATTCAATGTAGATGATATTGGCCTTGAGATGGAACCTACATGGGATGATTTCATAGAAGCTATAAAGGAAGAATACTACCCCATTAGAGCATATGACGATTTGTGTATAGAGTGGCAACAAGTTCGCCAAGGTAAGGAATAGTTTGTTCAAGATTACACTGACATTTTTCATTCTCTATCTGTGAGATTGGGCATCCAAGAAAGTGAGAAACATAAGGTTCTCAAATATCATGGTGGACTACAATGGTACATATGGAGAGAAATGAAACTCTTCAATTTGGAAACCATCAGTGAGGCATACAGGTTCATAGTGAAGATTGAGCAGAAGCATGGAAGAATGAATATAAAGAATCAGTCTTCAAAAAATAAAAGTGACAAAGAAGGTCAAACATGAGGCTAAAATTGGAAGAAAAAGGAAGGAAATATTGGGAAGTGGTGTGATTATAACAAATCTAGATCTCACTCCAAAGAAGAATGTCGAGTCATCAAGTCACTGCTTTCTAAGTCATAATCCTCAACATCTACTGCTCTACCTCATACAGACCCTACAGTCGAAGAGGTTGAAGAAGAAATTGTAGATGCTGATCCTGAAGCCATTATTGCTTCATCACAAACCCATGACGAGATGCTAGATGACAAGGAAAGGTTGTTTCACTCTAAGTTATGGGTGAAAGGTAAGCCTCTGTATTTCATTCTTGACAGTGAAAGTCAAAATAATTTAATCTCTGCTAATATTGTGAAAAGTCTAAATCTATCCATGAAGCCCCACCCAAAGCCATACATTATTGGATGGTTGAGTCTAGGGAGAAACCTTCGTGTCACCATCAATGTCTTCTCTCATATGCAATAAAACCTTTCCAAGATGAGGTTTTATGTGATGTGGTCAATCTAGATGTTTTTGATGAACTTTTTGGTCAGCCATTCATGTATGATCGACATGGCATAAATGAATCAAGAACTTGAAGGATCACTCTCACACTTGGAACACGGTGCTACAAGGTACCAGAGGTACCACCTTCTACATTTGTCTCTCTGATTAGTGCCAAGAAATTTGTTCTTATGGTGGTCAAGCCACAAGAGTCCAAAAGGACCAATGTTACAGTCTTGACTACACAAATAACAAAACAACAAAAGAAAATAGATACTGAGCTGAAGAAGTTCACAGCCTTCCATCCACAAACTAATGGTCAGACAGAAATGGTGAACAATTAGGGCCTGCACAGTTCTATAAATCATAGTTCTAGAAATGGTGAACAATTTGATTGTATGTTTTATAATCTCAAGGGTGGATGAGGACATTATGAAAGTTGATTTGATTGTTGTAGGTCTCCATGTCTCATGTGGAACTCAAATCAATGACGCAATGTGGTTAATGTTGGGACAAGGCTTTGAGGTCCTGAATTCTATCTTGTAGCTTCCATTCATCCATGATTTTAATAAAATGACACCTAAATAAATCATATCAAGCTTAAAAATATACAAAATCACCATAATCAGACCCCTAGAAGAAAGGGCAAGGCCATATAGAACATACAACTAGTGAAATATTTGAAGGTGAGCGAGGTGATGATGGTGAGCGCTAGTGATAGAATATTTCAGGTTATATCATACCCTATAGTGTCCATATCATGCAACATTCCAAAATTTAGGGAAATTATTAGAATTACATGCCCTACACCCATTCCAAAGGGGTTTACAGTGTGCATGGTGGTGGCATCCTTGATTGGTAGTTTTCTATTGTCAAGGGTGGATGAGGACATCATGAGATAAGATTTGATTACAATATGAATCCACATTTAATATGAAGCTTGAATCAACATTATAATGTTGTTGATGTGGGGAGAAGACATTGAGTGATCCGGGCTATAATTCAGATGACAATTCGGGTGATGGGTCCACCCCAATTGATGACGAAACTTCTGGGAGCCATAACTTTTGCACCGTAGCTCCAATTGACTCACCGTTTGAACCGTTGGAAAGATAATGATGAGGGGAACATCATGAGATGGCATGGAGCTTTTCTTAATGAATTTTTAACCCATAAAACATAATGGAAGTGTCCTAAATTTTAATTTTAATAGTGCAGTCTAAAAATAGTAAGTTTCTAAAAATAGTAATTCCTTGAATTTTGTATTGTTGTAAATCGTGAAAGTTGAACCAATTCATCTCCCTCAAGATTGGTGACCTTACACATCCTCCCCATACATTAAAAACATGTATAAATGAAGATGTAACCTGAAATGAAAATTAGACATCTCTTCTCAGAGATAAGCATATGTTTGGGTCTGCAAATTTGATCAATAAAACATCTCTTCTCAGAGATGGCATTATTTGAATTATTTTGTTCTTGTTTCTTGAATTATCTTTCAACCAAATATTTCATGTTTTGGCTCAGTGGTATCAGAGTGGTTTATCTTTAGAGTGTATGAAACCAAGGATGAGGTCAGATTACAGGAAGCTTGGGTGGAAAATAGAACCAGCAGACTATCCACCTATTCAATCCAAATGATTTCAAATGGCGGATAACAGTGAGATATTTTATCCTTTTAAGTAAATTGTGAATGAAGCCCTCAAATAGCAGCAAGCATAGATACTACAACAATTCACTCAAATTCCCCAATAAATCTCGATGGGAAATTTTGGCTCCTCATCTGCACCCACACATCCTTTCAGTGCCCCAACACCCTTCAATGTTCAGGTGAATTTTGATATCCCTACTTTTGAAGCAAAATCAATGCTGATGTAGTAGAAAATTGGTTGGATCAATTGTCATCTTATTTTTCTATAAATAAATTCACTGATAAAGAGAAGATTACTTTTGCTCTTCTGAAAGCATCATTGCCTGTCAAAAATTGGTGGGAAGTGTACAAAAAGAGATTCAGTTCAGATGATATTGGCCTTGAGATGGAACCTACATGGGATGATTTCATAGAAGCTATAAAGGAATAATACTACCCCATTGGAGTATATGATGATCTGTATATAGAGTGGCAACAACTTCGCCAAGGTAAGGAATAGTCTGTTCAAGATCACACTAACATTTTTCATTCTCTATCTACAAGATTGGGCAGCCAAGAAAGTGAGAAACATAAGGTTCTCAAATATCATGGTGGACTACAATGGTACATACAAGGAGAAATGGAACTCTTCAATTTGGAAACCATCAGTGAAGCATACAAGTTTGCAGTGAAGATTGAGCAAAAGCATGGAAGAAAGAATATAAAGAATCAGTCTTCAAAATGGAAAAGTGATAAAGAAGGTCAAACATGATGCCAAAATTGGAAGCAAAAGGAAGGAAATACTAGGAAGTGGTGTGATTATCACAAATCTAGAACTCACTCCAAAGAAGAATGTCAAGCCATCAAGTCACTGCTTTCTGAGTCACAATCCTCAACATCTACTACTCTACATCATAAAAACCCTGCAGTCGAAGATGTTGAAGAAGAAATTGTAGATGTTGATCCTGAAGCCGTTATTGCTTCATCACAAACCCACGATGAGATGCTAGATGACAAAGAAAGGTTGTTTCACTCTAAGTTATGGGTCAAAGGTAAGCCTCTGCATTTCATTCTTGATAATGGAAGTCAAAAGAATTTAATCTCTTCTAATGTTGTGAAAAGTCTAAATCTGTCCATGAAGCCTCACCCAAAGCCATACAGTATTGGATGGTTGAGTCTAAGGAGAAACCTCTGTGTCACCCATCAATGTCTTCTCTCATATGCAATAAAACCTTTCTAAGATGAGGTCTTATGTGATGTGGTCAATCTACATGTTTGTGATGTACTCTTTGGTTATCCATTCATGTATGATCGACATGGAATATATGAATCAAGAACACAAAGGATCACTCTCACACTTGGAAAATGGTGCTACAGGGTACCAGAGGTACCACCTTCAACATCTGTCTCTCTGATTAGTGCCAAAAAATTTGTTCGTATGGTGGTCAAGACACAAGAATCCAAAAGGGTCAATGTTACAGCCATAAATACATAAACAACACAACAATAAAACAAAATAGATACTGAGCTGAAGAAGTTCACAGCCTTCCATCCACAGACTGATGGTCAAACAGAAATGGTGAACAATCGGGCCCTGTACAGTTCCATAAATCACAGTCCCTTCCAAGTATGCATCAAGAATGAAATAAAAGTACAACTACCACACTTGATGAAAAATCTTGATACAATGGGGACCATTGCTTCTAAAGTAGGGAGGAATGATCTGGGAAACAATTTAGATGACAATTCGGGTGATGGGTCCACCCCAATTGATGACGGAACTTTCGAGAGCCATAACTTTTGCACCGTAGCTCCAATTGACTCGCCGTTTGAACCGTTGGAAAGATAATGATTAGTGGAAAGTTTTAAGATGGTATGGAGCTTTTTTGAATGAAGTTTGACCCCATAAAACCCAATGCAAGTGTCCTAAATTTCAATTTTAATAGTGCAGTCTAAAAATAGTAAGTTTCTAAAAATAGTAAATCCTCGAATTATGTATTGTTGTAAATCGTGGAAGTTGAACTAATTCATCTCCATAGATATTGGTGACCTTCCACATCCTCCCCACACCTTCAAAACATGTATAAATGAAGATGTAACCCAAAATGGAAATTAGACATCTCTTCTCAGAGATAAACATATATTTGGGTCTGCAAATTTGATAAATAAAACATCTCTTCTCAAAGATAGCATTATTTGAAATATTGTGTTCTTGTTTCTTGAATTATCTTTCAACCAAAGCTTTTGTGTTTTGGATCAGTGGTATCAGAGCATTTTGTATTTAGAGTGTATGATCCCAAGGATGAGGTCAGATTACAGGAAGCTTGGCTGGAAAATAGAACCAATAGACTATCCACCTATTCACTCCAAATGACTTCAAATGGTGGAAAACACCAAGACATCCAATCCTTTCAAGAAAATGGTGAATGAAGCCCTCCAACAACAGCAAGCACAGATGCTACAACAATTTTTTCAAATTCTCCAATAAATGTCGATGGGAAATTTTGGCTTCTCATCCACACTCGCACATCCTTTCAGTCCCCCCAACACCTTTCAAGGTTCAGGTGAATTTTGATATCCATAAATTTGAAGGCAAAATCAATGCTGATGTAGTGGAAAATTGGTTAGATCAATTGTCATCTTATTTTTCTGTAAATAAATTCACCGATAAAGAGAAGATTACTTTTGCTCTTCTGAAAGCATCATTGCTTGTCAAAAATTGGTGGGAAGTGTATAAAAAGAGATTTAGTGCAGATGATAATGGCCTTGAGATGGAACCTACATGGGATGATTTCATAGAAGCTATAAAGGAATAATACTACCCCATTGGATCATATGACGATCTGTGTATAGAGTGGCAACAACTTTGCCAAGGTAAGGAATAGTTTGTTCAAGATCACACTAACATTTTTCATTCTCTATCTAAAAGATTGGGCATCTAAGAAAGTGAGAAACATAAGGTTCTCAAATATCATGGTGGACTACAATGGTACATATGGGGAGAAATGGAACTCTTCAATTTGGAAACCATCAGTGAGGCATACAAGTTTGCAGTGAAGATTGAGCAAAAGCATGGAAGAATGAATATAAAGAATCAGTCTTCAAAATGGAAAAGTGACAAAGAATTTCAAACACGAGGCCAAAATTGAAAGATAAAGGAAGGAAAGATTGGGAAGTGGTGTGATTATCACAAATCTGGAACTCACTCCAAAGTAGAATGTCGAGCCATCAAGTCACTGCTTTCTAAGTCACAATCCTCAACATCTACTGCTCTACCTCATACAGACCCTACAGTCGAAGAGGTTAAAGAATAAATTGTAGATGCTAATATTGAAGCCATTTTTGGTTCATCATAGACCCACAATGAGATGCTAGATGACAAGGAAATGTTGTTTCACTCTAAGTTATGGGTGAAAGGTAAGCCTCTGCATTTCATTCTTGATAGTGGAAGTCAAACGAATTTAATCTTTGCTAATGTTGTGAAAAGTATAAATCTGTCCATGAAGCCTCACCCAAAGCCATACAATATTGGATGGTTGAGTCCAGGGAGAAACCTCCGTGTCACCCATCAATGTCTTCTCTCATATGCAATAAGACCTTTCCAAGATGAGGTCTTATGTGATGTGGTCAATCTAGATGTTTGTGATGTACTCTTTGGTCAGCCATTCATGTATGATCGACATGGCATATATGAATCAAGGACTCTAAGGATCACTCACACACTTGTAATACGATGCTACAGGGTATCAGAGGTACCACCTTCTACATTTGTCTCTCTGATTAGTCCTAAGAAATTTGTTCTTATGTTGGTCAAGCCACAAGAATCCAAAAAGGCTAATGTTACAGCCCTGACTACACAAAAACCACAACAAAAGAAGAAAATAGATACTGAGCTGAAGAAGTTCATGGCCTTCCATCCATAGACTGATGGTCAAATAGAAATGGTGAACAATCGGTCCCTGCATAGTTCCATAAATCACAGTCCCTTCCAAGTATGCATCGGGAATCAAATTAAATTACAACTACCACACTTGATGGCAAATATTGATTCAATGGGGACCATTTCTTCTCAAGGAGGGAGGAATGATCCGGGCAACAATTCATATGACAATTCGGGTGATGGGTCCACCCCAATTGATGACGAAATTTCTGAGAGCCATAACTTTTGCACCGTAGCTCCAATTGACTCACCGTTTGAAACATTGGAAAGATAATGATGAGGGGAACATCATGAGATGGCGTAGATATTTGCTTAATTAATTTTGACCCCATAAAACCCAATGAAAGTGTCCCAAATTTTAATTTTAATAGTGCAGTCTAGAAATAGTAAGTTTCTAACAATAGTAATTCCTTGAATTTTGTATTGTTGTAAATCATGGAAGTTGAACCAATTCATCTCCCTCGAGATTGGTGACCTTCCACATCCTCCCCACACCTTCAAAAGATGTATAAATGAAGATGTAACCTGAAATAGAAATTAGACATCTCTTCTAAGAGAGAAGCATATGTTTGGGTCTGCAAATTTGATCAATAAAACATCTCTTCTCAGAGATAGCATTATTTAAATTATTTTGTTCTTGTTTCTTGAATTATTTTTCTACCAAAGCTTTCAATTTTTGGATCATTGAGTTCCCAAAGTTTATCTTGTAGCTTTTTTTTTCCATGTTATTAATATATTGACACCTAGAAAAATTACATCAGGCTTAAGAACATTAAGAAATGCCATACTCAGCTTGTGTCAGACGTGGTACACAGGGGCAGCGAAAAGTTCAACGGTTTGGGAGGTGGATGCCTCCACCTCCTGGGATTTTGAAAATTAATACGGATGGGTCATCCAGGGGCAACCCAGGGGCAGCGAGGATTGGTGGGATTGCTAGGGATTTTTTGGGATCGGTGGTTTTTATTTTCTCAACATATCAGGGAGTGCAGATGGTTAATAAGATGGAAGGTTTGACTATCCTATATGCTTTGAGGAGAGCTTATGCTTTGGGTTGGAGGAGGGTGATTTGAAAAGCTGATTCTTAGGTCTGATTAACTTGATCCTGGAGAGAAAAATTTCTGATGTGAGCTGGCAGTTGGCCACGATAGTGCAATAGATTTTACAGGTGAGTTTGTGCATGGAGTCGGTATCCTATGCCCACATTCCATGGGAGTGGAATAGGGCGGCTGATTTTTTGGTGAAATGGGCATCAAAAGAGGGAGAAGGCCGCAAGGTAGATGAATGGGAGCAGCTACTTGGTGATTTACGTCAGGAATTGGAACCCATTCTTGATGGATATATTGGTGGAGTTGAGGTGTGAGGCTGTTGTTTTTGGTTTTCTTGTCTTTTGCACTGTTTGGATGCTTTTGTAATATGATGTTTTAAGTTTAATAAAGTTTTTACCCCCTTTTTTTTTTAAACAAATAAAAAAAAAGAAATGCCATACTCAAACCCTTGGAAGAAAAGGTGGCCACAATTTGAGACTATCTCCATAATCATCTCATTTATCCCTGTTGGCAAAAAAACATAATATTTAAGGGAACACTAGTGAGGAAACATATGTTTTGAAAGGATTATTAAAATGAATATCAGATTATTATGGCTTAACGCTTCATGCATAAAAGGTGATATGGGGTCAGTGGTGATGGTTTTATTATGATGTACGATTTCTAATTTACAATCATTTTTTTACAAAACCCTTCTTTAAAAAAATAGAAAATTACATCCCTTCCGATGCAACTGACACTCGTTAATATGGTAGTTGTAGCTTCCATAGAAGAAGCTATAATAGATGATGTGGTTCCTAATTTTAGATAGATCAAATTGTCATAGCACTTGGAGAAAGGATGCAAAGACTAGTGAGGATTCGATCCCAAGTCCATCAGGATACCTAAAATTGATAGTGTTTGTGGTCCTAGCGATAATTTTACCTTTCCTCCATTTACCAAATAAATAGAAATGATAACTATTGTTATAATTAAAATAGTTAATGTTAGTGTCATTGAGAATGAGAATAGAAAAATCTTGGAAATATGTGTATACATATAACCCTGCTCGCTTCATTATTCTAATCAATGTCATATTAACTTCGCTTATTAAACAATTTTTTATACTAATATCACCTTCCTCTAGTCACTAATCTAATACCCCTTATATTTACCTCGTCACACTAACCTCACATTTCCCACATATCAATTAATTATCCTATTACACTCTTATAACATTCTCATTAGCTTATTTAACTTTCATTATATCCTTTTTTGATATTTTTAATTTCAAAACCCAGACACTCTCTAATCACATTTAATTAGCCTAATAAGATCTAGAATCCCATGATGAACCTTGAGCCCACCCATAATATCCTTCTAAGATATTCCAAGTAATTGTTAATTACTTGGAAATTCCAAAACCATCGATCTTACCACCCACAAGATTCAAAAATAGCCTTCAATTTTCTTTACCCCCTTCTATTTAAACCAACCTTTCCCCAAGAAAAACCAACTAATTTATAAGCAATATTCTCATAATATCAGTGTGTCCAATACCATCCTTCAAATCTTTAGTAGCCATAGCAATTCAACAAGCAAGCATTCAAGCACTAATACTCTATTCTATTGAAATCTTTAGTATCAGCTATTGTTAGCCACATAGTCTATTGAAGCCAGAAAAGTTTTGGTGTATTTATCTTGTATTCTGTTCTAACCGTATGCTGTCTAGATTAAATAATTATGTGTATTTTGAAGGAAATATACTGATTAACCACAAAATTATACTTATTAGCTAGCTAAAAGGGTGATAAACATGAAAACAATCTCATTCCAGAGCTTTTTCACTAGATTGTTTCTCTAACTTTTGTTTTATGATTTCTTTTACGAACCTACAGCTGCAGAAGTGCATGTTTATAAATGATAGCCATGATATTTTTCAACATAAGTGTTGTTTTGTTTTATATAGCCATAACATTAAGCTTGAAAAGTGTGACATAATCAATTTGGGTTGTGTCAGGTATAACATTGTCTATTTTTATTTTTGCAATCTCACATTTTTGTATATATAATTTTTTATACTGACTGTGGCATCGTCTCTCGGGCCTGAAATTTTGTTATTGATCTATTTGTTTTGTCTAAATTAGTAACACCTCCTTTTGCAGGATGCCAGTCCAAGAAAGCGGCATTTTGGAAACCTTTTATTAGTCACACTTCAATTTGGGGTTAATAAATTTGTTTGATTGTCTGTTTAAATTATTATACCTCTTTTTATTATCTATTTGATATTCGAGGTTACGAGAGTGTATGCTTTCTCCTTACATTCATAGGGTAATTCTTAAAGATAAAAAATTGTCAGTAAATTTTAAAATTTTCTTTTTTTAAGGGTAATGTAACATGGAATTCATCCCCACACACTTTTCATGGTCTTAGGGAGATTATGATGTAGATTTCACGATAATGTATAAGATCACATTCTGTGTTTTAACAAAGTATAAATATCAAGGACAATTATCGTTAGACCAAGCAAATTTCCCCATATAAGATCTCATGAAGTGAGGAAGTAACACTCCAACTCTAAAGTGTCAGACAACACCTTACATGTACTTTGGCTCCACATACCAAAATTTGTTTAGGGGACATCCTTAGAAGAGCTAGTTAAACCTAGCTTAAGACCTCTCAGTGGCAACATAAATCCAGGGCAGAGAAAAAACATTCTCAAAGATAACTCACTAGGTACAAATGACGACTATACATTAAAGTCATCAATTTTTTTTTAAATGTATTATTTAAGTGGTGGTTAGTCTTAATTGTGACGATGATATGATTATACATTATAGAGTGGGTCTATACATTGATTATTGAACCAAACCTAATGGTGAAGAGGACAATTCATAATGTATGTCCTTATAAATAAATTAATACAAAATCAAAAACAAATCATAATAAATATCTTATACGTAAATTGGTATAAATTCAAAAAATATCAATGTCACTCATCTAAATAACTATAATCATCAAATAAAATATCGATCATTATCAAATAGAATAACTATTATTTTCAATTATCATGAAAAGTCCTATACTATATATATGATATAACAACCATCATTAAATAGAACAATCATATTCATTATCACAATAAAAAATTGAATATTATATATATAATAATCTATATAAAATTATTCATTTATATAAAAAAACATAATTAATGATCTTATCCTAATATAACATACTTATGGGGAAAAAAAATACAAACAAATATATCATTATTTTGTCATAATGAGATGGTTCACGTGGTGTTTTTTTCCCGTCATAAAAATTACTATAAAAATATGAAACGATAATTGTTGGCCAATAGGGGGGCTGCCCAAAAACACTTTTATGGGCCCACATTATTAACGGCCAACATAGGTTTGTCAGGGTGATGAAACATTGATTTCAAAGGGTGCATGGTGGGGATTTGGTCTAAAGGGATAGAAGAACTAATGTATGCCTCATTAGTGAAAGGGGGTATGACATCCACTTTTAAGGTTTAAGGTTGGTCTTTAGCTACTGAGGGTGTGTTGGATGGAGGTATGAGGACATCATTAAGGTGATAGGTAATGTTTCATGTTGAGAAAGGACTTGGGTTAGCTTGGATGGTGATAACCTAGCCTTCATGCTTAAAATTATTACAATGGGAAGGGTGGAGGGAATGCAACCCATGGAGTGGATCTAGGGTCATCCTAACAAAATGTTGTATTAGAATTCACCTTCCACTACATATAAGAGTTTGGGGAGTGTGCAGGGTCCTAGATGGATATTCAAACTAGACTTATATAGATTGCAAAGCCTCTATTAGTGCTTAATAGTGATGAGGAGAGGTAAATATTAACTCATACAAGCTCATCTTTGCCAAGGTCTAGTTAAGTTACTTGAGGATAACTCTCCTAATGGATTCTAAGGGGTTATATTTGGAGGCACCTAAGATAGATACCTTGGGTTTGGTTGAAGATGGAGATGGATGGGTTTGAGCTAGTTAGGAGGTTGAAGATGGATACGTCTAAAGAATGGAAACCTTAGCCTTCCCCTTATCCTTCTACTATGATCTTGTGACCACATTAATAGTATGGATAGGAGGGGAAGTCGGGGTAGAAGAATATTTAGACTCATCTTTACTATGAGGTGAGAGTGGAGGAGTAGGTAAGCATAGGGTAGGTGTGGTTTTTGGTGGGATCGATATAAGGCTCATAAGAGGTTCATCTATTAATAGATCATCCTCATTGTAAAGTT
Organism: Torreya grandis; assembly: GCA_037957365.1. Lineage (NCBI taxonomy): Eukaryota > Viridiplantae > Streptophyta > Pinopsida > Cupressales > Taxaceae > Torreya > Torreya grandis. The sequence continues at coordinate 3,053,151 of JARHVA010001261.1, read as the reverse complement.
GGTAGATAATGGTTTGGAGAGCCTTGTAGTTCTCCATGTCATGGATAAGTGTCCTATGATAATAGTCTTTGAAGCAAGGGGGTCAAATGGTCTGATAGGGGCAAAGCCAAATAAGAAGTTTGTAATAACCTATGGAAAATGGCCTAGTAAGATTCAATGAAAGGTGGTAAGGATTTAATGGTCTTGGCTTTGGTTGTTGAGGTAGAAAGTTGTTTGGAAGCAGGTTTGGTGATAGGTGCCTTAGGTAGGGTGGTGCACTTGGTTGATGGGTTTGGTTTAGACAAGGAGGCTGATGAGCTAGAGGTGGAAGATTGCAAGATAGGTAGCCTGGGTATTGCTAGTGTGATGAAGAGAGGTGCATCAGAAAGAAACTAAAAAGGTGTAACCAAAAGAGGTGGTGGGGTTTTGGTAGAGATAATGGACTTCCTACTCAAGGTATAGGGATGAGGTCCCAAAATGGTGGGTAAGGCTGAGGGAAGTAAAATTTAGGCCTTCAGGCCTTTTGGTGGTTTTACCTTTTTAGTTACTTTGGTTTGGCACTTGGTTGGTGGGTTTCAAGAGGTTAGGTTTAATTTCATGGATGGGTGACTAAGGCATGGTGGAAATAAGGTACCAAGGCTTTTTGTTTATTTGGTTAGGGTAACAAAATAGGGTTTGGTTATTTAGATCATGATTAACTTAGGTGGTTGAGGGTTGGTTGGTTTGGTATAGGTTTTTGTTTGTTGGGTAGAGGTTTGATTGGTAGGGTAGATATGGTAATAGGTTAGTCAATAGAGGAAATAGGTTGGTCCACCAAAGAAAGGGTTAGATGTTCTAGTCTGGTAATGTAAGGGAGGCCGAGTTGGTGCCAAAAGGTATCCTGATCTAAGTTGGGTTTGGAAAAAAAACTCCAATCTCTAAACTAGTCTAGAAAATGGTTTATAGATCAGTTTGGTTCCTTGGGTAGTAGGTTCAAAGGATAAACCCATCAGTTGGGAAAGAGAGATGGTAAACTTGTCCTCTTCCTCAATCAAAGGATACAAGTTTGAGATAGGTGGCTCCTTCATGGGAGGAGTGGACATGGGGAATTCCTCCTTGGGAATGATTTCTAAGGGAGGGGTGAGTTACTTGGTAGTTAAAGGTAAAGGTAAGGTGGTGATGGTTGGTTGTTCCAATTTATCAGTTGAAAGAGTGGTTAGGGACTCCACTACCTAAATAAGTGGAGGGGGAGAAGATGACATTTTCTTAATTTGGGTTTTCTAAGGAAGGAAAGGTCCCTCCATTACCTTAGTAAGTAGAAGAAGTGAAAAACTATGAGATTGGGTAGTAGGTGGTTCAGTAATGAGTGCATCAAGGACCATATTGACCATATGGGAATCATGAGAACACTTGACCTAGTTACTCTCATTCTTAGTAGGATCATGGTTTGGAAAAGGTTGACTAAATATATCAAGGGCTTGGTCTGGTGGTGCATTGGGGTTGTCTAATACGAGCTTCCCCTTGTCAATGAGGTATTGGATTTACTAACATCATATCCTATTAATCAATAGAAGGCACACAAATCATTCTCATTGTACTAACTAGGTGAAAGATGAGAGGAATCAAACTATTGAGGGGGTTCCACGCGTGTCCTTCCTCCATTTTTAATCCCACCTCCCTCTTATTTTCATTTCTTGTTGACATACGGAACATTAAAAAGGTAGAATAATGGCAGGGTTTTGAATTAGGGTTCGACAATTTAAATGGATTTTTCATTTTTTTGAGTTATTTTTTTATAGATTTTATAAATTATTTTGGTTTCGTAGATGTTTTTAAAATTTATATTTATTTATTCATTTTATATTTTATGTGGGTTTAAAGATATAAAATTTTCAAATTTGATAAATTAAAATAATAAGACTTGTTATTTTGATTGATTTCAAATAAGATTTTGATTAATAGATATATGGTTTTCCAATATTTGTTTTATAATTATATGAGAAATGTTTTATGATGGCGGAGGGGAAGTGAGACTGGGAGTTATAATAAAATGAGTGTGTTCACTTTTAATAATCCACAATATTAAAAACTAGTAGTTGCCCTGAAGGTGCAAGTTACGTCAAGGGGGATGTCACTTTATTTTTAGAGAAAATGTTTTTTTGTAGTACTCATGAGTATGAAGGAGTGGATTAGTAAATTTGTGAATTTTTTTTTTTGAGTTTATCGAGAGAATTTGCATTTTTGGTAAATGTTGTGGAAGTGGTATTATACTGAATCTTGATTCCTCTATTTTTCTAAGGTTTACATATTTACTATTCTTCATTCTGGAATAATAGTTGAATGTAAATTTTACCAATTTTTTATTCTATAAGTTTTACTTTCTTTGTCTTAGATTGCCTATCTATTTCCTAGACACATTTAGCATTAAACTGTGAGGCATTGTTCCTACAAATGTTAGACCATTTGTAGTTTATATTATGTATTTTATCTTCTTGGTGTATATATTTTAAATGTTGATTGTGTCAACGATCCTGGAGACTAATTTGATCATATATGAGTCCTAAGTTTTGTACAACCAATCATTCATCATAAGTTGGTTGCTACTTTCGTCTATCGAAATAGTAGTTCCAACTTTTCATAAATTTACTGCATTTATGGATGTGATCTTGTTAGTTTAGGAATTTATTTTCCATTTTTTTGTTTTATTTGGGTTATTCATACACATGTGGTTTAGCTTGCTTAGGTGTCATTTGTCATAAGGAGTTACTTGATCGTAATTTTGACCTAGTTGGTAGGAGTTACTCCTTAACCAACTATTTTGGGGATATGTGAGTTACATGTCTATTCTAGGCCTTTACCACTATTATAGGGGCAGTTACTTGTAATCTCTTATTTGTACTCCTTTTGTAAAGTTGAATACATAGAGCATTTGCATGGTTTCCACTCTTGATTTCTCTCACACAGTGGCTTGTTCATTCATAGTTATTACTTTGTTCGAGCTACAACACATTCAGTATTCCATCTTCAATCTTGACGGGATCTTCGACATGGTATCAAAGTACCGCTTGTCTGGTTTTGTGTGTCGATTGAGTTTGTTATGAAATTATGAGTTTATTGCTAAACAAAAAAAAAGCCTTGATTTTTTATATATTGTTGGTAGTTTTCATCCTTGGTAGAGGCATTGGTTTATATTTTATTGAGTATGGAGTCCTTCTTGCTCATCCTTGGGCAATGTGGCTTTGCTCTCCAAGTGGATCTCCATCTCTCTTCACTTGATAGTTCACCAACATTGGTTTTTCATTGAGATGAAAAAGCATTTTATTGTATTGGAGTGTAAGTTTTGATTTGAGGCAAGTCTGAGGTACTTCTACAATTTTGTGTCGCCTACTTCGTGATAGGTCACCAAGCCATGATTGGAAACTTGAAGTAGGGGCTACTTGTGGAGACTGGCTCTTCGATATGATGCATGGGATTAGATCTGCCCTTTATGCAAACAACCATGAGTCTCTTAATATGATGATATAGGAAGTAAATATCATGAGCTTCTTCTTTACTATCTAAAGCCATGACGCCTCTTTTCTCAACTTCCCTCTACACCTGTATTTTTTCTAAAACCAATTTTCCCTCTTAAACCTTGATGTTGTATTGATACTCCTTCTCTCACCGCCCTCGGGCCTTGTTCGACTCTATTTGACATTTGTTTTGTAATCTGATCTCTATTCTTTTGCCTACAAATTGACCTGCCACCTAACCAACCCACATGTAGTCTCCATTTACAGCCTTGAAGCTTGCCTTCAACACCCATGACCTGTATATGAACCCCTTCACAACGCCTCCACTGTCATGCATATCAATAGTGAATTCAGACCTGCAACAAGCTCCTTCTTGGCATCATCCATCCAGGTGAAGCATTAAGCTCTCCTATAGCAATTTCCAAGCTTGTAAACTCCTTGGCGACACCTCAAACCCTCATTCAAAGCTAAGTCTCCATGTTGTTCGCTTCAAATTAGGTGAAAGCCCTTTGAACTAAACCACCTTGTTTTTGGGTAGTTCATGTTTTTTTGGAAACCATCTATTGCCTGATTTGGTTTTAGCCTTTAAAAAAGGCAGGTTTATGAATTTCACTGGTGGGGGACAATATAAGGAGTGGGAGGTGGATTTGATTTGTTATGAAGAGGGAGGCTTTATTAGGGGGTTGATTTATATGGGAATTGTTTACTTGTTTTTGTATAAAACATTATAACCTGGTGGAGTTGGTGTTTTTTACTTGTTTTTATATAAAAATGTTATCAGTTGTTTTTTTTATTGTTTTTTAATAAAAACAATATATTGTCATTGAGAGATGTGTGGGAGACATACAGAGCTTTTGTAATATTTTTGTTTGATTATCTTCATAATCCTGATAAAGATAGAGGGTGAGGCCCAGTTTGGTAGGCAACAAAACCCCCTCACAAGCAAATTTTCTTTTATTTTTCTCTCGTTACTTTCTATTCAACTCTTTTTCTTGTACTCCTCATTTAAATGCATTTTTGATGATAACCAATGTCCATTTTGAGGACCATTTTTTGGATTAAATTGATGAATTTTCAGCAATTCCAAGGGCCATGCAAGCTCCAAATTATGTTTGATGTCATGCCCAAGGCTCTACCCCCAAATCCCACAATGGGCACTACCCCTTAACCCCATTGGGCATTACTGCCACCAGACCTCCATGTCATGGCCCCTTGTTCAGTACTTCCAATGTACTTTCTTACACCAGAGGGTAGTTAGAGAATGACAACATCGATAGTTCAATGCCTAAAGGACACTTTGCAAGCACTTTTGGGCACTTGTATGGCCTTGAAAGATCAAATTTTAGTTGGAAATGATTTTTAAGTGTTCCTTAGGCTCCCTCAGATCATTTTTTAGCTTTAGACCAAGTTTTACGTTGAACTAATGACACTCCAAAAATTCTCTCTCCTTCATTATTGCCTTCATAAGGTAAGGCAAATTTGAAATGAATGGTACAGTTAGGAGAGAGAGAGAGAGAGAGTTAGGATCTAAAACTTTGGCCACTGTTTGGGGTCCTAGTAAGATTTAAATTAGTGGGATTATTTTGTAGATTAATGGCCTCAAATTTATGAACAATCACTAATATTGACAGCAGCTCATTATCTCTTATCCATTCGAGAAGGGTATGTTCATGCATCTGTTTCTCCACTTAAAAATTCGATGGAGAGGATGGCTTTTAAGGATGATTTTATAGGTCAAGGAGATCCTTTTCATGGTGGTTTCATCAATCAACTCATCTCTATGAAGTGTTTTCACTTTAAATAAAATGGTCTTGATATACAAAGTGTTTCACTCACTCCAGCTATAAGTTTTGTTTGTATGAGGTGTTGGTCACTTTCAAGGGTTTCTAGAACTCCATTGTTCATATAAAATATCCTCACTCTCTCATAGTTCATGTGTCCTCTCTTGAAAATCATCTCCTTGTTATTAGTCTCCAAGAAGTGTCATATGCCTTGCTCTTTAAATGCATATTACAGTTCATAAATGGTCTTTCAATGATCCGAGTTCCATGTTTGATCTAGATGGTGATGAGAAACTAATGTTTTATATGTTTGAGAAGAATTGAAGTTCAAGTGTGAAAGGTTGCAATCAAATCATGCTCTCAAACAAGGCTTATGCATGGGTTGACTGTGTATGCACTTTGTACAAGACAAGTGAAGTAAGTTGAAGGTGACATAATGATTTTCATATGTTATGTATACCATTGAAATAATGACAATGAAGTGACAAGTGGTTTGATAGTGCCAAGAAGTCAAGAGCTCAAGAAGTGGTTTTGAGCACTTAACAAGCAAACAGTGACCTATAGGCCCTAAGCCTATTAAGTCCTCATTTTGGATCAAATCAACATCACTCTCCAAAAAATAAAAATCTAAATAGAATATTTGATTTCAAGGTAATATGAGATAAATCAAAGAACACCTAGTAACTTAGACAATCAATAGAATCAAGAAATTGAGTTCACAGTCAAAAGACCACCTATATTATTGTGTACGAATGGAAAAAGTAAGAAGTGGTTTGGAAATGTCACAAAAGGTGTTGGAAGACAATGTGGATAGTGTAATTAACTCCTTTGATTTACATCCTTCAAATCACCATGGCACAATGAGAAGACTAACTTCCAAATGTCAAGCAACCTACTACCACCTACAAGTTGTTAACTAGACAATTGGTTATAAGCCCGAGGATAGACATTGAGGGTGTAGAAGAGATAATGGAAACCTAATTAAGATACTAACTAAGTCAATATCCATTGATATGATCATTGAATTGGAAGTTGAAGATCTTGAAAACTCAAAGTGTGCAGTCAAGATGACCCTAAAAGGCTAACTACATGCCTACTTCAAGATTAATCCATTTTCAAGCTGAAGAGAGGAAAGAGGTATTTGAAAGGTTCTTTGTGCTTAACATATTGTTTCAAGACAAATAAAAAATTCATGGAGAAACTATTTGATGTAAAGGTGAAGACCTAAAACAAAGTGTACAATCATGACACTAAAGGGTCACCTACAGGCTGCAAGTTAGGATAAATTGATCTTAAACTTCAAGAAAGGAGAAAAAAGTGATATGAGAGACTCTAAGGTCCACAAAAGTTGAAAAATAAGATCAAATAACCATTTCAAAAGCCTATAAAACATGATCACATTGATCAAATGCTGAATTTCAAATCTCCATACACAGTCAAGAGGAAAACTACATGTCTGCCTGCTCCTTATGAGTTTTTACTTTATTTGAAGGTGATTAAGGACTATGAATAGGTATAAGAGAAAGAGAGGCCATATGTAAATGGTACATAGTGTAATAAAGACTTAATTTTAACCCTCATAATGAATGTTAAGGCTATGCATAGTTCAATACTCAGTCTACACCTAATGAGCATAACCCACACACAAGCTTGCTTGCTTGGCTGAGTAAACATGAAAAGGAGAAATCGTGAGGGAGAAAAGCCATATGAAATGGTTTCATAATGTCATAAATATACCATATAACCCTTATACTAGATGATAGAGGTATGAAATTTTTATGAGTCATGTTTTAGGGTACACAAGCCTAAAAGCCACACAGGTAGATTCTACAGCCAGTCATGAGAGAGATTGGTATTTTGAGGCCTTCTATAGGCATGATCACACTTTGAGAATTGATACAGGGAATGCTTATGAGTGTAAAAATACTTCCATGTTCCCTTAAAATCCACATAGGCAGTTAGTATAACCACTATTTTATCTCAAACCTTGCTCACTCCATTGACAAAGGTCAGTTTTGAGACCAAGGGGTCTATTTGAACTCAAAGCAAAATAAATCTGCCAAACCCCGTGGAGGGTCTTTAAAATAATGAATAAGTACATATAGGGTCTCAAAACACCTTTAGGTGGCACCAAAACTCAGTTTTCAATCCAAATGCCATTAAGGGTTAGCAAAGAGGTGACAGACCTTAAACCCCAAGTCCCCTCACTAGTGCATCAAATGCATACAGTGGGATAATAATCCTTGCCAAGGTAGGTAGAATCATAAATAAGGTTTTTTTGGGGTTTATAAACCTCTCCAAAAAATAAAACTAATTTTTAAGACCCAAAACTAAAATTAGACCTCTTTTGAGTTCAAGGTACCTAAGTCTGCCACCCGAGGAGCAACTTTACACGCTTACACCATCTCTCAAAATTTGCATGGGAAGCTAAGCTGTTTGAAATATGTAGGGGGTCAGTAAATATGGTTATCTGAGTAGAATGAGGTCAACTTTTTATCTATTCCTTATGAACAATCGTTAAGATCCTAAACAAGTCTTAAACCCTCCTAAAACCCTGATAGTGAAAAATCAAGGCAAATGGACTTCTAAAGCACATCTAATGCCATATTTTGCACCTAAGACCTATTGGATATTATTTAATACTCCAAGGAGGTTATCCACATGTACCTTTTCCATACTTTTAGCTGTATGGACTACCATAAATTCCCTATTTTTCATGTTTTTTGTATTTTGTAGGTGTTATGAGAGGGAGATAACTTTCCAATCCTTAGATGCAGTCATTTGGAATGTTTCCTAACTATTCAAGCCAAAAAATTTGCATAATATATTATATATGTGATCAAAAAGGTTCATTTTCCAAGGCAATCTCAAATAGGCCTAAACAAAGACTGGGTGTCTAGGTCATTTCTTGGTTTGCATATTTCCACAAGGTCTCACGACACCAAAATTGACATGGAGGTTAGTGATATCCTAGGTAAAGTGAATCACATAATTTTGGGTGATTTCACATATGTGAAAGAGGTTTGGATTAAGAAAATAAGTTTCTATCCAAGGAGGTGTAAGACAAAGCCCTCAAGTGAGGCTTTAGCTATCTCCTCACAGGGTTCTATGGATTCCCACACACCCCTTGCATCTGAATCTCATTTTCTCAAGGATGACCATTGTGATTTGGCTGAGTATCAACCATTGTTCACTCCTTTGGAGTTTAGTGTGCGTCAGATGACTCTCTCTTCTACTCCACAATGCCAAACTAGCTTATCTCTTTTCTAAGACCTCTTCCAACATGTCTCCCCAAAAGTTGAGCTCCCCCTTGCATTCTGCTTTTCCCATCAGAGTATTGGCTCTCTCAATGTGTCTCCCACTGAGGTTGGCAGAGGAGTTAAGTTTGAGCATGAGAGCTATTCTATCCATGGTACATCACCCAACTCAATAATGAGAGGAGAGCTTACAAGAAGCTCATGCCCATGCATCCTTCGCACCACCATCCTCTTACTTGTTTGGGTTCAGAGGTCTCATTCACCAACAATGACCCCACCTTCAACACCCCTGTGTTCTGGGTCATGACTGGTGAACCTAGAGATATGGTTACTCCATACCTTCTTTCCACATTTTCCATATTGTTTCACCTCCTTTTAGGCTAAATTGTGGCTTACCTCGAGGGCAACCCTCTAGTTAGGGAGAAGTGGTAGCCTGCCTTCGGGGGTAGGCTTGGGCCTAGGGTTGTGGTCCTTTGGTGAGCCTCAAAGCTTATTAAAACACCCTCCTTAAATGTAGCTTGGGATAGAAGCAAAGTATTTATTTATTTTATTTAGTTAGACTACTGCTTGCTAGTAGCTAACCCTTTACAGACTCCCCCTCTCTTTTTTTTTGCAGTGCTTGTTGATGGTGTAGGTTAATAGTTATGGTTGTTTATGACTTGATCAAGCCTTCCCTAGTTGGTCTTCATATATCACAAGCTTCCTATAACCCCTCCTCACCTCTCACTATGGATGGAATTGAGCCTCTCTCTCACGATTGGCCCTGCACAATGGTGATGACTCTACCAGCTGAGATATCTTTCTTGCCTCTAGCATTCTGAATCCTCACATCTACACGAGAGAGAAACGTGAACCCTAGATCAGTCATGCTTGTAGTGGAATAATAAAACTATGTTTTATAATAAACATTATTTTCTAGTCTCCGCCCTTCCCTTTCCTTTTTGGTCTAGTTTTGGGTCTTTCTAGGCTCCCCAGGCTTGGTTTTGGCCCTTTCTGGCATAGGCCACAACTTTCTTGTTTAAATTGTAGCTTGGCAGTGGGATAAGATACAATTTTTTTAGCCTAGAATTGGTCTAGGCCATGGATTTACCTAGGTAGGTTGGGGCATAGGCTAACAACCTTATTTTTGCCCTTTTCAAGCTTATGTTTGGCTCTATTTTTGCTCCCAAAACCCTTGAACCCTCATCTTAAAGGTTATGGCCCATTCAAAACACAATCGTGAGATTTATTTCTCTTTTTTAGGCCTATTTGCGTGTGTTTTTGGACTATTACAGTCTCTTATACCCTAATTCCTCTAGCCTATCAGGCCTATGCATTCCTTGTCAGATGCACCTTGTGGGCCCTTGGTTGCGTAGTTTACCCATTTTTGTGTTTTAGATCGGAAGACCTCTATATTAGAGGTTTTTGGTACATTATGAGTGCATTGGTAGCCTTTTTTTTTTAATCCAAGGCTTCCTTGGGCCTACTCTAGCCTTATTTTAGTCCTTGAGACCCTTTTCGAGTCCAAACTGACCTCCTAAGCCCATGCCCCATTTCATGGGTACCTAAGAATAGAAGTTACTTTCTATACTTATTTTAGTTATTCATTTCTCTACTTTTATGCAATTGATCTATTCTAACTCCCTCTCTCTTTTTTCATCGTGGTTGCAGCCTAACAATGTTAGCTAGCTACAGTGGTTCAAAACTTGCTCTGGTCTTGTTGACTGATCTTTATCTTTTTCGAACTTCCCCGGAGTTTCCTTGGTTTCCTCTTCCCATGACTAGTGTTGGTCAGCCACTTTGGTTATGGCTTGGTTGCATTTTTTGACTCCCTTGTACAACTTGATTACTTCTCTCTATGTTGAGATAACCTTTCTATAGTTTCTAGTCTTGTTTCCTTGACCCCCATCATGGTGCACCTCTCAGTGGTGATTCACATAGATGGAAACAATTGGGGTAACCCAAGACCTATGTTTATGACTTGGGGGTTATTAATAATCCATGGGGCCATGAGCTTGTTAAAAATGGTCATTTCATGATCAGTGAGATGAATAATGCTATCCAGTATCACATAATCATTGGCACCTTAACCAATGCTCATGAGTTTGGTGCATCCTATGTGTAGTTGTTCTCTAAGTCACTCTTAGCTATGTCTCAACTCACTGGTGTCTAGGCCATCCTTAGCTCCGAATTTCTCCCCTCTTTGAGGAGGTACATGATTTGCTCTCCTTATTTGAGGATGTCTAGTTTACCCATATCCCTCATAGGGAGAAAACTAGGGTTGATGCCTTAGTGAATGTCATTCTGGATAGTATGGTTTGATTTGTTATCACTTGTGTTCCCTATTTACAAGAACTGGAGATGGAGCTTGAGTTGGATTCTAGATTATGCAGTGTTTTCACTTTCACCTATGCATCATGCCATTGACACTCTTCTGCCACCATCCTTATCTGGTAAGTGTAGGTAATGTTTTCTATTATCTTTTTAGTACTTTTTTTCCTTTACTTTGGTGTGGCTTCTAGTTACTTCACAACACTCCTTATTCATTAGAACACCGTCTGCTCATACCTCAGGGGCATATGTAATTGTAATTCCTATGACCCTAATCTTCCCTATGATTATATATCAACTCACGTATAGATTACCAATGCTAGACATCTGCTACCCGCTTCGACCTTTCCTGCATGATATTCTCATCTTGCATACATTTTTAATCCATCTCGACCCTTTCTCACGCCAAATTGACTCTCTAGGGATCCGCTAGGACCCATTTGGGAAGCTATTGACTTGTTTGAGCCCCTATTTAACCCAATCCATGGCTTAGGGAGGAAACCCATGGCCTAGACCACATATTTCCTTCATGAAAGTTGTAACCTAGACTGTGGCCTAGGCATAATGTGTGAAAATGTGTCCTGAAGGGACCCAAATAGCTAAAAATGGCTAGGTTTTTGTGGTTTGGGGGATTAGGACTGAGTTTTACTGGCTTTTCCTCATTAATTCAAATTATCTCTTCTCATTTCATCTCTCTTGTGATTTCTTCTTCCCTCTCTTGACTCTCATGCCTTCTTGAATCTCTTTGGGTTCACTCTTAGCACTCTTGAGCTTGATTGGGGATAGGGAATCCCATATACTCCTACACTCTTACTTGGAGACTCCATTGATGCTCTTAGTTATTCTTACCTCCTTGTTGGCTTGATCCCAAGCTCCTACATTTGGAATTGCACTTGATTAGAGCTCTTACACCTATATATACCTTAGCAAACCTATATCAACCCTCTTTATTTCCTCATACACTCTCCATCACTCCATTTCACACCTAAAGCCCATACTTGCCTTCATTTCCTTATAGCCCTCAAAATATACAAAGCTCATTGTATAGAACATTATTCAAATTTTCCTAGAAAAATAAGCATATATTTTAGTACCCACTATGCTTTTCCTCCTCTGTACAAAGTTTCATGACCATACCCTAAGTGCAAGTGTACTTACTCCACCTATTTCTCTTTCCAACTAGCCCTCAATTAGATCTCTAGGCTTAGAAACTAAGATTTGATTCCACACATCCCTCACACATGTGAAAATCAAATTAAATTATTTAGTCACTTTTAGGACAGCATAAAAATTATCCATGCCAAATTTGAGAGTCTAGAACCTTCTATAAGTGGGTGAACCAAAAAAAGGCCAAAATCCTAGTCTAGGTGCATGCTCAGGCCCAAGAGGTAACTAAAGTGATTTATCAAGAAATTAACATGTTATAATGCTTGATGATGGTTTTTTAGTGCTTTTATCATCATAATAAAACTCAATACCATGAATGTAAGATCTCCAAGAGTACTTCATAGGTCTGCAAGTAGGGTTCTTGGACAAGAATGAAGTATTACAATCACTCTTTTTGGCCCAAATTGGTGGATTGAAGGGATAATATACATAATTAATAGACATTTAAATGTTTATATAGGTTATGTGACCTTTTAACATAATTTTTAGGTCTTTGTACCTGATTTGGAAGCTTACCACCACATTGCACATTCACAAATAGGCTTGCAATTTAGATTTTTAGGTTTATTCCATACTATTTGTCCTTCACACATGCCACCAAAGGATTATATATATGTTCAATAGTCCTATATAGGTCATAAAAAAAATTATATGGTCATCAAAATACATATTAGATCATTTGGGAGGTTTTTCATTGGGTATATCTTGCACTGACTAGTCTTTCACAAGCAGTCTCATACTACCTTCATGAAATAGACCTAGAGGAGCACTTCTAGGGTCAAATACATGGATTTTTAGACATGAGGAGATATAATAAACATTAGGTGGATTTCAAAATTTTCATATAATGTTATATAACATATAATTAAGCATCTTGACCTTCTTCGTATTGACTTGAACATGCTCTGCTCCCTCACAAGGGTTTGAGAGCAACCCTACAAAATAGACCACAATAGCCTTTATCTTTAATTTTAATCACTTGAAAGGGGTAAAATAAATATGAGGGTATTATAAATGACCATTTTTAATCTCACACATACCTTAGAATTATGCTTGAAACAAATCTTGCATCTTTCAGTTATATTTGTGCCCAAGGCTGCCCTTAGCTGGGCTATAGATGTTCACTTGACTTTTTGACTTCAACTTGAAGGTAATCCTATCCTATTTGTGTTTTTGAAAATGTTAGGTCTAATAAAATGTTAAATTCTTGTTTTCATTCTCTTATTCATCTCTCTATAAGCACCTTGATCTCATATCACAGTCACAAATCTCCCTTCTCTCCATTTAGACCCTAATAGTCCTATGGGTGGTTGTTTTTAGGCTTATCCTTCTTTCCTTCACTATATGATTAACCCATTTTGGCTTAGAGGATTCAATATTGATATTTCATGAGGTATTGAGACTTGACCATCATTATAACTATTCTAAGGATGCACTATGATATTGCCCATCAGTTATCTACCTAAACTTCATCTACACTCAGAATCCTTGTTAAAGAACACCAAACAAATATTATCATGTTTTGATATTTTATTTGAGAGTTATCATAACATTTTAATATATACTTATAAGTTTCATGATCTCTCACATGCTTGCACAAAAATATTTTGAGTTCTACTTGAAACACACTACCTCCAAAGCATGATGTTTGTTTAGCTGCAGATGTGTCTTTTCCATCCTTAAAGTCTATGTGTTGGGTTATGCAATGATAATTTACTTGGAGTTGGGATAAAGCTTGATGAAATTTATTTAATTGGTATGAGGTTATAAAGGACTACTTGGGAAACATCTGGAATGAGTAGATCTTTCAAACCAACAATAATCCTATATGTTCCTTTTAAAATGCCTCAATTAGTACTCATATATTAGATTGTATAAGCATTGAATGAATTGAATATTACCATAGTAATTTTTTTCCCTAATTACCTATTTCCTTGATCATATTATTTATCACTTAGGGTCATTCAGGTCTTAAGATGGGCTCTTGGCCTTCAAGGTGTCTTGACTCTTTTCATATGTTTCATCTCATGGATCTTCAATAAAATATGCATATGACATGTTTGAAACCTTGAAAGGGTTGAGAATTTTTCATGGGGATCATTTAGGGTGTGGAGAGAGTGTGAAATTTTTGTGACATTCCACTCAAATACTTTGAGCTGCATTGGATCCCTTAAAACTTCAAACCCTATCTGTAGACTTCCAAACTACTTGACTACCAAGGTTTCCTGCCTACACATTGGTCTCACATGCCAAATGATGGTAGATATAAGTGTGATAAGGTTTATTTGGACCCAAAGAGTCATTTTAATGTGCTCACTTTACGTTCACTATCTCATTCATGCATCAACCATGCTCAAAATTGAGACTTGGGGTTTTGCTAGGGTTTAGGACCACCCCTTGGTCTTAGTGATTATTCATAAAGGAAGGGCCACCAATATGATAAATATGGCCATGGATTTGAAGGACATTATAATGCCCTAATCTATTAAAAGTCTCAAATCCAAACTCACTCTGTTTTATATGTACCAAGCATGTGAAAATGGTCTTCACAAGCTTGCTAAGGAGCTGATGGAGATTTTGATGCAAGTTTTGGCTTCTTAGGACCTATATAAGATTTATATTCATGGAAATGACCTAAGGAAGGTGAGGAGACACCCTAAAAACATTTTCACCTGAATATGGATCATTTCTATCTATGAAAGTGCTTAAAACTACAAATAAAAGAACAATTTACTCCATTTTATATGTTGAACCTACAAAATTGAACATGATTAGAATTGTACTGACATTATCTACATATATGCATGTTAGATATCTCTTTTGTAAGCTTTAAAAAGGGTGTTTGTGTGTACATTTCATCTTTTTTAGCTTTAACATTGACTTATGTGACATGCTTACAAGATATTTGATGTCTTTAGAGACTTATTTACCTTTGAACCATGCTTGACAACTAGACCACACAAGATAACCTTGGACACAAAGTTAGACCTCATGTCAAGACTCAAAATGGTGACTTAGACATCCCTTGTACCCAGACAATAATAACCTCCACAATAAGTAGATAAGATGAAAAATATAGTGAGAACAAGAAACATTAATATTTCTGAATACCTTAACATATGCTAATTTACTCCAAAACATGACATATGCTATTTTAAACCTCTAGAGACCTTTTAATCTCTTCTTATCATGCAAGCATACTCTTTTAAAGTATTATTGTCTCATTTCATGACCCAAGACATGACTACTCAAATTGATATGTAAACCACTCTAGTACACACTATGAAACCTTAAAATATCCTAATCAAGACCTTCATTGAAAAGTAATACCATCATGAAATCTTGTGAAGTAGGCATAAGACATAACATGGCTATCAACAGGGTTTAATATGAGCTAGAGATAAAGTTTTTTGTGAACCTATCCTATGGTGGCCAAAATTTGACTAACAATATTACAAAGGGGTTAGTGGTCAATTATTTAGTGAGGTAGTGTAAGGAGGGATCATTTGCATACCCTTAGTGTACAAATTCCAACCAATTTGGAATGAGCATGGAGACGGAAGAAAGGTAATTTTGGTCCTCGAATGTCCATGAAAGATCATTTGCCATGACATTGTCTTTACCCTTATTATAAGTGATCTCATAATCATATCCCATGAGTTTGTTGACCTATTTTTGTTGTGTTGGTGATGAGACCCATTATTCTAGGAAGTATTTCAAACTCTAGTGATCATTTTTGATGTAAAAATGATCCCCAAGTAAGGCCGTAATTTTTATATTACATGTAGAATTTTCATCATTTCCTTTTCATATGTAGAGAAAGCCAAATTTCATCCAGAAAGGGATTTGCTAGTAAAAGAAATAAGATGACCCTCTCAGAGAAGAACAACACCCAGACCATTACAATAAACATCACTTTTGCTAGTGAATTTTTTGGTGAAATCTGGCATGGCCAAATTTGGTGTGTTACACATAACTTGTTTGAGTGCCACGAATGCCTTTTCAGCTACAGAATCCCATGTGAATGCATTCTTATTCAATAAAGAAGACAAGGAAGCTACAATATTTCTATAATCCTTGATGAACTTCAGATAGTATCTTGTAAGGCCTAGGAAAACATGAAGTCTCTCAAGGGTTATTATCTGAGGCCAATATTTAATGGCATTGATTAGATCCACATAAACCCCATCAACTAAAACAATGTGACCTAGATATTCAAATTCCTCTTGATCTAAGGAACACTTGGACTACTTGGCACATAATTGATTATCTTATAAAAGTTATAATGCCCTATCAAGATTCTAGATATGTTTGGCCCATGTGTGGCTATAGATCAAAATATCATCAAATAAATTCAAAGCAAATTGACAGAGGAAAGGCCAAAAGAGTTTATTCATTAGTGCCTAAAATATTAAAGGGGCATTTGTAAGTCCAAATGGCATGACCAAAATTCAGAGAGACCATCATGAGTTTGGAAGGTTGTCTTTGGAATGTTAGTAACATGCACACATATTTGATGATAGGTTGAATGAAGATCCAATTTGGATAATTTTTTTCCCCATAGAGCTCATCAAGAAGCTCATCGATGGCCCAAATTAGGAATTTATCTTTGATAGTGAGGTGGTTAAGGGAATAGAAGCCAATGCAAAGGTGTTATGACCCATACTTTTTGTGGACAAGAAGTACTAGGGAGGATTATGGGTTGGTGTTAGGGTAAATAACTGTAGACTTATAATGGGGATAACAGTATGGCCAAATGTTGGGTGGGATGCTTCTTGGAAGGAGTGAAATGTGATTATCTTCAATTCATGAAGGGGGAAAACCTATTGACTTTATAAAAATTATTACATGATTATCGAGTATGGTTTATAAATCATCAAGGTAGTTAGTAATAGTGTGTGTGTGTGATATATAGTAATATTTTCTTAATATATTACAATAACATTTGATAATAATTATATTTATAAATATATAATATAATTTTATACATAATATATTATATACTATTATAACATATTATATTTATAATTACTATATATAGATATAGATTTCAGAACCTCAATGTCTTGTCCCCAAGTCATTGACATTGCATTGTTTATTCAAGTTGCACGAGAAGTAGAGCCCTGTCAGAATAAAATAAGTTCTCACGCCATCCTCATCCATTCTTGAAAATAGAAAATGGCCAATCAAAGATGTTGACTCCCTGTAAGCTGCATACCCCTTTGCAATGAGTGCAAGTCATCTAAAGCCACTAATCACCTTAAATTTAGGTTTGGTGTATGATATGTGCCCTTTGGTGTACAATACCACATCCAATACATTATCATTATCCCTCACCATCACCACTCAACTCAATTTAAAATATTTCACCACTTGCAAGGTATGTATGGCTTTGTCCTTCCCCACTATTTCATCATTGCTCAAGATCATTGTGAAGCAAAATGTCTCCTCCCTACACAACACATTGTCATGACGTATGAAGAAAAACCCAATCTTATTTTCCACTGTCACCTCCACCAAAAATTTAAAACTATTTTTTTTTAAGCCTTCATTAAAAAATCTTACATGAGATCAACAACGATATCACTTATCCAATATAATTTACACCTACACATGCAATTGTGTTAAATTTAAAATGGCACGTTAATGTAATAGTGGTGCAAAATGGTAGTTATATCAAATAAAGGTGGTGGAATATTTTATTGTATGTTTTATAATCTCAAGGGAGGATGAGGACATCATGAAAGTTTATTTGATTGTTTTAGGTCTCCACGTCTCATGTGAAACTCAAATCAATGACGCAATGTGGTTAGTGTTGGGACAAGGCTTTGAGGTCCTGAATTCTATCTTGTAGCTTCCATTTATCCATGATTTTAATAAATTGACACCTAAATAAATTATTTCAAGCTTAAAAATATACAAAAGCACCATACTCAGACCCCTAGAAGAAAGGGCAAGGCCATATAGAACATACAACTAGTGAAATGTTTCAAGGTGAGCGAGGCGATGATGGTGAGTGCTAGTGATAGAATATTTCAAGTTATATCATACCCTATAGTGTCCATATCATGCAGCATTCCCAAATTCAGGGAAATTATTAGAATTACATGCCATACACCCATTCCAAAGGGGTTTGCAGTGTGCATGGTGGCGGCATCCTTGATTGGTAGTTTTCTATTGTCAAGGGTGGATGAGGATGTCATGAGATAAGATTTGATTACAATATGAATTACAATCTAATATGCATCTTGAATCAACATTATAATGTTTTTGATGTGGGGAGAATACATTGAGTGATCCGGGCAATAATTCAGATGACAATTCGGGTGATGGGTCCAACCCTATTGATGACAGAACTTTCGGGAGCCATAACTTTTGCACCGTAGCTCCAATTGACTCAATGTTTGAACCGTTGGAAAGATAATGATTAGGGGAACATCATGAGATGACATGGAGCATTGATTAATGAAGTTTTACCTCATAAAAATCAATGGAAGTGTCCCAAATTTCAATTTTAATAGTGCAGTCTAAAAATAGTAAGTTTCTAAAAATAATAATTCGTTGAATTTTGTATTGTTGTAAATCGTGAAAGTTGAACCAATTCATCTCCCTCGAGATTGGTGACCTTCCACATGCTCCCCACACCTTCAAAACATGTATAAATGAAAATGTAACCTGAAATGGAAATTAGACATCTCTTCTCAGAGATAGCATTATTTGAATTATTTTGTTCTTGTTTCTTGAATTATCTTTCAACCAAAGCTTTTGAGTTTTGGATCAGTGGTATCAGAGCGGTTTGTCTTTAGAGTGTATGATACCAAGGATGAGGTCAGATTACAAAAATCTTGGGTGGAAAATAGAACCAACAGACTATCCACCTATTCACTCCAAATGATTTCAAATGGCGGATAACACCGAGACATTCGATCCTTTCAAGGAAATGGTGAATGAAGCCCTCCAATAGTAGAAAGTGCAGATGATACAAAAATTTTCTCAAATTCCCCAATAAATCTTGATGGGAAATTCTGGCTCCTCATCTGCACCCGCACATCCTTTCAGTGCCCCAACACCTCTAAAGGTTCAGGTGAATTTTGATATCCCTACATTTGAAGGCAAAATCAATGATGATGCAGTAGAAAATTGGTCGGATCAATTGTCATCTTATTTTTCTGTAAATAAATTCATGGATAAAGAGAAGATTACTTTTGCTCTTCTGAAAGCATCATTGCCTGTCAAAAATTGGTGGGAAGTGTACAAAAAGAGATTCAGTGCAGAAGATATTGGCCTTGAGATGGAACCTACATGGGATGATTTCATAGAAGCTATAAAGGAATAGTACTACCCCATTGGAGCATATGATGATCTTTATATAGAGTGGTAACAACTTCACTAAGGTAAGGAATAGTCTGTTTAAGATCACATTGACATTTTTCATTCTCTATCTACAAGATTGGGCATCCAAGAAAGTGAGAAACATAAGGTTTTCAAATATCGTGGTGGACTACAATGGTACATACAAGGAGAAATGAAACTCTTCAATTTGCAAACCATCAGTTAAGCATACAAGTTCATAGTGAAGATTGAGCAGAAGCATGGAAGAAAGAATATAAAGAATCAGTCTTTAAAATGCAAAAGTGACAAAGAAGGTCAAACATGAGGCCAAAATTGGAAGAAAAAGGAAGGAAAGACTAGGAAGTGGTGTGATTATCACAAATCTGGAACTCACTCCAAAGAATAATGTCAAGCCATCAAGTCATTGCTTTCTCAGTCACAATCCTCAACATCTATTGCTCTACCTCATACAAACCCTGCAGTCGAAGAGGTTGAAGAAGAAATTGTAGATGCTGATCCTGAAGCCATTATTGCTTCATCACAGACCCACGATGAGATGCTAGATGACAAGGAAATGTTGTTTCACTCTAAGTTATGGGTGAAAGGTAAGGCTCTACATTTCATTCGTGATAATGGAAGTCAAAAGAATTTAATCTCTGCTAATGTTATAAAAAGTCTAAATCTGTCCATGAAACCTCACCCAAAGCCATACATTATTGGATGGTAGAGTCCAAGGAGAAACCTCTGTGTCACCCATCAATGTCTTCTCTCATATGCAATAAAACCTTTCCAAGATGAGGTCTTATGTGATGTGGTCAATCTAGATGTTTTTGATGTACTCTTTGGTCAGCCATTCATGTATGATCGACATGGCATATATGAATCAAGAACTTGAAGGATCACTCTCACACTTGGAACATGGTGCTATAGGGTACCAAAGGTACCACCTTCTACATCTGTCTCTTTGATTAGTGCCAAGAAATTTGTTTGTATGGTGGTCAAGACACAAGAATCCAAAAGGGTCAATGTTACAGCCCTAACTACACAAACAACACAACACTAAAAGAAAATAGATACTGAGTTGAAGAAGTTCACGGCCTTCCATCCACAGACTAATGGTCAAATAGAAATTGTGAATAGTTGGGCTCTGTACAGTTCCATAAATCATAGTCCCTTCCAAGTATGCATCAGGAATCAAATAAAAGTACAACTACCACACTTGATGGAAAATCTTGATGCAATAGGGACCATTGCTTCTAAAGGAGGGAGGAATGATTCAAGCAACAATTTAGATGACAATTCTGGTGATGAGTCCACCCCAATTGATAACGGAAGTTTTGGGAGTCATAACTTTTGCATCGTAGCTCCAATTGACACGTCGTTTGAACCGTTGGAAAGATAATGATGAGGGGAAAGTCATGAGATGGCATGGAGCTTTGATTAATGAAGTTTGACCTCATAAAACCCAATGGAAATGAACCAAATTTTAATTTTAATAATGCAGTCTAAAAATAGTAAGTTTCTAAAAATAGTAAATCCTCGAATTATGTATTGTTGTAAATCATGGAAGTTGAACTAATTCATCTCCCTCGATATTGGTGACCTTCCACATCCTCCCCACACCTTCAAAACATGTATAAATGAAGATGTAACCCAAAATGGAAATTAGACATCTCTTCTCAGAGATAAGCATATGTTTGGGTCTATAAATTTGATGAATAAAACATCTCTTCTCAGAGATAGGATTATTTGAATTATTTTGTTCTTGTTTCTTGAATTATCTTTCAACCAAAGCTTTTGAGTTTTGGATCAGTGGTATTAGAGTAGTTTGTATTTAGAGTGTATGATCCCAAGGATGAGGTCAGATTATAGGAAGCTTGGGTGGAAAATAGAACCAACAGACTATCCACCTATTCACTCCAAATGACTTCAAATGGTGGACAACACCGAGACATCTGATCCTTTAAAGGAAATGGTGAATCAAGCCCTCCAATAGCAGCAAGCACAAATGCTACAACAATTTTCTCAAATTCTCCAATAAATGTCGATGGGAAATTTTGGCTCCTCATCCGCACTCGCACATCCTTTCAGTGCCCCAACAACCTTCAAGGTTAAGGTGAATTTTGATATCCCTACATTTGAAGGCAAAATCAATGTTGATGTGGTGGAAAATTAGTTATATCAATTTTCATCTTATTTTTCTATAAATAAATTCACTGATAAAGAGAAGATTACTTTTGCTCTTCTGAAAGCATCATTGCCTGTCAAAAATTGGTGGGAAGCGTACAAAAAGAGATTCAGTGTAGATGATATTGGCCTTGAGATGGAATCTACATGGGATGATTTCATAGAATATATAAAGGAATAATACTACCCCATTGGAGCATATGACGATCTGTGTGTAAAGTGGCAACAACTTCACCAAGGTAAGGAATAGTTTGTTCAAGATCACATAGACATTTTTCATTCTCTATCTACAAGATTGGGCATCCAAGAAAGTGAGAAACATAAGGTTCTCAAATATCATGGTGGACTACAATTGTACATACGGGGAGAAATGGAAGCCTTCAATTTGAAAACCACTAGTGAGGCATACAAGTTCGCAGTGAAGATTGAGCAAAAGCATGGAAGAATGAATATAAAGAATTAGTCTTCAAAATGGAAAAGTGACAAAGAAGGTCAAACACGAGGCCAAAATTGGAAGAAAGAGGGAGGAAAGACTGGGAAGTGGTGTGATTATCACAAATCTAGAACTCACTCCAAAGAAGAATGTCAAGCCATCAAGTCATTGCTTTTTGAGTCACAATCCTCAACATCTACTGCTCTACCTCATACAGACCCTGTAGTTGAAGAGGTTGAAGAAGAAATTGTAGATGCTGATCCTGAAGCCATTGTTGCTTCATCACAGACCCATGACGAGATGCTAGATGACAAGGAAAGGTTGTTTCACTCTAAGTTATGGGTGAAAGGTAAGCCTCTACATTTCATACTTGAAAGTGAAAGTCAAATAATTTTAATCTCTGCTAATGTTGTGAAAAGTCTCAATCTATCCATGAAGCCTCACCCAAATCCATACAGTATTGGGTGGTTGAGTCTAGGGAGAAACCTCTGTGTCACCCATCAATGTCTTCTCTCATATGCAATAAAACCTTTCCAAGATGAGGTCTTATGTGATGTGGTCAATTTAGATGTTTGTGACGTACTCTTTGGTCAGCCATTCATGTATGATCGACATGGCATATATGAATCAAGAACTCAAAGGATCACTCTCACACTTAGAACATAGTGCTACTGGGTACCAGAGGTACCACCTTCTACATCTATCTCTCTGATTAGTGCCAAGAAATTTGTTCTTATGGTGATCAAGCCACAAGAATCCAAAAGGGCCAATGTTACAGCCCTAACTACACAAACAACATAACAACAAAATTAAATAGATACTGAGCTGAAGAAGTTCATGGCCTTCCATCCACAGACTGATGGTCAGATAGAAATAGTGAACAATTGGGCCCTGCACAGTTCCATAAATCACAGGCCCTTCCAAGTATGCATAGAGAATAAAATAAAAGTAAAACTACCACACTTGATTCCAAATTTTGATGAAATGGGGACCGTTGCTTCTCAAGGAGGGAGGAATGATCCGAGCAACAATTTAAATGACAATTCAGGTGATGGGTCCACCCTAATTGATGATGGAACTTTTGGGAGCCATAACTTTTGCACCATAGCTCCAATTGACTCACCGTTTGAATCGTTGGAAAGCTAATGATGAGGGGAACATCGTGAGATGGCATGGAGCTATGATTGATGAAGTTTAACCCCATAATACCCAATGAAAGTGTCCCAAATTTAAATTTGAATAGTGCAGTCTAAAAATAGTAAGTTTCTAAAAATAGTAATTCCTCAAATTTTGTATTGTTGTAAATCATGGAAGTTGAACCAATTCATCTCCCTCGAGATTGGTGACCTTTCACATCCTCCCCACACTTGAAAAACATGTATAAATGAAGATGTAACCTGAAATGGAAATTAGACATCTCTTCTTAGAGATAAGCATATGTTTGTGTCTGCAAATTTGATCAATAAAACATCTCTTCTCAGAGATAGCATTATTTGAATTATTTTGTTGTTATTTCTTGAATTATCTTTCAACTAAAGCTTTCAAGTTTTGGATCAGTGGTATCAGAGTGGTTTATATTTAGAGTGTATCATCCCAAGGATGACGTTAGATTATAGGAAGCTTGGGTTGAAAATATAAGCAACAGACTATCCACATTTTCGCTCTGAAGGAGTTCAAATGGTGGACGACACCAAGACATCCGATCCTTTCAAAGAAATGGTGAATAAAGCCCTCCAAAAGTAGAAAGTGCAGATGCTACAACAATTCACTCAAATTCTATAAAGAATCTCGATGGGAAATTCTAGCTCCTCATCCACTCCTGCACATCCTTTCAATGCCCCAACACCCTTCAAGGTTCAAGTGAATTTTGATATCCATACATTTGAAGGTAAAATCAATGTTGATGTAGTAGAAAATTGGTTGGATCAATTTCCATCTTATTTTCATGTAAATAAATTCACCAATATAGAGAAGATTACTTTTGCTCTTCTGAAAGCATCATTGCCCATCAAAAATTGGTGGGAAGAGTACAAAAAGAGATTCAATGTAGATGATATTGGCCTTGAGATGGAACCTACATGGGATGATTTCATAGAAGCTATAAAGGAAGAATACTACCCCATTAGAGCATATGACGATCTGTGTATAGAGTGGCAACAAGTTCGCCAAGGTAAGGAACAGTTTGTTCAAGATTACATTGACATTTTTCATTCTCTATCTGTGAGATTGGGCATCCAAGAAAGTGAGAAACATAAGGTTCTCAAATATTATGGCAGACTACAATGGTACATATGGAGAGAAATGAAACTCTTCAATTTGGAAACCATCAGTGAGGCATACAAGTTCATAGTGAAGATTGAGCAGAAGCATGGAAGAATGAATATAAAGAATCAGTCTTCAAAAAATAAAAGTGACAAAGAAGGTCAAACATGAGGCTAAAATTGGAAGAAAAAGGAAGGAAAGATTGGGAAGTGGTGTGATTATAACAAATCTAGATCTCACTCCAAAGAAGAATGTCGAGTCATCAAGTCACTGCTTTCTAAGTCATAATCCTCAACATCTACTGCTCTACCTCATACAGACCCTACAGTCAAAGAGGTTGAAGAAGAAATTGTAGATGCTGATCCTGAAGCCATTATTGCTTCATCACAGACCCATGACGAGATGCTAGATGACAAGGAAAGGTTGTTTCACTCTAAGTTATGGGTGAAAGGTAAGCCTCTGTATTTCATTCTTGACAGTGAAAGTCAAAAGAATTTAATCTCTGCTAATATTGTGAAAAGTCTAAATCTATCCATGAAGCCTCACCCAAAGCCATACATTATTGGATGGTTGAGTCTAGGGAGAAACCTTCGTGTCACCATCAATGTCTTATCTCATATGCAATAAAACCTTTCCAAGATGAGGTCTTATGTGATGTGGTCAATCTAGATGTTTTTGATGAACTTTTTGGTCAGCCATTCATGTATGATCGACATGGCATAAATGAATCAAGAACTTGAAGGATCACTCTCACACTTGGAACACGGTGTTACAGGGTACCAGAGGTACCACCTTCTACATTTGTCTCTCTGATTAGTGCCAAGAAATTTTTTCTTATGGTGGTCAAGCCACAAGAGTCCAAAAGGACCAATGTTACAGTCTTGACTACACAAATAAAAAAACAACAAAAGAAAATAGATACTGAGCTGAAGAAGTTCATAGCCTTCCATCCACAAACTAATGGTCAGATAGAAATGGTGAACAATTAGGGCCTGCACAGTTCTATAAATCATAGTCCCTTCCAAGTATGTATAAGGAATCAAATAAAAATACAACTACCACACTTGATGGAAAATCTTGATGCAATGGGGACCATTGCTTCTCAAGGAGGGAGGAATGATCCGGGCAACAATTCAGATGCCAATTCAGGTAATGGGTCCACCCCAATTGATGACAAAACTTTTGGGAGCCATAACTTTTGCACAGTAGCTCTAATTTACTCTCCGTTTGAACCATTGGAAAGCTAATGATGAGGGGAATGTCATGAGATGACATGGAGCTTTGATCGACAAAGTTTGCCCCATAAAACCCAATGAAAGTGTCCCAAATTTCAATTTTAATAGTGCAGTCTAAAAATAGTAAGTTTCTTAAAATAGTAATTCCTCAAATTTTGTATTGTTGTAAATCGTGGAAGTTGAACCAATTCATCTCCCTTGAGATTAGTGACCTTCCATATCCTCCCCACAACTTCAAACCATGTAAAAATGAAGATATAACTTGAAATAGAAATTAGACATCTCTTCTTAGAGCTAAGCATATGTTTGGGTCTGCAAATTTGATCAATAAAACATCTCTTCTCAGAGATAACATTATTTGAATTAATTTGTTCTTGTTTCTTGAATTATCTTTCAACCAAAGCTTTTGAGTTTTGGATTAGTGGTATTATAGAGGTTTGTCTTTAGATTGTATGATCCCAAGGACGAGGTCAGATTACAGGAAGCTTGGGTGGAAAATAAAACCAACATACTATCCACCTATTCACTCCAAATGAATTCAAATGGCAGACAACACTGAGACATCTGATCCTTTCAAAGAATTGGTGAATGAATCCCTCCAATAGCAGCAATCACAAACGTTACAACAATTCGCTCAAATTCTCCAACAAATCTCGATGGAAAATTATGGCTCCTCATCCGCACCCGCACATGATTTCAGTGCCCCAACACCATTTAAAGTTTAGGGGAGTTTTGATATCCCTACATTTGAAGGCAAAATCAATGCTGATGTTGTAGAAAATTGGTTGGATCAATTGTCATCTTATTTTTTTAAATAAATTCACTGATAAAGAGAAGATTACTTTTGCTCTTCTGAAAGCATCATTACCTATCAAAAATTGGTGAGAAGTGTACAAAAAGAGATTTAGTGCAGATGATATTGGCCTTGAGATGGAACGTACATGGGATGATTTCATAGAAGCTATAAAGGAAGAATACTACTCCATTGGAGCATATGACGATCTATGTATAGAGTGGCAACAACATCACCAAGGTAAAGAACCATCTGCTTAAGATTACAGTGACATTTTTCATTCTCTATCTATGAGATTGAGCATCCAAGAAAGTGAGAAACATAAGGTTCTCAAATATTGTTGCGGACTACAATGGTACATACGGGAAGAAATGGAACTCTTCAATTTGGAAACCATCAGTGAGGCATACAAGTTCGTAGTGAAGATTGAGAAGAAGCATGGAAAAATGAATATAAAGAATTAGTCTTCAAAATGGACAAGTGACAAAGAAGTTCTAACACAAGGACAAAATTGGAAGCAAAAGGAAGGAAAGACTGGGAGGTGGTGTGACTATCACAAATCTGGAACTCACTCCAAAGAAGAATGTTGAGCCATCAAGTCACTGCTTTCTAAGTCACAATCCTCAACATCTACTGCTCTACCTCATACAAACCCTACAATCGAAGTGGTTGAAGAAGAAATTATAGATGCTGATCCTGAAGCCATTGTTGCTTCATCACAGACCCACGACAAGATGCTAGATGACAAGGAAAGGTTGTTTCACTCTAAGTTATGGGTGAAAGGTAAGCCTCTGCATTTCATTCTTGATATTGGAAGTCAAAAGAATTTAATCTTTGCTAATGTTGTGAAAAGTATAAATCTGTCCATGAAGCCTCACCCAAAGCCATACAATATTGGAGGGTTGAGTCCAAGGAGAAACCTCCATGTCACCCATCAATGTCTTCTATCTTATGCAATAAAACCTTTCCAAGATGAGGTCTTATGTGATGTGGTCAATCTAGATGTTTGTGATGTACTCTTTGGACAGCCATTCATGTATGATCGACATGGCATACATGAATCAAGAACTTGAAGGATCACTCTCACACTTGGAACATGGCACTACTAGGTACCAGAGGTACCACCTTCTACATCTGTCTCTCTAATTAATGCCAAGAAATTTGTTCTTATGGTGGTCAAGCCACAAAAATAGAAAAGGGATAATGTTACAGCCCTGAAAACACAAATAACACAATAGAAGCAAATAGATACCCAGTTGAAGAAGTTCATGGCCTTCCATCCATAGACTGATGGTTAGACAGAAATGGTGAACAATCAGAGCCTGCATAGTTCCATAAATCACAGTCCCTTCCAAGTATGCATCATAAATCAATTAAAAGTACAACTACCAAACTTAATGGAAAATCTCGATGCATAGGGGACCATTACTTCTCAAGGAGGGAGGAATGATCCAAACAACAATTCAGATGATAATTCGGGTGATGGGTCCACCCCAATTGATGACGGAACTTCTGGGAGCCATAACTTTTGCACCATAGCTCCAATTGACTCGCCGTTTGAATCGTTGGAAAGATAATGATGAGGAGAACATAATGAGATGGCATGGAGATCTGCTTGATGAACTTTGACTCCATAAAACCTAATGGAAGTGTCCCAAATTTCAATTTTAATAGTGCAATCTAAAAATAGTAAGTTTGTAAAAATAGTAATTCCTCAAATTCTGTATTATTTTAAATCGTGGAAGTTGAACCAATTCATCTCCCTCAAGATTGGTGACCTTCCACATCCTCCTCACACCTTAAAAACATGTATAAATGAAGATGTCACCTAAAATGGAAATTAGACATCTCTTCTTAGAGATAAGCATATGTTTGGGTCTTCAAATTTGATCAATAAAACATCTCTTCTTAGAGATAGCATTATTTGAATTATTTTGTTTTTATTTCTTGAATTATCTTTCAACCAAAGCTTTTGAGTTTTAGATCAGTGGTATCAGAGTGGTTTGTCTTTAGAGTGTATGATCCCAAGGACGAGGTCAGATTACATGAAGCTTGGGTTGAAAATAGAACCAACAGACTATCCACCTATTCGCTCCAAATGACTTCAAATGGCAGACAACACCGAAACATCCGATCCTTTCAAGGAAATGGTGAATGAAGACCTCCAACAGTAGCAAGCCTAGATGCTACAATAATTCGCTCAAATTCTCAGTCAAATCTTGATGGAAAATTACGCCTCCTCATCCACACCCACATATCCTTTCGGTGCCCCAACACCCTTCAAGGTTTAGGTGAGTTTTGATATCCATACATTTGAAGGCAAAATCAATGCTGATGTAGTAAAAAATTGGTTTGATCAATTGTCATCTTATTTTTCTGTAAATAAATTCACCGATAAAGAGAAGATTACTTTTGCTCTTCTGAAAGCATCATTGCCTATCAAAAATTGGTGGGAAGTGTACGAAAAGAGATTCAATGCAGATGATATTGGCCTTGAGACGAAACCTACATGGGATGATTTCATAGAAGATATAAAGGGAGAATACTACCTCATTGGAGCATATGATGATCTGTGTATAGAGTGGCAACAACTTCGCCAAGGTAAGGAACAGTCTGTTCAAGATTACACTGACATTTTTCATTCTCTATCTGTGAGATTGGGTATCCAAGAAAGTGAGAAACATAAGGTTCTCAAATATCATGGTGGAATACCATGGTACATATGAGGAGAAATGGAACTCTTCAATTTAGAAACCATTGGTGAGGCATACAAGTTTGCAGTGACAATTCGGGTGATGGGTCCACCCCAATTGATGATGAAACTTCTTGGAGCCATAACTTTTGCACCGTAGCTCCAATTGACTCACCGTTTGAACCATAAAACCCAACAAAAGTGTCTCAATTTTCAATTTTAATAGTGCAGTCTAAAAATAGTATGTTTCTAAAAATAGTAATTCCTTGAATTCTGTATTGTTGTAAATCGTGGAAGTTGAACCAATTCATCTCCCTTGAGATTGGTGACCTTCCACATCCTCCCCACACCTTCAAAACATGTATAAATGAAGATGTAACCCGAAATGGAAATTAGACATCTCTTCTAAGAGAGAAGAATATGTTTGGGTCTGCAAATTTGATCAATAAAACATCTCTTCTCAAAGATAGCATTATTTGAACTATTTTGTTCTTATTTTTTGAATTATCTTTCAACCAAAGCTTTCAAATGTTTGATCATTGAGTTCCTAAAGTTTATCTTGTAGCTTCTATTTTTCCATGTTATTAATATATTGACACCTAGGAAAATTACATCAGGTTTAAGAACATAAAGAAATGTCATACTCAGCTTGTGTCAGACATGGTACACAGGGGCAGCAGAAAGTTCAACGGTTGGGGAAGTGGACGCCTCCACCTGCTGGGCTTTTGAAAATTAATACGGATGGGTCGTCCAGAGGCAACCTAGGGGTGGCTAGGATTGGTGGGATTGCTAGGGATTTTTTGGGATCAGTGGTTTTTATTTTCTCAGCATATTAGGGAGTGCATATAGTTAATAAGATGGAAGGTTTGGCTATCCTATATGCTTTGAGGAGAGCTTATGCTTTGGGTTGGAGGAGGGTGATCTACGAAGCTAATTCTCAGGTCCTGATTAACTTGATCTTGGAGAGGAAATTTTTTGATGTGAGCTGGCAGTTGGCCATGATAGTGCAATAGATTTCATAGGTGAGTTCGTGCATAGAGTCGGTATCCTATGCCCACATTCCACAGGAGTTGAATAGGGCGGCTGATTGTTTGGAAAAATGGGCATTGGAAGAGGGAGAAGGCCGCAAGGTGGATGAATGGGAGCAGCTACTTGGCGATTTACGTCAGGTACTGGAACCCATTCTTGATGGAGATATTGGTGGAGTTGAGGTGTGAGGCTGTTGTTTTTGGTTTACTTGTCTTTTGGGCTGTTTGGACGCTTTTGAAATCTAATGTTTTAAGTTTAATAAAGTTTTTATCCCCTTTTTTTTTAAACAAAAAAAAGAAAAAAGAAATGCCATACTCAAACCCTTGGAAGAAAAGGTGGCCACAATTGGTGACTATCTCCATAATCATCTCATTTATCCATGTTGGCAGAAAAACATAATATTTAAGGGAACACTAGTGAGGAAACATATGTTTTGGAAGGATTATTAAAATGAATATCAGATTATTATGGCTTAACGCTTCATGCATAAAAGGTGATATGGGGTTAGTGGTGATGGTTTTCTTATGATGTATGATTTCTAATTTACAATCTTTTTTTACAAAACTCTTCTTTAAAAAAATAGAAAATTACATCCCTTCCGATGCAACTGACACTCGTTAATATGGTAGTTGTAGCCTCCATAGAAGAAGCTATAATAGATGATGTGGTTCCTAATTTTAGATAGATCAAATTTTCATAGCACTTGGAGAAAAGATGCAAAGACTAGTGAAGATTCGATCCCAAGTCCATCAGGATACCTAAAATTGATAGTGTTTGTGGTCCTAGCGATAATTTTACCTTTCCTCCATTCATCAAATAAATAGAAATGATAACTATTGTTATAATTAAAATAGTTAATGTTAGTGTCATTGAGAATGAGAATAGAAAAATCTTGGAAATATGTGTATACATATAACCCTGCTCGCTTCATTATTCTAATCAATGTCATATTAAATTCGCTTATTAAACAATTATTTATACTAATATCACCTTCCTCTAGTCACTAATCTAATACCCCTTATATTTACCTCATCACACTAACCTCACATTTCCCACTTATCAATTAATTATCCTATTACACTCTTATAACATTCTCATTAGCTTATTTAACTTTCATTATATCCTTTTTTGATATTTTTAATTTCAAACCCCAGACACTCTCTAATCACACTTAATTAGCCTAATAGAATCTAGAATCCCATGATGAACCTTGAGCCCACCCATAATATCCTTCTAAGATATTCCAAGTAATTGTTAATTACTTGGAAATTCCAAAACCCTCGATCTTACCACCCACAAGATTCAAATATAGCCTTCAATTTTCTTTACCACCTTCTATTTAAACCAACCTTTCCCCATGCAAAACCAACTAATTTATAAGCAACATTCTCATAATATCAGTGTGTCCAATGCCATCCTTCAAAGCTTGAGTAGCCATAGCAATTCAACAAGCAAGCATTCAAGCACTAATACTCTATTCTATTGAAATCTTTAGTATCAGCTATTGTTAGCCACATAGTCTATTGAAGCCAAAAAAGCTTTAGTGTATTTATCTTGTATTCTGTTATAACCGTATGCTATCTAGATTAAATAATTATGTGTATTTTGAAGGAAATATACTGATTAACCACAAAATTATACTTATTAGCTAGCTAAAAAGGTGATAAACATGAAAACAATCTCATTCCAGAGCTTTTTCACTAAATTGTTTCTCTAAGTTTTGTTTTATGCTTTCTGTTACGAACCTGCAGCTGCAAAAGTGCATGTTTATAAATGATAGCCATGATGTTTTTAATCCCACCTCCCTCTTATTTTCATTTCTTGTTGACATGCGGAGCACTAAAAAGGTAGAATAATGGCAGGGTTGTGAATTAGGGTTCGACAATTTAAATAGATTTTTCATTTTTTTTTTGAGTTTTTTTTTTAAAGATTTTATAGATTATTTTTTTTGGTTATGTAGATATTATTAAAATTTATATTTATTTAATCATTTTATATTTTATGTGGGTTTAAAGATATAAAATTTTCATATTTGATAAATTAAAATAATAAGATTTATTATTTTGATTGATTTTAAATAAGATTTTGATTAATAGATATTTATATGGTTTTCCAATATTTGTCTTATAATTATATGAGAAATGTTTTATGATGGCGGAGGGGAAGTGAGACTGGGAGTTATAATAAAATGAGTGTGTTCACTTTTAATAATAACTAGTAGTTATAAAAACTAGTAGTTGTCCTGAAGGTGCAAGTTACGTCAAGGGGGGTGTCACTTTATTTTTAGAGAAAATGTTTTTTTGTAGTACTCATGAGTATGAAGGAGTGGATTAGTAAATTTGTGATTTTTTTTTTTTTTTAGTTTATTGAGAGAATTTACATTTGTGGTAAATGTTGTGGAAGTGGTATTATACTGAATCTTGATTCCTTTGTTTTTCTAAGGTTTACATATTTACTATTCCTCATTCTGGCATAATAGTTGAATGTAAATTTTACTGATTTTTTATTCTATAAGTTTTACTTTCTTTGTCTTAGATTGCCTATCTATTTCCTAGACACGTTTAGCATTAAACTGTGAGGCATTGTTCCTACAAATGTTAGATCATTTGTAGTTTATATTATGTATTTTGTCTTCTTGGTGTATATATTTTAAATGTTGATTGTGTCAACGATCCTGGAGACTAAGTTGATCGTATAGGAGTCCTAAGTTTTGTACAACCAATCATTCATCATAAGTTGGTTGCTACTATCGTCTATCGAAATAGTAGTTCCAACTTTTCATAAATTTATTGTATTTATGAATGTGATCTTGTTAGTTTAGGAATTTATTTGCCATTTTTTTGTTTTATTTGGGTTATTCATACACATGTGGTTTAGCTTGCTTAGGTGTCATTTGTCATAAAGAGTTACTTGATCGTAATTTTTAGCTAGTTGGTAGGAGTTACTCCTTAATCGACTATTTTGGGGATATGTGAGTTACATGTCTATTCTAGACCTTTACCACTATTATAGGGGTAGTTACTTGTAATCTCTTATTTGTACTCCTTTTGTAAAGTTGAATACATAGAGCATTTGCATGGTTTCCACTCTTGATTTCTCTCACACAGTTGCTTGTTCATTCATCGTTATTACTTTGTTCGAGCTACAACACATTCAGTATTCCATCTTCAATCTTGGTGGGATCTTCGACATGGTATCAAAGTACCGCTTGTCTATTTTTGTGTGTCGATTGAGTTTATTATGAAATTATGAGTTTATTGCAAAAGAAAAGCCCTGATTTTCCATATATTATTGGTAGTTTTCATCCTTGGTAGAGACATTGGTTTTTATTTTGTTGATTATAGGGTCTTTCTTGCTCATCCTTGGGCAATGTGGCTTTGCTCTCCAAGTGGATCTCCATCTCTCTTCACTTGATAGTTCACCAACATTGGTTTTTATGCAAACAACCAGGAGTCTCTTAGTATGACGATACCGGAAGTAAATATCATGAGCTTCCTATTTACTATCTAAAGCAATGACGCCTCTTTTCTCAACTTCCCCCTACACCTTTATTTTTTTTTAAACCAATTTTCCCTCTTAAACCTTGATGTTGTCTTGATACTCCTTCTCTCACCGCCCTCGGGCCTTGTTCGACTCTATTTGACATTTATTTTGTAATCTGATCTCTATTCTTTTGCCTACAGATTAACCTGCAACCTAACCAACCCACATGTAGTCTCCATTTATAGCCTTGAAACTTGCCTTCAACACCCATGACCTGTATATGAACCCCTTCACAACGCCTCCACTGTCATGCATATCATTAGCGAGTTCAGACCTGCAACAAGCTCCTTCTTGGCATCATCCATCCAGGTGAAGCATTAATCTCTCCTATAGCAATTTCCAAGCTTGTAAACTCCTTGGCGACACCTCAAACCCTCATTCAAAGCTAAGTCTCCATGTTGTTCGCTTCAAATTAGGTGAAAGCCATTTGACCTAAACCACCTCTTTTTTGGGTAGTTCATGTTTTTTTGGAAACCATATATTGCCTAATTTGGTTTTAGACTTAAAAAAAGGCAGGGTTATGAATTTCAGTGGTGGGGGACAATATTAGGAGTGGGAGGTGGATTTGATTTTTTATGAAGAGGGAGGCTTTATTAGGGGATTGGTTTATATGGGAATTGTTTACTTGTTTTTTAATAAAACATTATAACTTGGTGGAGTTGGTGTTTTTTACTTGTTTTTATATAAAAATGTTCTGAGTTGTTTTGTTTAATGTTTTTTAATAAAAACAATATATTGTAATTGAGAGATGTGTGGGAGACATACAGAACTTTTGTAATATTTTTGTTTGATTATCTTCATAATTATGACAAAGATAGAGGGTGAGGTCTAGTTTGGTAGGCATCGAAACCCCCTCACAAATAAATTTTATTTTTCTCCTTCTCTCCTTACTTTCTATTCAACTCTTTTGCTTGTACTCCTCATTTGGATGCATTTTTTATGATAACCAATGTCCATTTTGAGGGCCATTTTTTGGATAAAATTGGTGAATTTTGAGCAATTCCAAGGGCTATGCAAGCTCCAAATTATGTTTGACATCATGCCCAAGGCTCTACCCCCAGATCCCACAATGGGCACTACCCCTTAACCCCAATGGGCATTACCGCCACCAGACCCCCATGTCATGGCCCCTTGTTCAGTACTTCCAATGTCCTTTCTTCCACTAGAAGGTAGTTAGAGAATGACAACATCTGTAGTTCAATGCCTAAAGGACACTTTACAAGCACTTTTGGGCACTTGTATGGCCTTACAAGATCAAATTTCTGTTGGAAATAATTTTTAAGTGTTCTTTAGGCTCCCTCAAATCATTTTTTAGCTTTAGACCAAGTTTTAAGTTGAACTAATGACACTCCAAAAATTCTCTCTCCTTCATCGTTGCCTTCACAAGGTAAGGCAAATTTGAAATGAATGGTACGGTCAGGAGAGAGAGAGAGTTAGGATCTAAAACTTTGGCCATTGTTTGGGGTCCTAGTAAGATTTAAATCAGTGGGATTATTTTGCAGATTAATGGCCTCATATCTATGAACAATCACTAATATTGACAGTAGGGCATTATCTCTTATCCATTTGAGAAGGGTATGTTCATGCATTTGTTTCTCGACTTAAAAATTGGATGGAGAGGAATGGTTTTGAAGGATGATTTTATAGGTCAAGGAGATCCTTTTCATGGTAGTTTCATCAATCAACTCATCTCTATGAAGTGTTTTCACTTGAAAGAAAATGGTCTTGATGTACAAAGTGTTTCACTCACTCCAGCTATAAGTTTTGTTTGTATGAGGTGTTGGTCACTTTCAGGGGTTTCTAGAACTCCATTGTTCATAGAAAATCTCCTAAATCTCTCATAGTTCATGTGTCCTCTATTGAAAATCATCCCTTGTTATTAGTCTCCAAGAAGTGTCATATGCCTTGCTCTTTAAATGCATATTATAGTTCATAAATGGTCTTCCAATGATCCGAGTTCCATGTTTGATCTAGATGGTGATGAGAAACTAATGTTTTATATGTTTGAGAAGAATTGAAGTTCAAGTGTGAAAGGTTGCAATCAAATCATGCTCTCAAACAAGGCTTATGCATTGGTTGACTATGTATGTAGTTTGTACAAGACAAGTTAAGTAAGTTGAAGGTGACATAATGATTTTCATATGCTATATATACCATTGAAACAATGACAAGGAAGTTACAAGTGGTTTGATAGTGCCAAGAAGTCAAGAGCTCAAGAAGTGGTTTTGAGCACTAAACAAGCAAACAGTGACCTATAGGCCCTAAGCCTATAAGTCCTCATTTTGGATCAAATCAACATCACTCTCCAAACAATAAAAATCTAAATAGAATATTTGACTGCAAGGTAAGATGAGATAAATCAAAGAACACCTAGTCACTTAGACAGTCAAGAGAATCAAGAAATTGAGTTCACAGTCAAAAGACCACCTTTAGTATTGTGTACGAATGGAAAAAGTAAGAAGTGGTTTGGAAATGTCACAAAGGGTGTTAGAAGACCATGTATATAGTGTAATGAACTCCTTTGATTTGCATCCTTCAATTCACCATGGCACAATGAGAAGACTAACTTCCAAATGTCAAGCAAACTACTAGAAACCTACAGGTTGTTAACGAGACAATTGGTCTTATGTGTGAGGATAGACATAGAGGGTGTAGAAGAGATGATTGTGATGCAGGAGCATCTACGGGTGCATAATATATTTCATTTTTTATTTCAAGTATAATGAATGAGTTTTCCTACAACAGTTGTAAATCAGATTGTAATTTGTTAAAAAAAAAGATATTTTGGGCAAAATAAGCCGTATATGGAATAAGGCGAATCAAAACATAATTAGTGTGTTGGAGGCGAATCAAAACAATGGATGGCTTTTAGTTGGACGCTGTTGAAGCTGTTGAAAAATTCCAGGAAGACTTTCTAAGCATAGTATAGCTGGCGCCTACCTTGGGCGAATTCATTGAAGAGGATAGGGGACGAAGAGGAAAAACAGGGAGGATTTCCTTGGGAAAAGGAAGCTAATTCAGAGGAGGATCTCCAGGAGGAAGAAGGGAGAGTCACGAAGGCCATTCGGCCTGTGTTATTCTGTTTTGACCGTGGGGAAAATCAGGCCAGCTCTTTTGACATTTTTTGGAGACGATGCGAGCCCCAAAGTGAAGAAGTTTGTTAAGGTTCTTGAAAACAAAACTGTAGTCTGGTGATAACGAAGGGGGGCTTCTTCCATTAGAGTAGGCACGGCGACCCATGCAGGGGAAAATGTGATGCAGCTATTTGTTGTAGTGTAAGATGCATATCTTATACGTAGAACTATCGAGTCAAGATGGAGATCAATCGCAGAAGGCACAGTCCACTATCCACGGAACACAAATGTAAACTTTTATGAGTGAATTTGCTCGATAGCAAAGAATTTTTGTTCCCGTTCTGCAGAGATTGAGTAATTTGCAGGGAGGAGAAGTCACTGAGGGAGAGCGTGAAGCGGGTATGTTTGCATGGAGGGTTTGTTTACGATGCGTGGTTCAATTGTGCATCTAATCAAGTAGCACAAGTGCTGTTGACGCTGCCTTATTCATTCGCGCAGCTGGGAATGGTATTGGGATTCATCTTCCAACTATTTTACGGTCTCATGGGAAGCTGGATGGCCTATCTCGTCAGCGTTCTCTACGTGGAATACAGAACACAGAAAGAAAGGGAGAAGAAAGGTGCCGTAGAGGCCCAGTTGGACAATTTTTGTTGACAGAAGAGATCGAGGCTATCAAAGTCACTACAGCCAGGAGGAGAGTCAGGCCGTAAGGAGTAAAGAGAAACCAGCCGATAAGGTATTTTGACCTTGAAAGTTTTATTTCAGTTTGAAGTGTAATGTGTACCTCTATATTGACATACAGAGAGATAAAAGTGCCCTGTGATTGTAAATTTTGATTACCTCTATGTTATAAAGTCAGTGGCTGTAATAGTTACAGGGTTAATATCAGGAGATGCAAAATTGTGATAGTTAGAGGCACTTTTATTTAATATTATGATCTTCTGCACCTTGCAATGTTGGCCTAGTGTTGTTAGAGGAGAGGGTCATGGATGTAGGAAATTTACTTGTTATTCGGTTGGGCACCTTTTCCAAATGATGACTCAGATCTTTCAAATGATTTCTGGCATACCAAAAAGAAAGTCTATGTTTCTAAGGATAGGTAAATCTGCATCAACAAAAATTACCTTGTCATATTCTGAAAGCTGCCAGAGTCAGAACTTGTTGTAGTTCCACTCATTGTATGCTTCACGCTTAGCCTTAGAATTTCTGATTCTTTCAATTTGCTTTAGTTTCCAACCTGCAGCTTTAAGTCCCTGCCTGTGTGCTGGACTAATCATCTCGTCAATGAGTATAACTAATTCTCAGTTGGATCCTGTTAGACGAATGCTCTGGGCAACAACAATTGCCCCATAGACATTAAATTCAGCGGAATTCATTTGGCTTGTAAAGCCATGTATTGTTTTCATGACTCATGATCCGGAGAAGATAAGGGAGTGGAGTTAGATCTTACCATTCGTAAGGCTGGCATAACAGGAATTGAAATGGATTGAAACAGCTGAGATAAGTTCATCCAAAAGAAAAGAACATAATCATGCAATAAGACTGCATCAGATTGAAACCTAATTAAGATCATAATAATTAAATAAACATTGATATGATCATTGAATTGGAAGTTGAAGATCTTGAAAACTCAAAGTATGCAGTCAAGATGACCCTAAAAGGCTACCTACAGGCCTACTTCAAGATTAATCCATTTTCAAGCTAAAGATAGGGCAAAGGTATTTGAAAGGTGATTTGTGCTTAACTTATATTTTCAAGACAAATCAAAAATCCATGGAGAAAGTATATGATGTAAAGGTGAAGACCTAAAACAAAGAGTTCAATCACGACACTAAAGGGTCACCTACAAGCTGCAAGTCTAGGCAAACTGATCTTAAACTTGAAGAAAGGAGCAAAAAGTGATATGAGACACTCTAAGGTCCACCAAAGTTTAAAAATAAGATCATAAAACCATTTGAAAACCATATAAAACATGATCACATTGATCAAACTCTGAATTTCAAATCTCCATACACAGTCAAGAGGAAAACTACAGGTCTGTCTGCTCCTTATGAGTTTTTACTTTATTTAAAGGTGATTAAGGACTATGAATAGGTATAAGAGAAAGATAGGACATTTTTAAATGGTCCATAGTGTAATCAAGACTTCATTTTAACCCTCATAATGAATGTTAAGGTTATGCATAGTTCAGTACTCGGTCTACACCTAATGAGCATAACCCACACACAAGCTTGCTTACTTGGTTGAGTAAACATGAAAAGGAGAAATCCTGACAGAGAAAAGCCATTCAAAATGGTTTCACAATGTCATGAATATACCATAGAACCCTTATACTAGATGATATAGGTATGAAATGTTGATGAGTCATGTTTTAAGGTACACAAGCCTAAATGCCACACAGGCATATTCTACAGCCAGTCATGAGAGAGATTGGTATTTTGTGGCCTTCTATAGGCATGATCACACTTTTAGAATTGATACAGGGGATGCTTATGAGTGTAAAGATACTTCCATGATCGCTTCAAATCCACATAGTCAGCTAGTATAACAACTATTTTATCTCAAACCTTGCTCACTCCATTGACAAAGGTCAATTTTGAGAACAAGGGGTCTATTTGAACTCAAAGCAAAACAAACATGCAAAACCCCATGGCGGGTATTTTAAATAATGAATAAGTACATATAAGGTCTCAACACACCTTTATGTGGCACTCAACACACCTTTATGTGGCACCAAAACTCAATTTTAAATCCAAATGCCATTAAGGGCTAGCAAAGAGGTGACAGGGCTTAAACCCTAAGTCCTCTCACTAGTGCACCAAATGCATACAGTGGGGTAATAATCCTTTCCAAGGTAGGTAGAATAATAAATAAGGTTTTTTTTGAGGTTTCTAAACCTCTTCTAATAATTTAATTTATTTTTAAGACCCAAAAATAAAATTAGACCTCTTTTGAGTTCAAGATAGCTAAGTCTGCCACCCAAGGAGCAACTTTACACACTCACACCATCTCTCAAAAATTGCATGGGAATCTGAGCCATTTGAAATATGTAGGGGGTTAGAAAATATGGTTCTTTGAGTAGAATGAGATCAATTTTTGATCTGTTCTTTATGAACAGTTGTTAAGATCCTAAACAGGTCTTAAACCCTCCTAAAACCCTGATAGTGACCAGTCAAGGCAAATGGACTTTGAAAGCACATCTAATGCCATATTTTTCACCTAAAACCTATTGGATATTGTTGAAGACTCCATGGAGGTTATCCACATGTACCTTTTCCATACTTTTAGTTGTATGGACTAACATAAATTCCCTATTTTTCATGTTTTTTGTATTTTGTAGGTGTTATGAGAGGGAGATAACTTCCCAATCATTGGATGAATTCATTTGGAATGTTTCCTAACTATTCAAGCCAAAATATTTGCATAATATATTATATATGTGGTAAAAAAGGCTCATTTTCCAAGGCAATCTCAAATAGGCCTAAAAAAAGACTAGGTGTCTAGGTCATTTCTTGGTTTGCATACTTTCACAATGTCTCAAGACCCCAAAATTGACATGGAAGTTAGTGATATCCTAGGGAAAGTTAATCACATGATTTTGGGTGATTTCACATATGTGAGAGAGGTTTGGATTAAGAAAACAAGTTTATAGCCAAGGAGGCCTAAGATAAAGCCCTCAAGTGAGGCTTTGGCTATCTCCTCACAGGGTTCTATGGATTCCCACACACCCCTTGCATCTAAATCTCATTTTCTCAAGGATGAACATTGTGATCTGGCTGAGTATCAACCATTGTTCACTCATTTGGAGTTTAGCGTGCATAATGCAACTCTTTCTTCTACTCCACAATGCCAAGTTAGCTTATCTCTTTTCTAAGACCTCTTCCAACATGTCTCCCCAAAGGTTGAGCTCCCCCTTGCAACCTGATTTTCCCATCAGAGTATTGGCTCTCTCAATGTGCCTCCCATGGAGGTTGGTAAAGTAGTTGAGTTTGAGCATGAGTGCTATTCCATCCATGGTACATCACCCAACTCAACAATGAGAGGAGAACTTAAAAGAATCTCATGCCCATGCATCTTTTGTACCACCATCCTCTTATTTGTTTGGGTTCAGAGGTCTCATTCACCAACAATGACCCCACCTTCAACACCCCTATGTTCTGGGTCATGACTGGTGAACCTATAGATATGGTTACTCTATATCCTTCTTCCCACATTTTCCATATTGTTTGGCCTCCTTGTAGGCTAAATAGTGGCCTACCTCGAGGGCAAGCCTCTAGTGAGGGAGAAGTGGTAGCCTGCCTTCGGGGGTAGGCTTGGGCCTAGGGTTGTGATCTTTTGGTGAGCCTCAAAGCTTACAAGAACACCCTCATTGGATGTACCTTGGGATAAAAGCAAAGTATTTTACTTATTTTATTTGGTCAGACTACTGCTTACTAGTAGTTAACCCTTTGTCAGGAACTTAGAACAATAAACATGCTCTAATACCACGTGTCAAGATCTTGCTCCACCAATTAGAGCACATATGATTACTTCTTGTATTAGCAACTAAACATGGAATTTAACCAGAATCAATAAGTAACTAGAAATATGAAACAACACAGGAATTGAGAGACAATACACAATTGTATTAATAATCACTCAGAAGAATATACAATAAGGAAGATGCCACTTCTTCCTCCACCTCAAAGGTTCGCCACACCTCAAGACCTTCTTCCCTCTCTCTCTTGGTCCCAACAATCAACTCCAATACATAATTGATGTTCACCTCTCCAACTAGTCAGTAACACGCTGCCAGTTATGTCAAGTACACAACCGTACTCCAAGTAGATCTCCTGCTCTCTACTGCTACCTGCAAATCACTTGACCTTACTCACCATTGTAGATCTCCAAAAGAAGCCATGCTCATCTGCTGACTAAGATCATATGAATATGAAGAACCCTGTTGATTCTCCAATCCAGTACCCACCTTGGTACTATGGCACTAGGAGGAACACACCATTGCTCTCTTCTCTCAGAAGGAGCTTATTTCTCTCTTACTCTCTAGCTACAAGTTTACACTACAGCCTATGAGTCTATTATATAGATCTCATGCATACAATAATTAGACTATCCTAATTACAATAATTAGACACGCAACTCAAGACCAAAAATAGCCTTTGCATGCAAACACTCGGTTTAATGAACTAACTGTCCATGGAACAAGCAGTTTTGGAACTGCCACAGGCGACCGACGTCAGTCCCTATCTGCCTGGAGGTGACCGACATTGGACGACCTCCTGTCGATGTCAGTTTCCTTCCTGTCCATCCTATCGTCGTCGGTTGCCTTGTGCACTGCACTCTGCCGACGTCGGTCTCCCTGGAACTCAGCAACCTCCTCCCTATTTGCACCAGTTGAAGCTTTTAGTTTCACATCCTAACAATCTCCCACTTAGAGATAAATAGCTGTAACTGTACCTGTAACTGTACACTATCTAATTTGTACCCTGGCTTGTATCCCTCTTCAAGATCAATCCTGA
Source organism: Torreya grandis (assembly GCA_037957365.1). Classification (NCBI taxonomy): domain Eukaryota; kingdom Viridiplantae; phylum Streptophyta; class Pinopsida; order Cupressales; family Taxaceae; genus Torreya; species Torreya grandis. The sequence continues at coordinate 3,011,070 of JARHVA010001261.1, read as the reverse complement.
AGACTAACCACCACACCCTGTGATTCTCTAACCTTTGTGCCTTTGTCATCCAAGTAACCTACCACATCCACATCTACAAACCTATGTAGAAAATAACTTGACCCTGCATAGCATGTCGACCTGCTGCTGATCCCTGTAAGAATCCACTGAACTACCCTTCAGTACATCTTCCGTGAATTGGCTCCATACTTTCTAACAACTCCCACTGCTTGGGAAAACTCAGGTCTACACTAGACCTCATGTGATTTCAAACACTTGTTCTAAGCTCTGCTTGAACTGTCCAGCCCTTGGTGTGCTTTCCGATTCTACATCTTGAACCTCGCCAACACCTTCACATCAGCTTCTTATTTGAGACAAAATCAACCTATGATCCTCTATGTCTCTTATGCTAAAGAATTTCATTGCTACCAAATTCTTCATAACATACCTCTGAAACTAACTTTACCTTTTAGCTCAGAGAACTCCTTGCATATGTAAACCTGCAATAAGCAACCACTCCACATACAGTAACAAGATGATGTCATTACTCATCATCCACTTGGTAAAGAAAAGAACACAATAGTTACACTGACATTGACTAAAGCCATGCTTAGTCATCCACCTGTCAAAACCTGTACCACTGTCCTGCAGCTACCTCAAGACCATGTACCTTGGCCTTCTATCTCACTTATCCATTCACTCTCTTCTCTAATAAGGGAATCCACTCCTCTCCCAGTGCTCTCTCTTAGCTGACAAATCTACTAAATCTCCTGCTTGGTTCTCTTCTAAAGAATTCATGCCATGCTCCCACTATTTCTGGATTCTACCTATATTGCCTCTATACATCTTCCTGGTTCTCAACCATCGTAAGCAATAGTAAAGAAGGTGAACAATAAATATGAGGTTCACTTACCATTTCTGACCTCTACATGAGCGTTTGAGACTTGTTGACAGCTTGTTGTCCACCCAACATTCGTTCCATTGACCGATCTCCACCATCTCCCAGCCTGCACCCGATCGATGTTGGTTCCTTGCGACTGCTTCCTCACCGACGTCGGTCCTCGTGATTGACACCGATTTTTACCTGTCCCTGTTTTGCCGATGTCGGTCTGCACATAGCTGACGTCGGTCACTATGAGGATGTCGACGTCGATTTTCTAACTGACGTCGGTTTCTGTGTTTTCCTTGTGAGTGACAACTTTTACCCACGAGCTCCTTTTGGGTCAAAACCCTGTTAAAATTAACACAGCCTTGCTCAGAATAAATCAGTTTCCTCACCTGATCTCTGTCCGTTATCTCCTCCATGAAAACCAAGGCTTTCCAGTTCTTTATCTTGTCAAAGACATCTAACTTCCACTTCAAAACCTGCATTATCCTTCTACATATGTGACTAAGCCTACGAAGCCACATCTCTGTAACAAAAGGTGAATCAATAATATAAGTAGATAGATAAAGGATACCTACTTTCTTACCACCATCTAATTTAAGTGTATCCGCTGTGAGAGTTACAGTGCATCTCCCATCACCCAAATTTCTTGAAGAAATTAGACTCATCTCCAAGACTGGTACCTGCATGACTTCCTTCAACCACTGTGTGTCATCCGTCTGCAATTTCAGCTTCACTTCCCCTTTGTCAATAATCTGACAAGGCTCTCCAACCCCTAAATAAATCTCTCCAAAGTCTCCAAAGACATACCCTTGAAAAGATGCTCTATTTCGGGCTGCATGGAAAGAGGCAAAAGAATCTGTAAACAAAGATTCTACTTTATCCAGATCAACCTGTGCAACATCACCTGCAACATTTGCTTCTACACGTTGATCTTCTGCCGACCAACAATATCTTTTTACCTGCTCTTTCTTTCCATCAATTAGACCATTCATGTTATTCAGTTTCTCCATTCATAGCTTACTATCTTCTGCCATTGCTATACTCCCACTCAATCTGAAACCCCTGTGAGTGACCTGTAATCAAAAACACTTCCATATCTGAAACCACCTGTTAGTCAACCCAACCAAAAGCTCTGATACCAACTGTCAGGAACCTAGAACAATAAACATGCTCTGATACCATGTGTCAGGATCTTGATCCACCAATTAAAGCACATATGATTACTTCTTGTATTAGCAACTAAACACAGAATTTAACCAGAATCAATAAGTAGCTAGAAATATGAAACAACACAGGAATTGAGAGATAATACACAATTGTATTAATAATCACTCAAAAGAATATACAATAAAGAAGATGCCACTTCTTCCTCCACCTCAAAGGTTCACCACACCTCAAGACCTTCTTCCCTCTCTCTCTTGGTCCCAACAATCAACTCTAATACAGAATTGATGTTCACCTCTCCAACTAGTCAATAACACGCTGCCAGTTACGTCAAGTACACAACTGTACTCCAAGTAGATCTCCTGCTCTCTGCTGCTACCTGCAAATCACTAGACCTTACTCACCATTGTAGATCTCCAAAAGAAGCCATGCTCATCTACTGACTAAGATCATACGAATATGAAGAACCCTGTTGATTCTCCAATCTAGTACGCACCTTGGTACTGTGGCACTAGGAGGAACACACCATTGCTCTCTTCTCTCAGAAGGAGCTTATTGATGTCTTACTCTCTAGCTACAAGTTTACACTACAGCCTATGAGTCTATTATATAGATCTCATGCATACAATAATTAGACTATCCTAATTACAATAATTAGACACGCAAATCAAGACCAAAAATAGCCTTTGCATGCAAACACTCGGTTCAACGAACTAGCTGTCCATGGAACAAGCAGTTCTGGAACTGCCATAGGTGACTGACATCGGTTCCTATCTGCCTGGAGGTGACCGATGTCAATCGACCTCCTGTCGATGTCAGTTTCCTTCCTGTCCATCCTGCCGTCATCGGTTGCCTTGTGCACTGCACTCTGCCGATGCCGGTCTCCCTGGAACTCAGCAACCTCCTCCCTGTTTGCACCAGTTGAAGCTAATCGCTCCACATCCTAACACCCTTTATGAAATTCCCCTCTTTTTTTGTAGTGCTTGGTGTGTGGTGCAAGTTAATGGTTATGGTTGCTTATGATTTGATCTAGCCTTCCCTAGTTGGTCTTCATATATCACAGGCTTCCTACAACCCCTCCTCACCTCTCACTATAGATGGAATTGAGCCTCTCTCTCACAATTGGCCCTGCACAATGGTGATGACTCTACCAGCTGAGATGTCTTTCTTGCCTCTAGCATTCTGTCTCCTCCTCACATCTGCACGAGAGAGAAACGTGACCCTAGATAAGTCATGCTTGTAGTGGAATAATAAAAATATGTTTTGGAATGGTGACAAACATTATTTTCTTGTCTCCCCCCTTCCCTTTCCTTTTTGGTCTAGTTTTGGGTCTTTCTGGGCTCCCCAGGCTTGGTTTTGGTCCTTTCTGGCCTAGGTCACAACTTTCTTGTTTAAATCGTAGCTTGGATGTGCGATAGGATATAAATGTTTTACCCTAGAATTGGTCCAGGCCATGGATTTACACGGGTAGGTTGGGGCCTAGGCAAACAAACTTCTTGTTTCCCTTTTAAGGCCTCTGTTTGGCTCTATTTTTGCTCCCAAAACCCTTGAGCCCTCATCTTAAAGGTTTTCATCCATTCCAAACACAATGGTGAGATTTTTTTCTCTTTTTTAGGCCTATTTATGTGTGTTTTTGGACTATTATATTCTCTTATACCCCTAAGTCCTCTGGCCTATCAGGCCTATGCACTGCTTGTCAAATGCACCTTGTGGGCCCTTGGTTGGGTATTTTACCCATTTTTGTGTTTTAGATTAGAAGACCTCTATATTAGAGGTTTTGGTGCATTATGAGTGCATTGGTAGCCTTTGTTTTTTAATCCAAGGCTTGTTTTGGCCTTCTTTAGCCTTGTTTTAGTCCTTGAGACCCCTTTTGGGTCCAAACTGACCTCCTGAGCCCATGCCCCATTTCATGGGCACCTAGGAATAAAAGTTACTTTCTATACTTCTTTTAGTTATTCATTTCTCTACTTTTATGCAATTGATCTGTTCTAACTCCCTTTCTCTTTTTTCATCGTGGTTGCAGGCTAATGATGTTAGCTACCTACAGTGGTTCAAAACTTGCTCTAGTCTTGTTGACTGGTCTTTGTCTTCTCCGAACTTCCCCCCACTTTTCATGGTTTCCTCTTCCCATGACTAGTGTTGGTCAACCACTTTGGTTATGGCTTGGTTGCATTTTTTAACTCCCTTGTACAACTTTCTTACTTCTCTCTATGTTGAGATAACCTTTCTATAGTTGCTAGTGTTGTGTCCTCGAACCCCAATCACGGTGCACCTCTCAGTGGTGATTCACATAGATGGAAACCATTGGGATAACCCAAGACCTATGTTTATGACTTGGGGGTTATTAATGATCCATGGGGCCATGAGCTTGTTACAAATGGTCATTTCTTGATTAGTGAGATGAATAATGCTATCGAGTATCACATAATCATTGGCACCTTAACCAATGCTCTTGAGTTAGGTGCATGCTATGTGTAATTGTTCTCTAAGTCACTCTTAGCTATGTCTCAACTCACTAGTGTCTGGGACATCCTTACCTCTGAGTTTCTCCGCTCTTTGAGGAGGTACACGATTTGCTCTCCTTATTTGAGGATGTCTAGTTTACCCATATGCCTCATAGGGAGAAAACTAGGGCTGATTCCTTAGTGAATGTCATTATGGAGAGTATGGTTTGATTTGATATCACTTATGTTCCCTATTTGCAGGAACTAGAGATGGAACTTGAGTTGGATTCTAGATTATGCAGTGTTTGCACTTTCACCTATGCATCATGCCATTGACACTCTTCTGCCACCATCCTTATCTGATAAGTGTAGGTAATGTTTTCTATTATCTTTTTAGTACTTTTTTTCCTTTGCTTTGGTGTGGCTTCTAGGTACTTCACAACACTCCTTATTCATTCAAACACCGACTGCTCATACCTCAAGGGCATATGTAATTGTAATTCCTATGACCCTAATCTTCCCTATGATTAGATATCAACTCACATACAGATTACCAATCCTAGACATCTTACTTTGAGACATCTGTTACCTGCTTGGACCTTTCCTGCATGATATTCTCATCCCCCATACATTTTAAATCCATATTGACCCTTTCTCACGCCAAACTGACTCTCTAAGGATCCCCTAGGACCCATTTGGGAAGCTATTGAATTGTTCAGGCCACTATTTGACCCAATCCATGGCTTAGGAAGGAAACCCATGGTCTAGACCACACGTTTCCTTCATGAAAGTTGCAGCCTAGACTATAGCCTAGGTAGAATGTTTGAAAATGTGTCCTGAAGGGACCCAAACAGCTAAAAATGGCTAGGTTTTTGTGGTTTGGGGGATTAGGACTGAGTTTTATTGGCTTTTACTCATTAATTCAAACTATCTCTTCTCATTCCATCTCTCTTGTGATTTTTTCTTCCCTCTCTTGACTCTCATGCCTTGTTGAATCTCTTTGGGTTCACTCTTAGCACTCTTGAGCTTGATTGGGGATAGGAAATCCCATATACTCTTACACTCTTGCTTGGAGACTCCAGTGCTGCTCTCAGTTATTCTTACTTCCTTGTGGGCTTGATCCCAAGCTCCTACATTTGGTATTGCTCTTGATTTGTGCACTTGGTTGGATCTCTTACACCATTGCAAGTTCTCACTTCACCTCCTCCTTTGCTCTTGGCTCTTGGTTTGGACTTCAGCTTGAACCTAGCTTGGTATTTTTCCTACATTGCTTCCTAGCTTAGATTCTTACTTGGTAGAACATCTGCACTTCATCTTTGAGCTTGATCTAAGGGCACTTTTCTATGCAAAGTGAAACTCCATTGTTTGTGTAGAGTATATGCTAGAGTTTGAATTATTTTAGTGAAATAGTTGTTTTGGTACATTGCTTAGGGGAGTGTTCAAAGTTTATTTCAATTGTGTATGTTCAAATAATGCTTTCATGGCTTGAAATGTTCCATTTCTTATTACCTTTTCTCTCTTTGAAACCCTTCCTCACTACATAAGTAGAGATATACATGTGCAAAACATACTAAAAAACTTGCTTAAACATTATCTCCCTCTTTTATTAAAAACTAGAACAATTGCATGATTAGAAAACAATAGTGTTGCTTTGAAAGGATAGCTCAAATCTAGAATAGGCATGCTCTTGAACCCTTACCTAAAAATATCTTTATTGCAAAAAATTTCTTTCATTTGGCCTCAAAGTGCCTTAATTTATAGATTTATAGTTCATTGGTTATCTCATTTCATTCAGTATTATTGTTTTCATATTATTTATGCAACTAATAGAATAGTTTTAGCCACTTGATTTACTATGGTTAGATCTGCTAGAGGTTCCTATGTACTTTGTGTGCTTGTTTTTAGTATCCCCAACCTAGTTTACAAGTCTGTTTATAGCCTGGTGCAATCCGACAAACTGAGTAGTCACTATAGACCTCCTGTAACCCATAGAACCCCTGAACCTTCTAGCCTCCTATTAGTTCTCTTTAGTACCCCACCAAACACTAGTGGTTCCATTCAAATTCTTGGAGTTAAATTTTAGCATACTTAGTGGGACCTCACATACAGTTTCACACTAGTTTTATCCCATTTAGATATCTCTTAGCCACCTCTTCTCTGTTAGTTTTTAGACTCTGCTTTCAATTGTGCTTTGGCTCTTACCTTGGTTGTTTTATCTTACTTTAGTTTTGTGTCTTTCTCCTAGTTGGTTCTCTATCAGTTTGCCTTTTTTTTGTCTCCCATGTTGTTCATGTTTCATTGCATCCATGGCTGATCTCCCACCTTCAGGATGCCAATATCAATAGATTTAGGGTCTCATGCTAGCATGGTAGTTTGTACCCTCTCATTTTCTAAAGGGAATAAGATTGGCATGACTATAACCAATGGACTTGGTCTCCTTTTCATTAGTCTGAGCTTCATTCATCTCAGGACATGTTATCTCAGTCTCAAGTCATGCCTCATTCACCCATTCATGGTGATTGAGGATATCCTTGCGTAGCTAGGGCTTGAGGAGTTATGTGTAATCGTTAATGATTATCATAGCTGTGAAGACTGTCACACTACTTATGGCCATTCTCTACCCCATGATAGAGATGATTTCCATTATAAGCATCCTCCTAGCTAGGAGCCTCCCTTGTATCATCCTCCCAATGGTCATGGTCATGGTGAGACCTATGGGCATAGGCAACATCATCACCATCATGAGCCCCCTTTCAAAGTTCATAGCCAACCTACTATGAACCATGCTTCTGAGGATATCTGCCAAAATCATCTAGCCCTTTGGGTATGTGTTATTCCCCTTCTCACTCCTATTCATGAATTACCTAAGTTCAATGGGATACAGGACTCTAGTCCCATAGGGAATATCATGGCATTCATGATGGTGTGTATGGATTGGGAATAAGACAAAAGCATGATGTTAAAGCTCTTCACTCATTTTTTATGATCTAAACTCTTGTTTGGTTCTAAAATCTACCTTTAGATTCTCTCTTTAGTTTACATCTCCTCCTAGATGACTTCCTCCAATATTTTGATATTTTTAGGCCTTTTAACCTCAACATCCAATCATTCACTTCCATGGTGCAAGCCAAGGGTGAGTCAAACTTTGACTTTGTGTGTAGATGGTGCTTAGTTATTCATATGTGCAGGACTATGTTCTTGGATGACCAACTTTATGATATGTTCATGTGAGCATTAAGGTAGGAGGTTCACCTTAAGGTTCTCAAGAACGAATGCACCATTTATAATGAAGCTATTAATGAGTGTCTAAAGATTGAAGTGTTTGAGATGCATGTGAGCATATGGCCCGTACCTTCCCAAAAGTTATCTTCTTCATGTGATCATAATTATAATGCGACTGACAATGGTGTCACTGATTCTCATCCTGAGAAGGACAAGAAAGATAGCCACGAGGATAATACTTTGAGATAGAAAGTAGTTGAAAAGAAGGGTTTTGACTCGAGCACAAAAAAATAATGGATGGTGTTTCCTTACAAACCTATCAAGTTTTACAACTTCCATCAGATGAGGGGGCATAATGATAACCATTGTGCTACCCAAAAGTCTGGTGTAGAAGCCTCACCTTCGTCTTAGAGTTCTTCATTTGAAAAACCTAACCACAAGTTGAATATTTTCAAGGAGCCTCTGCCTGACCACAGCACAGAGAAGAAGAAGAAGAAGATAAAGAAGAAATCAAAGGCTAAGGCCTTGCATTCCCCTTCTTGCACTTTCACCTCTTCTAACTACTCTTCTTACACTAACCCAAGAGGGAAAACCAAGCATGAGAGTAGTGAGGTTGTTTATACTATCGATATATCCTCTACTAGGTACAATTGCTTTGTCAACATGTGCTTTGGTCAAACTACTGACCCTGTTGGAGAGACTAGTGGTGTTGGACCTCCCATCCAGCCCATGGGGGTGGGGAACCCCAAAATCATATTTGAATTTTAGTGTACATCCCTCCCCATGATAGACAACATCCTTACTCTGTCATAGAGGAATTATAGGGCCTCTTGACTGGGATATCCATTTGGGACCTTCTTCACCTTTACCCTGAGCAAAGGGGTCTCATATTCGATGAGCTTGGTCTCCCTTGCAAGGCTTTATTATGTAATGATTTCAAAGTTTACTTCAACTCTGACACAAATGAGTACCCTCATCCTCTCATCTTATCTCTCAACCCAATCTCTTTATTATATGCTTCAATTCTTGTAAAGAAGCCTCATTTCCCTCTCTATATCGAGACTTCTCATGATGATAATTGCATTAAGTCGTGCATCATCGATGAAGGAGCTATATTGAATATCATGCCCCTGCATGTGTTCAATGATCTCAGGATTAGTTGAAAGAAGCTCTCCAATTCTCGACATAACTATGTTGGATTCAATAACAACACAGTTATGCTAGTGGGGACTGTGAAGCTTTGGGTCAAGTTTGGCCCCAAGACCATCAGGATTGAGTTTTGTGTGTTATATTTGGATCTTTCATATAACATGATTCTTGGACATCCCTAGATGCTGCCATGTAGGCCATCGTATCAACCACATTTTGTATGGTACAGTTTATGCATGAAGGTGAGGTTCACACCATGGAGGCTGACCTAGATGCTAGGGTGTTTCTCTATGCAAAGATAAATCCCTCAAGTAAGGCTCTGGCTATCTATTCATGGGGTTTTATGGATTCTCATACACCCCCTAAGTTTGAATCTCATTTTTTCAAGGATCAACATTATGATTTGGCTGAGTATCGAGTAACATCCACTCCTTTGAAGTCTGACATACATCAGTTGACTCCCTCTTCCACTCCAAAATGCTAAATAATCTCATATATTTTTAGATACCTCTTCCATGATGTCTCTTGAGATGTTGAGCTCCCCTTTGCATCTCTCTTTTCCCATCAAAATATTGGCTCTCTTAATGCATCTCCCATTGAGGCCATTAGAGTAGTTGAGTTCGATCGTGACTACTATTCCATCCATGGTATAACACCCACCCTGAGTAATGAGAGGAGACCTTACAAGAAGCTCATGCCCATGCATCCTACACACAACCATCCTTTTACTTGTTTGGGTTCAGAGGTCTCATTCACTAACAATGACCCCACTTTTGACACCCTTATGTTTCAGGTCATGACTGGTAAACTTAGAGATATGGTTACTCCATATCCCTCTTCCCAACTTTCCCTTATTATTTGGCCTCCTTATAGGCTAAATGATGGCTTGCCTCAGGGGTAGGCCTCTAGTTAAGGATAAATGGTAGCCTACCCTCAGGGATAGGCCCTGGTCTAGGGCTATGGTGCTTTGGTGAGCCTCAACACTTACTAAAGCACCCTCTTTAGGCCCCTATTTAGTGGATTACCCCTCTCATGACATCCATCATCAAACCCTTGTGGGTCTCCATCATTTGTATTGTGAAATCCTCATTAGATTCACCTTGGGATAAAATCAATGTTTTTTATTTCTTTTACTTGGTTAGACTACTGCTTGTTAGTAGCTAGCCCTTTATCGACTCCCTCTCTCCTTTTTCATAGTGCTTGTAGGCAATGTGGGTTAGTGGTTACGATTGCTTATGACTGAATCCAACCTTCCCTAGCTCATCTACATCTATCATGGGCCTCCTATTACCCCTCCTCACCTCTCATTATGAATGGCATTGAGTCACTCTCTCATGGTTGGCCCCGCATAATGGTAATGGGTCTACCAAATGAGATGTCTTTCTTGCCTCTAGTACTATGACTCCTCACATTTGCATGAGAGAGAAACATGACCCTGGATCAGTCATGCTTCTAGTGGAATAATAAAACTATGTTTTGGCATGCTCCAAAACATTCTTTTCTTGTCTCCCCCCTTCCCTTTCCTTTTTGGGCTAGTTTTGGGTCTTTATGGGCTCCTTGGGCTTGGTTTTGGCCCTTTTTATCCCAAGAAATAACATTTTGGGCTAAACCACAGCTTGGTAGTGGGCTAGGCCACAAATTTTATATATTAGGATATGGGTTTACCCAGGTAGGCTGCATCTTAGGCCAACAACCTTATTTTTGCACTTTATGGGCCTCTATTTGGCTATATTTTTGCTCCTAGAACCCCTGAACCCTCATCTTAAAGGTTGTGGCCCATATCATACATAATGGTGGGGTCCATTTCTATTAGTGTTTTTAAAACTATTCTAGTATATTTTACCCTTAAGTCCTCTAGCCTGTCAAGCCCATCCACTCCTTGTTAGATGCACTTTATGGGCCATTAGTTGGGTATTTTACCCATTTTTGCATTTTAGACCATAAGAGCTCTATCTTAGAGGTTTTGTCACATTATGTGTGCATTGGTAGCCTCCATTTTTAATTTGAGGCTTCTTTGGGCTTGATATAGCCTCATTTTGGTCTCTGAGACCCCTTATGGGTCCCCACTAACCTCCTAGGCCAATACTCCATTTCATGGGCACCCAGGGATAGAAGTTACTTATTGTAATTCTTTTAGTTAGACATTTATTTGATTTCATGCGATCAATCTATTCTAACTCCCTCTTTATTTTTTCATCATGGTTGCAGGCTGATGGTGTTAGTTGATTGTAGTGGTTTGAGACTTGCTCTTGTCTTGCCAACTTGTCTTTGGCTTCTCCAAACTTCCCCCCACTTTCCTTGGTTTCCTCTCTCCATGACTGGTGTTGGTCAACCACTTTGGTTCTGGCTTGGCTATATTTTTTTACTCCCTTATACAACTCACTTACTTTACTCTACATTGAGATAGCCTTTCTATAGTTACCAGTCTTACATCCTTGACCCCCATCATAGTGCACCTCTCAGTTATGATTCACACAGATGGTAATAGTTGGGGCAAACTAGGACTTGTGGTTGTGGCTTGGGTTATTAATGATTTATGGTGCCATGAGCTTGTTGTAGTTGGTCATTTCTTGATTCATGAGATGAATAATGCTATTAAGTATCTTGAAACCATTGGCACCTTAACTTATACTCGTGAGTTAGGTGCATACTATGTGTAATTATTCTTTGACTCACTCTTAGTTGTGTCTCAACTCACCGATGTCTAGGTCATCCTTAGATCTGAGTTACTCCCCCTCTTTGAGGTGATGTGTGATTTGCTCTCCTTCTTTAAGGATGTCCATTTCACCCATATCACTCATAGGGAGAACACTAGAAATGATACCTTAGTGAATGTCATTCTAGATAGTATGATCTAATTTGATATCACTTATCTTCCCTATTTGTAGGAGTTAGAGTTGGATTCTGGATTATAAAACGTTTGCAATTTCACCTGTGGATTGTACCATCGATACTCTTCTATCACCATCCTTATCTGATAAGTGTAGGTAATATATATATATAGTACTTACTTTCCTTTGCTTTGGTGTGGCTTCCAAGTACTTCACAACATTCCTTATTTATTCAAACATCGACTACTCATACCTCAATGGCATATGTAATCATACTTCCTATGATCCTACTCCTCCCTATGATTATATATCAATGCACATGTAGAATACTATCCCTAGACATCCTACACTGAGACATCCACCACCTACTTGGACTTTTCCTACATGATATTCTCATCCCCCATACATCTTCAATCCACCTCGACCCTTTCTCACTCTAGATGGACTCTCTAAGGACCCCCTATGACCCATTCGAGAAGCTATTGACTTGCTCGAGCCCTTGTTTGACCCAGGCATTAGCTTAGGGAGGAAACCTATGGACTAGGCCACATGTTTCCTTCACAAAATCCATTGCCTAGGCATAATGTGTGAAAATGTTTCTTGAAGGGACTTAAACAGCTAAAAATGACTAGGTTTTTGTAGTTTGGGGGATTAGGGATTAGTTATATTAGATTTTCCTCATTCATTCACACTATCTCTTCTCATTCCATCTCTGTTGTGATTTTTTCTTCCCTATCTTGACTCTCATGACTTCTTGAATCTCTCTAGGTTCACTCTTGGCACTCTTGAGCTTGATTGGGGATAGGTAATACCATATGTTGCTACACTCTTCCTTGGAGAATCCATTGCTGCTCTCAATTTTTATTGCTTCCTTGTTGGATTAATCCTAAGCTCTTACATTTGGCATTGCACCTGATTTGTGTACATGGTTGGAGCTCTTACACCATTGCAAGTTCTCACTTCACCTCCTCCTTTGCTCTTGGATCTTGGTTTGGACTTCAGCTTACACCTAGCTTGGTCTTCCTCCTACATTGCTACCTAGATTGGATTCTTTGTTGGTATAACATCTACACTTCATCTTTGAGCTTGATCTAAGGGCACTTTGCTATGCAAAGTGAAACTCCATTATTTGTGTAGTGTATATACTAGGGTTTGAATTATTTTAGTGAAATAATTGTTTTGGTATATTGCTTAGAGTAGTGTTCAAAGTTTATTCCATTTGTGTATATTCAAAGAATGATTTAATGGCTTGAAATGTTCCTTTGTTGATTACCTTTTCTCTCTTTGAAACCTTTCCTCATTTCATAAATAGAGATATACATGTGTAAAACATACTAGAAAACTTGCTCAAACACTCTCTCCCTCTCTTGTTAATAACTAGAACAATTGCATGATTAGAAAACAATAGTGTTGTTTTGAAAGGATAGCTCAAATATAGAATAGGCATGCTCTTGAACACTTGCCCAAAAATGTCTTTGTTGCAAAAAACATTTTTCAATTGGCCTCAAAGTGCCTTAATTTCTAGATTTATAGTTCATTGGTTATCTCATTTCTTTCAATATTGTGTCTTTCATATTGTTTATGCAACTAATAGTATAGTTTTAGCTACTTTATTTACCATGGTTGGATCTGCTAGAGGTTCCTGCATACTTTGTGTTCTCATTTGTACTAGACAAATAAATAAACAATACTCTCACAGAGAAACTCAGACATATCCAAGTAACTACCTTGTCCTCAATATAAATAAATAAATAAATGGATAAATTAACTTGATTGCTTGAAAAAAATAATACAATAAGATGAGAACTAATTAATTTCTACTTTTAATGGTTTAAGGTTTAGATGGAAATATGCTTAAATAATATTTATGGAATATTCTAATATTTATATGCTTAATTTTATAATTATTAAAATAATTTATATTTTAAGTTTATTCATTGGTTGAAGAAACATAGATTAATAGAAAAATTATTCCTATAATTTTGCATTAGTATAGACTAATAAGAAAATGTAATAGAAAAACTAGATTAAACATAAAATATAAGAGTTAAGTTCCTTAAATCTTTCTCCTCATAATTCCTTGAGCAAGCAAGGACATTTTGGAGAAAATTTTGACTTGAACATTAAATTAAAATTAACACATAAGATCATTAGATTAGATTCTTTGAAATTTTATGAGAATTCAGAAAATAATTTTTAGTCTATATTAAAATTCTATAAAACAAGCATTGGAGATGTAGATAGATTTTTTAAATGTGCTAGTTGTGCTTAATTCTACCAATATTCAAGCCTTGTTGGGCATTTAAAGGTCGGTTGTGGTCATTTATGCTAGCCTTTTATATTAGATTTAAGGTGATAATTATAGTTTATGTTAGATTTGAAGTCAGTTATAGTTGTTTACCAGAGATTATACGTGTCTAAATATTAAAAACAAAAATAACAAGATTACCACAATAATGATAATTTGACATTTTATTATGAATTATATTTTTATTATTATTAGAAATTTGAATAGAATTTTAATTAGAAATATAAGATTTTCAGAGTCTATGAAAATAAAATTAAAGTTTTAAATAAATTGTGTAGAAATTTTTTATCAACGTTAAATTTTTATAAATATTCCAGATTATATGATCAATGATCCATCATGAAGATAATAATATGTATTTTATAAATGATAATTAAGAATATACATTTTAAATTAAGTCATATATTAATTATTAAAACATAATTTGAATGTCAATTTTATAAATGGTAATTACCATTACACATGAGATAATTTTATTAAATATTATAACTTTCTTTTCTATTTTAACTTAAAGGTAAATTTGTATGATTTTTCATTAATATAATTTATATAGGATGATGTCGATTATATATTAAAGCCATAATTTTTTTTAAATGTATTATTTAAGTGATGGTTAGTCTTAATTGTGACTATGATATGACTATACATTATAGAGTGGGTCTATATATTTATTATTGAACCAAACCTAAAGCTGAAGAGGACAATTCATAATGGATGTCTCTATAAGTTAATTAGTACAAAACCAAGAATAAATCATAATGAATATCTTATATGTAAATTGGTATAAATTCAAAGAACATCATTGTCACTCATCTAGATAACCATCATCATCAAATAAAATGATGATCATTATCAAATAGAATACTATTATCCCCAATTACCATGAAAATTTCAATACTCCTAACCATCATAATGAATATATTATATGTAAATTGGTATAAATTCAAATAACATCATTATCACTCATCTAGATAACCATCATCATTAAATAAAATAACTATTATCCTCAATTACTTTGTTTAAGACTCCTTTCAAGTCAAGAGGTAAGTGATAGATTTTTTTTGTTTATCCTACACCTTTTAGAGTTTCATGGTTGCATGAATAACATCATGTGTTTATCAATGAACAATGCAAAGTAGAGTTTAAGACAAGCATCTATCAAGATGAGGTGATTTGTGATGTGATACCTATGGATGTTTGTCATGTCGTATTGGGAAGACCTTGGCCATTTGACAAAATAAAAATTCATGATGGAAGAAACAATACTTTTGAAAAGAATGGTAGGATACACATATTGACACCATTGAAAGATGAATATGTAGAAGCAATAAAAATCAATAATCAGATGTTGGTGATGAGTGAGGAGTTCTTGTATCAGGTAAAATAAGGTGAAGTTAAAGAGATAGTTGTTACAATCGTTAAGGTAATTGATTCATTTGTAGAAAATCAAATTTTTTTAACTGAACATGAGAACATGATGACTAATAGTTGTCAAATGATTTTTCATCAAGTTATTCAAAGGAATTCATTACAGGAGTTGATTTGCCAAAAGATATTTCCATGGAAGGCAATATAAAATAAACTTTTTTAAGTAAACAATATGAGAATGGAAAACAAGAGGTTGTCTTGAGAGAAAACAAAATATTAACTTTTTTAAGTAAACAATATGGGAATGGAAAACAAGAGGTTGTCTTGAGAGAAAACAAAATATTCTTGTATAATAAACCTTTAATGGATATTGAAAACAATTGTGAGCAGGTTGTAGAAGACAGAGTGTTTGTGTAAAAATAAATAGCAGTTTTCTAAAAGGAGAAGCAAGAAGAATTAATTCAGGTACAATATCATGCATCTAAGATGAAGAACAAGGTAGTAAACAACCCTTATGATGAAGAAAAGAAGAGATAAAAGAATAAAAATGAATCCCACCTATAAGTTGTTTTGGCTACTATCTATTTGGCAGTCATCTTGGTGATAAAGAATAGGTCTCAAAGGCATAAAGAACAAATTTATTTCTTTAATATGTTTGCTTCATGTGAAGGTGCATCAAAGTAAGATAGGGAGAGATTGAAGATGAAAATTATAAGAATGAATAAAGATAATATTTTAATCTTGCATGCAGTCTAAACATAAGAAAGCTATAAGAAAAAAGAGAGATTATTTGTATACTTATGTTTTGATTAAACTCAGCCTTTTGGAGAAGCTATAGATAGGACTACTACTCAAAATAGATTCAATTTTCAAGGTAGAAGTACCACAACACAACTAGGTGGATATACATTTGAAGATAATACAAGCATGTACCAATCACTAGCTATTCTAAGAAAATCATAGTATCTAGGAGGGCATGGGGTAAGAGGAGAAAGGAGGAATGTTGGATAAAAGAATAAAATATGTCATAAACATCTGCATTTAATAAGGATAAATACAAGAGCAATTATGAAGACCTCATAAAAAGGAGCTCATGAACATTTTCAAGCTTAGTAAACTGATACAGGTACATCAATATATATAGCATAATCTTGATGTTGTTTGATTTGTAAAAGTTGTTATGGGTCTTAGGAGGTCAATAAGAGGTCAAGTTCAAGCCCAAATTGTTCATTTGAGTCCATTTGTTAAGGTTTCCATGTATTCCCGCCAAAAAGGGAAATTTAAAATTTTGAAATGGTATTGCATAGTTTGAGGGGTTTTGAGATGTTATATGGGTCTAAGTCCTTTGGTTAGGAGTATATGGGGTCTAAAAAATATATAAAATGATTTCAAATCATTAAATAAATTTTAAAATTTCTTCAAGTCAATTTAGGCTCATCTAAAGTAGAAGAATGCCTAATTTAATATTTACTAAGGTTGGTTAAGATTGTTGAGAAGTTTGTGAGGTTAATAACCGCCCAAAACCAAGTTTATAAATTTTATTTTAAGAATATAAAGGTTAAAACACCTCTGGAGGAGATAATAAAATAATCAAAACAAGGATAAAACCAAAAAGGTTGCAGGCCATTAAAGGTTATTGAATAAAAGCAGGGGATTTATACTGTTATGTGAAGATTTCATAAATAAAATAGAGATAAACTCTGATGTGAGATGTCATTTTATGTCATAACATTGTATTTATTTATTTTTATGAGTTATTTTTCATCCATTTCCTATTCTTGAAGTTTTTTTCGCATTCTAAGTTAACAAACCACAGAATTCTATGTATTACAATCAAAAATGGATTTGTAGGATCATTATCTAAGTTATTCAAGGGAAATTTTTATTTTAAAATTAATAAAAAACATTAGGAATGTTTATCCAATCATTATAATCCATTGATAATTATTTTAGTTCTCAAAAACTCAAATTTTGAGCTCTTGGCCTCCCTGCAAACTTGCAAACCCTAAACCATGGTTTTAGAGAGGAAAATTAATTTTTATTGAGATTTAGCCATTAAAATTTATTGAAACTTTGTAAATAGTTTATAGGATATGTTTATAAAATTTAAAATGTGGTTTAGTATTTTATAAACTTATTTATGGGAACTTATAATGGACTATGTTAAAACAGACCTGTAGGAATCAATAAAACAAGGTTACAACTAAGAAAACTCAAATTTCTCTTAAACCATAGTTTCAAATCCTACCAAATTTGGTGTGTATATGTTTAAACGTGTCATTAAGATGATATAGCATGTGTTATTTCTTTAAGATTCTTCTAAGGATATGTATAAGTGATTGTGTATTTCAAACCTACCAAAAGATAAAAAAACATGGAGTGTTAGTATTGGAAACTTGCATAGCTTCTAAAGTACAATTTCAAATTAATTGAAACTTGGGGGACATGTGTTAGAGGTTTGTATTAAGAAGATAAAGGTGGAATAATATTTGAGAGAATATATGAAAGACTGTATCTAGGCATACATGTATTAATAGAATATATGAAAGATTGTGTCTAGACAAACATGTATTAGGCCTAAAAATAGGGCTTAAATTCAAACTTTTAAGTTTTTATTAAGTGTCCAAATAAATAAACAGAATATAACATGTGAGATAGGTTATGTAAGATATTATTTATTGGAAAAATCCACTTTAAGAGGTTTTGAGTATGAGTTCCAACACTCATTGGGTAATAAACACGTAATAGGCCCAAAAGGAAGACTATAAGCCTATTAGTAAACAACCATTGAAGGTTTAGTATATATAGTCATTCTTGAAAATGGATCATGTATGAATAATATCTTATACTAAAGTTGATAATAAGGATTGAAATAATATTTTGTTAGTATAAAGAGTCAAGTTGTGAATAAGAAGTATCAAAGAGAGCAATCAATCAAAGGAGAAAAGAGCATATCAAGGAATCCATTGCACCACGATGTGTGTAGAATGTTTAAAAAGAGAATATAGATAAACACTAAAAATAAGGTATAATAATATCCAATATAATGTAATATATCATTAATGTCTAAAATTAGCTATGAGAGGATAGTGAGAAAAGTACATTGTAAACAAAAGTTACGTAGTGACTAGTCCATGCCTTTAGATTGTAATTAGGGAATTCAAATATATGAAAATATAAAGATAATTGTAGACGAGGATAATTTTAAACACTCATATTATGTGGCCTATTCATTATATTGAACATTTTCTATTGAATTACAAAGAATTGAATTAATTAAATCTAAATTAAAGAAATCAAGTTTTTACAGTCCATAAAATTAGAAGAAGAGTTTTTAAAACAATTGCATTGATTAAATGGATTCAATGATAGTTATCTTAGTCATACCATATGAGTAAGTTACATAACACTCATAATATTTATTTGCAACTAGACTATGTGAGTAAGTTGCCTAGCACTAGTAATATTTATTTGTAACATGTAAATGAGTCGTGATAGCTATCTTAGTCAACCCGTGTGGTTAAGTTGTTTAGTATTGGTATTTATTCATTCATAACCCATAAATTATTAATTATTAATTTTAAATTTTAAAATGCAATGGGAAAACACATGTAATTTATAAAATTGGTCTAGACTCCAAAGGTCTTAATTCTTACTTCATGTGCGATAGTTGTGTCACTTTACTTAAGCTAGTAATTGCTAAACTTATATGAATCTAGTTAATGGGTGGTTCTTTAAAACCCAACACTATTTTCGAGTTGTAAACAGGAAAAGGGGTTTTACTTTTCATCCTCATACTCCAAAGTACCTAAATCAATGATTGTAAGATTTTTTTTGCACCTAACGTTGTGTTTTTTTTATAATTTTAAATTGGTTACATGTTATGAGCTTAGGGTTCTACATGGTAACAAAAAAATAAAGGTCTATGGCCAAGTATATATTAGTTAATGGCTTCATTTCAACTAAAATGATATGCTTTTCACATTAGTGGTTGGGGAAAGGGCTTAATAGCCTTTATTTTTTGTTAGTTAAAAGATGGTTTTCACTACGTATTGTGCCTTAGGCTTTACTAATTTAATCGATATAGAGGGAACACATGTTAATGAGTATTCCAATGTCCTAGTATTATGTTATATAATTGTAATATATCCAAATGGCCTCTAGGGATTGAAAAAGACAAAACTTTAACTCTAATGTGGGCCCACTGTCTATGATTAAGATTATCCTATGCAGTAAATGCAAAATAAAGTTATTTTCCAAGACAAATAAATAAACAATACTCTCACACGAAAACTCGGACATGTCCAAGTAACCGCCTTGTCCTCACTATAAATAAATGAATGAATAAATTAACTTGCATGTTTGAAAAAATAATGCAATAAGATGGGAGCTAATTAATTATTATTTTTAATAATTTAAGGTTAGGACATAAATATACTTGAATAAAATTTAAGGAATATTCTAATATTTATATGTTTAATTTTATAATTGTTAAAACGATTTATATTTCAAGCTTATTTATTAGTTTAATGAAACATAGATTAATAAAAAAGGATTCTTATAATTCTACATTAGTAGAGACTAATAAGAACATGTAAAAAAAATGAGATAAAACATAAAATATAAGGATTAAATTGTTTAAATCCTTCTCCTCAAATTATGAGTAAAGCCATTTTAGAGAAAATTTTGTCTTGAATATTAAATTAAAATTAACACCTAAGATCATTAAATTGGATTATTTGAAATTTTATGAGAATTTGAAATTTGAAATTTTATGAGAATATGAAATTTGAAATTTTATGAGAATTTGGAAAATAATTTTTAATTATTTTTTTGGTCTATATTAAACTTTTAAGAAACAAAAATTGGAGATGTAGATGGATTATTTAATTATGCTAGTGATGCCTAATTCTCCCAATATTCAAGCCTCATTGGGCATTTAAAGGTTAGTTGTGGTCATTTATGCTAGCCTTTTATATTGGATTCATGGCAATAAATAATGTTTATGTTAGGATTGAAGTTGGTTATGGCCATTATATGTGTTTGAATGTTAAAAATAAGAAGAACAAGATCATCAAGATAATGATAATTTGACATTTTATTATGGATTAATTTTTTATTATTATTATTATAAATTTGAATATAATTTTAATTAAAAATATAAGATTTTCAAAGTCTATAAAAATAAAATTAATTTTGTAAATAAATTGTGTAAACGTTTTTCATCAACGTTAGTTTTTTATAAATATTTTAGATTATATGATCTATAATGAAGATAATAATATGTATTTTATAAATGATGATTAAGATTATACATTCTAAAGTAGGTCATATATTAGTTATTAAAAAATAATTTGAATATTAATTTTATAAATGGTAATTGGATATTATAACTTTTGGTTTTGTTTAAACTCAAAGGTAAATTTGCATGCTTTTTCTCTAATATAATTTATATGTGATGATGGTGACTATACATTAAATCCATCAATTTTTTTTAATTGTATTATTTGAGTGGTGTTAGTCTTAATTGTGATGATGATAAGATTATACATTATAGAGTGGGTTTATATATTGATTATTGAACCAAACTTAAAGCTAAAGAGGACAGTTCATAATCGATGTCTCTATAAATAAATTAGTACAAAATCGAGAATAAATCATAATGAATATCCCTATATGTAAATTTGTATAAATTTAAAGAGCGTCAATGTCACTCATCTAGATAACCATCATCATCAAATAAAATAATTATCATTATCAAATAGAATAACTATTATCCTCAATTATCATGAAAAGTTCAATACTAATGTATATGACACAACAACCGTCATTAAATAGAACAACCATCTTCATTAATATAATTTATATTACTTTAATTGGAAAGGTGAAGTTGAGTTACCTTAATTCTAACTAGGAAATCAAGGGAGATAAATTGGAAATTTATTTGTTAACTACTAGTGGGACTCCCAATTAATTATTTGGAACAAAGCCTACAACGTTGGCTTCAAGTGGCATGCAAAGGAGGAATTTTTTTATAAAAAAATTCTATCAAGGAGAGAAAAAGAAAAGGATTTGGACACATGAGAATATATGAAAGATTTATGGAAAAGGGGAAACTGGAAGTGGAAAGAGGTTTTAGAAGAAAAAAGGGAAGTTTTATCCACCAACGAGGGAAAAAGTGTACCAGGTAGACACTGTAATTAATTTAGTGGTGTATTGTTGTATTGAATTTTTTTTGGATTACGACGTATTTTAAATCTGTGAATAAACCTCGAGTAAACCCTGTAGAAGCTTATGGGAAGTATATTTTGATAAACTCCTTGGAAACTAGGATTCTACCCGTATTAACCCAAAATATTTTATTGGAGGAAGTAGTGACTCGAAAGCGATAAATAAATTTAATAAAATATCTATAAAAGTTGAAAGAAGAATAAACAGGAATTAGAAACTATCATAAATTTGAAGAGATGATTGTAACAGATCCAGAGAATACACAGTAACGCTGAATGGATCAATTTATAAATGAAAAAATATATCTTTTCATTTTTGTTTATATATTGTCCTTTAAAAAAAAATTGGTCTCAGTAAAATGCCCATAACTTTTTCATTTCTTAATGAAATCAATAAATTTAAAATGTTAAAAAAAGCTTGGAATGTGTAGAACAAAACCCAGAAGGAATTTTAGAAAATTCATTATGATGAGTGGGCAATTTTATGCATATATGTGATAGATTTTGTAGAAGATTTTTGTTTCAAATACAGATTAAAATTGATTTGGGTAAGTTTTATGAATGGATATTTAATATAGTTTGCATATCTTAAAATTTATTTTGCAGATGATCCATCAACCACAGTGAAAAAAAAAATTAATCTGGTTTTTGTTGAGGATTAAAATTTGTGTATAGGTGTTTATCTCCATGCATGGGTGTTACATATATATAAGCCTATTATAGTGTGAAAACCCTTTCTTCATGTTCTGGGACGCTAAGTTGGTCAGGAACATATGTTTATATTATGAGAATTTAACGGGAAGGGAAGTGGGGAAAACTACATTCGACTAGCTTATATTTTATATGAATAAATATATAATTAAAATGATATATATATATATATATATATATATATATATATATATATATATATATATATATATATAATTAAAATGGTTTATATTTTATATGTATAAATTTGTAATTAAAATAAATAGATATTATTTAAGTTAAAAATTAAGATAATATAATTTATATAATATTATATTATATATTATATTCTTACTATATAATAGGTTTTTTCCTGTTTAAAATATATCATAATATGAAATTTGTTGAGACGAATTTAAATTAAATGCCCTGAAAACATACGGTTTGATTATAAACATTATTTTATACTCTGTGAATAAATTACGTAGGGGCAGATGTTTTTATTACATTTCTTAATATTTGGGTTTCTTATGTCAAATGTAAATATTATAAACTTTATGAAGAAATTATTAGAATATGTTTGGAAATGATGACTTGTGTCAATACCTATTTTGTGTAATCTAAAAATTATGAAAAATAGATAATTAGTGTATTTCATTGATTTAGTTAGTTTTAGCAGAAACCAAGCTTAACTATTATGAGAAATGTATGATAGATATTTGTTTCTTAAATGCAATTCTATACAAAAAATGAATTGTGCTTGAATTATCTATTGTAGATAATTTAATATAGACTTTTGTTGTCATATTTGGTTGGCATGGGATTGTCAATGTATGTGATTTTAATCCATAGATTAGTTTACCCGGATGGTGAGCTTATGCTTAGGATTAAATATCTATTATGTTTATTATGATGCCCACATTGATGATACAACCAAGCAATGAGACGGTTTCTCAAGCTTGGATGGGTATGGATAACCCGATCAAGTTATGTGTTATGAATTTGACTAATCTGGATGACCAATGTTATTTAAAAACATGGGTCAAAGTAATGTTAGATTAACATTAACAATTCATACGTATGATTTACATATTGTGCGATATCAGAGTTGAAACATTTTTTTATGATACACATTATGTACTAGAGTTTTACAATGCATGGGTGTATTAACATATCGAGTAGTATTTATTGATATTTGATATTGTATGCATGATGTTAAAGTCCTTTTATGCATATATCCAGATGGTATGGTTATGTAAGGAATCTCGAATCAAGAACCAAAGCATACTTACTCTATGGATAGGTAACCCATCTTTATGTAGATTTTATACCTGAGAATATAATATAATGATTTGGATTTACTTAGCAGTATACAAACTATTTGATACCCTTTCTGTAGGTAGCTAAATTCATAGTGTGGCAGTATAGGAGGACACAAGAATGATTTTGGACATTAATAGTCCTAATTTATACATATTTGATGCAAGTGATAGTGTTTTAAATATCGTTGAGTCTTCTCTCTATAATTAAACAATGTATTTATACATTTTCCTTGCATGCGTTCGAATGAGGAAACTATTGAGTAAACATTTATACCTTTAGTAGTTTGCTAGAACTATATCTAGCTATGATTATATGCATGTAGGAGACATAGCAGATATGTATGGAAGCTCAAGGAATGAGCGCGGACATAGGAAATTAACTTTGACAGGTATTCCTTAGTATGACATCTACTATAAATGCTAGTGAAAGCAAATAGCCTTTTTGTAGCACAGTAATGTTATGCAAACTTATCGACATGATCAAGTTTGTCACATCTTGTAAGGATAAAAACTTGCATGCGATATATTTTGTGAGAAAGTTAAATGTACAAGTGACTAAACATTTCTAAAATAACGTAGTGCATCATGAGGTGTGCCTAGAGATTATGTTCTCTTCAAATTGTTATTGAAGGTATACTCGGATAGTATAATCTTGACTTGCTTTATTATTATGGTTGGGTGTAAGATTGTTGTTAGTGTTGAGTCGTATACTTAAACACAAAGACCTATGACAGTATGAGATGTCATAGAATTTTAGCGTACAAAAAATACCCAGATGGAATATACTGTATATGTTATATCTTGACCCATACCTAAATAAATATATGAGTTATGGTTATTAATATTTGGGTAGAGTGATCATAAACTATAATAGTATAGGATATCATAAGATACTTTAGCTTAGACATATATACTAAGATGGTATATATTGTAGCTATATGTTTGGACTCTCACCTAAGTTGATTGTTCTAATGATTTTGTTGGTTATTACTTGAGTAATATATTCATAGCAGTTAGTAGGATAACATGTATGAATGAGTATAATATTATGAGTATAAACAAATGATTGGTCCGACTATTATGTACTATATGACTTGCTTATTTTGTATACTTAGCTTACTCTTGTGCCTAGCATGTGATTTTTTATGGAACTAGGAATGTGGATTCCTTCATCATTGCTTATATCTAGGTTATATGTGAGATTGCTTAGGTAAGCACACAAGCCTAAATTAGCAAGATGTTATGATAGAGTGTGTCACTTAGTTTTGAGATTAGACCAGAGCTTTAGAAGCTCATCTATGTCACAAGTAGTTTATTCCCTATTTTGGCTTAGAATGCCAACCCCTTGGTGATGTCATCTTATGGAAGAGACCATCACATTTGAAAAGAGAACTACATCAAACCCTAACTTTGAGGAGCGGATATGTAGGTTGCCCAAGATTATGTCGGGCATCAGGTCTAGATCCTTAGGCTAGGTTATGGTAGACTTGATTGCACAGCAATCCATGTGAATGATTGAATTATTACCAATGCTTAGTATAGGAATTCAAATTGTGCTAATGTCCCTAGTGAGATAAAAAACTTTATGTATCATACTTTTTATTCTATTACTTGCATTGTTGGAATATTGAATCTGTTACTACTTGAAGTTGGTGATTATATGAATGACTAACATATTCTAGCAACTGTGATTGATTGAATGTTCAATATTTATTTATTTATTTTAAAACTTACTTCATTTTCTTAGAATAACTAGGAGGGTTGTTGCATGTAGTATCACAACTTAGGCTCGAATGCTAGGATCTAATGATTCTATTAACATTTTCGTATCTTTTATTTGTCAAAAAGGAGAATTTAGAATAACATGTGGTACATTGAGTGGGTACCCTAAGAGCATTTGTAAACCTTTAGAGTTATTAAAGGGTGAGTTTATCGAGTGTCTTGTTGGTGATGGTTTTATAAGGTGTATGGGTAGGAGAGTAAATATCTTAGTTATTGAGTTATGAACAAGAGTTTCCTATCATATTTGTGATCTTTTGAGTGAACACCTTGAGTATGACTACATATTTTATGGTAATTGAATCACCTTCATCATCTCTATTTGTGTTTGACAAACATGGAGTGCTTATCATTTCCATATATATATGCTTTCAATTTATGTCTTGATTACATAAAAACTAGGAATGTGAATTTTCTTAGTTGATTACAGATGGCTTGATTATAAATTCCTTTGTGTTAGGAGTTTGTAGATTAGCATCACTATTTTGTTTTTATTTATGTATACTTGAAAATAAGTTTCATCTCTCTTCATTAGCTTAGAGGTGAGTTGTTATGCTCATTCTACTCATACATCATTTTAAGCTACCAAAAAGATTCATATTGTTAAGATGTTGATTTAAGTGTTTTCTTAAGTGGAAACTTGTTTCTGAAATATTGTTTGATTTCATTTCTCTTAAATTTATTGGGATAGTGTTTCCTACTTCTTAGTGTGAAAAGTTTTAGGATTGGATGGATTGATGCATCCTTGCGGTTAATATATTCTTTATAGTTGAGGAAGTAGGTTATGATTCTACTCTTACAATTTGGTAAGTAACGTAGATTATGGTGTTGTCTTTTACCATATGAGGATATGTAGGAAGTTTTATTTTGAGACAATATCTCTCGACTTTTTACTTGTAACTTTATAGAGTTACTATTTTATCTAAAATGTAAACTTGACCATGAGGAGTGGCTAACAATGGATTTATATTAATTATAGTTGATTATAGTTAGTATGTTTTTATTTACCTTTGTTAGACTTATATTATTCTCTTTTTAAAACATGTCATTTTGAAGAGTAGTATGTGTACTTTTTTGCCAAGAGCAAGTAATGGTAAGAGTAAAGATAAACTTTTAAACTTGTGTGATAGTCATGCAAACAAGACACATGGTCTCACTTATAAGGTTGAAGGGCGATATAATCCTTCACCTAAGTATGTTATGTTAATTGTGAGATTATTTATATAATAGGTTGAGTTTCAAAATTATGATACAAGTTATGTTTAGCTAGTAGCAACTTAATACAATCTCAGGATGATTGTATGATTTTCTTATATGTATGTTAGTACATATGAAAATCTCATAGCATATAGTATTTCTTTTTATGAATTGTTAGTATAGATTTGTGTTTCTTTGAGCCTTATGCACATTTTTATTTAGAGATCATCAAGGCATAGAGACCCAAGGGAAGAGAGATTAATTATGAATGTGATTTCTAAGCGATAGGATGGTATTGTACTTACCCTCACATTAACATATATTATTGGTACTGAGTTGGATGGCATGGAGCTGTGCTCAATAATGTTTGACCCCATAAAACCCAATGGAAGTGTCCCAAATTTCAATTTTAATAGAGCAGTCTAAAAATAGTAATTCCTCAAATTTTGTATTGTTGTAAATCATGAAAGTTGAACCAATTCATCTCCCTCGAGATTGGTGACCTTACACATCCTCCACACACCTTCAAAACATGTATAAATGAAGATGTAACATGAAATGTAAATTAGACGTCTCTTCTCAGAGATAAGCATATGTTCGGGTCTACAAATTTGATCAATAAAACATCTCTTCTCAGAGATAGCATTATTTGAATTATTTTGTTCTTGTTTCCTAAGTTATCTTTCAACCAAAGCTTTTGAGTTTTGGATTAGTGGTATCAGATCGGTTTGCCTTTAGAGTGTATGATCTCAAGGATGAGGTTAGATTACAAGAAGCTTGGGTGGAAAATAGAACCAACAGACTATCCACCTATTCGCTCCAAACAACTTCAAATGGCAGACAGCACCTAGACATTCGATCCTTTCAAGGAAATGGTGAATAAATCCCTCCAATAGCAGCAAGTATAGATGCTCCAACAATTTTCTCAAATTCTCCAACAAATCTCGATGGGAAATTATGGCTCCTCATCCACACCTGCACATCCTTTCAGTGCCCCAACACCCTTCAAGCTTCAGGTGAATTTTGATATCCCTACATTTGAAGGTAAAATCAATGCTGATGCAGTAAAAAATTGGTTGGATCAATTGTCATCTTATTTTTCTGTAAATAATTCACCAATAAAGAGAATATTACTTTTGCTCTTCTGAATGAGTTTGGACATTAATAGTCCTAGCTTATACATATTTGATGCAAGTGATAGGGTTGTAAATATCGTCGAGTCTTCTCTCTATAATTAAACAATGTATTTATACATTTTCCTTACATGCGTTCGAATGAGGAAACTATTGAGTAAACATTTATACCTTTAGTAGTTTGCTAGAACTATATATAGCTATGATTATATGCATGTAGGAGACATAGCAGATATGTATGGAAGCTCAAGCAATGAGCACGGACATAGGAAACTAAATTTGACAGGTATTCCTTAGTCTGACATCTACTATAAATGCTAGTGAAATCAAATAGCCTTTTTGTAGCATAGTAATGTTATGCAAACTTATCGACAAGATCAAGTTTGTCACATCTTGTAAGGATAAAAACTTGCATGCGATATATTTTTTGAGAAAGATAAATATACAAGTGACTAGACATTTCTAAAATAACGTAGTGCATCATGAGGTGTGCCTAGAGATTATATTCTCTTCAAATTGTTATTGAAGGTATACTCAGATAGTATAATCTTGACTTGCTTTATTATTATGGTTGGGTGTAAGATTATTGTTAGTGTTGAGTCGTATACTTAAACACAAAGACCTATGATAGTATGAGATGTCATAGAATTTTACAGTATGAAAAATACCCAGATGGTATATATTGTATATGTTATATCTTGACCCATACCTAAAAAATATATGAGTTATGGTTATTAATATTTGGGTAGAGTGATCATAAACTATAATAGTATAGGATATCATAGGGTACTTTAGCTTAGATGTATATACTCAGATGGTATATATTGTAGCTATATGTTTGGACTCTCACCTAAGTTGATTGTTCTAATGATTTTGTTGGTTATTACTTGAGTAATATATTCATAGCAGTTAGTAGGATAACATGTATGCATGAGTATAATATTGTGAGTATAAACAAATGATAGGTCCAACTGTTATGTACTGTAGGACTTGCTTATTTTGTATACTTAGCTTACTCTTGTGCCTAGCATGTGATTTTTTATGGTACTAGAAATGTGGAATCCTTCATCATTACGTATATCTAGGTTATATGTGAGATTTCTTAGGTAAGCACACAAGCCTAGATTAGCAAGATGTTATGATAGAGTGTGTCACTTAGTTTTGAGATTAGACCAGAGCTTTAGAAGCTCATCTATGTCACAAGTAGTTTATTCCCTATTTTGGCTTAGAATGCCAACCCCTTGGTGATGTCATCTCATGGAAGAGACCATCACATTTGAAAGGAGAACTACATCAAACCCTAATTTTGAGGAGCGGATATGTAGGTTGCCCAAGATTATGTGGGCCATCAAGTCTATATCCTTAGGCTAGGTTAAGGTAGACTTGATTGCATAGAAATCCATGTGAATGATTGAATTAGTACCAATGATTAGTATAGAAATTCAAATTGTGCTAATGTCCCTAGTGAGATAACAAACTTTATGTGTCATACTTTTTATTTTATTACTTGCATTGTTGGAATATTGAATCTGTTACTACTTGAAGTTGGTGATTATATGAATGACTAACATATTCTAGCAACTGTGCTTGATTGAATGTTCAATATTTATTTATTTATTTTAAAACTTACTGCATTTTCTTAGAATAACTAAAAGGGTTGTTGCATGTGGTATCACAGCTTAGGCTCGAATGCTAGGATCTAATGATTCTATTAACATTTTTGTATATTTTATTTGTCAAAAAGGATAATTTAGAATAACATGTGGTACATTGAGTGGGTACCCTAAGAGCATTTGTAAACCTTAGAGTTATTAAAGGGTGAGTTTATCGAGTGTCTTGTTGGTGATGGTTTTATAAGGTGTATGGGTAGGAGAGTAAATATCTTAGTTATTGAGTTATGAACAAGAGTTTCCTATCATATTTTTGATCTTTTGAGTGAACACCTCGAGTATGACTACATATTTTATGGTAATTGAATTACCTTCTTCATCTCTATTTGTGTTTGACAAACATGGAGTGCTTATCATTTCAATATATATATGCTTTCAATTTATGTCTTGATTACATAAAAACTAGGAATGTGAATTTTCTTAGTTGATTACAGATGGCTTGATTATAAATTCCTTTGTGTTAGGAGTTTGTAGATTAGCATCACTATTTTGTTTTTATTTATGTATACTTGAAAATAAGTATCATCTCTCTTCATTAGCTTAGAGGTGAGTTGTTATGCTCATTCTACTCATACATCATTTTAAGCTACCAAAAAGATTCATATTGTTAAGATGTTGATTTAAGTGTTTTCTTAAGTGGAAACTTGTTTCTGAAATATTGTTTGATTTCATTTCTCTTTAATTTTGTGGGATAGTGTTTCCTACTTCTTAGTGTGAAAAGTTTTAGGATTGGATGGATTGATTCTTCCTTGCGGTTAATATATTCTTTCTAGTTGAGGAAGTAGGTTATGATTCTACTCTTACAATTTGGTAAGTAACGTAGATTATGGTGTTGTCTTTTACCGTATGAGGATATGTAGGAAGTTTCCTTTTGAGACATTATCTTTCTACTTTCTACTTGTAACTTTATAGAGTTACTATTTTATCTAAAATGTAAACTTGACCATGAGGAGTGGCTAACAATGGATTTATATTAATTATAGTTGATTATAGTAAGTATGTTTTTATCTACCTTTGTTAGACTTATATTATTCTCTTTTTAAAACATGTCATTTTGAAGAGTAGTATGTGTACTTTTTTCCCAGGAGCAAGTAATGGTAAGAGTAAAGATAAACTTTTAAACTTGTTGTGTGATAGTCGTGCAAACAAGACACATCGTCTCACTTATAAGGTTGAACGGTGATATAATCCTTCACCTAAGTATGTTATGTTAATTGTGAGATTATTTATATAATAGGCTAAGTTTCAAAATTATGATACAAGTTATGTTTAGCTAGTAGCAACTTAATACAATCTCAGGATGATTGTATGATTTTCTTATATGTATGTTAGTACATATGAAAATCTCATAGCATATAGTATTTCTTTTTATGAATTGTTAGTATAGATTTGTGTTTCTTTGATCCTTATACACATTTTTATTTAGAGATCATCAAGGCATAGAGACCCAAGGGAAGAGAGATGAATTATGAATGTGAGTTTTAAGCGATAGGATGGTATTGTACTTACCCTCACATTAACATATATTGTTGGTACTGAGTTGGATGGCATGGAGCTGTGCTCAATAATGTTTGACCCCATAAAATCCAATGGAAGTGTCCCAAATTTCAATTTTAATAGAGCAGTCTAAAAATAGTAAGTTTCTAAAAATAGTAATTCCTCGAATTTTATAGTGTTGTAAATCGTGAAAGTTGAACCAATTCATCTCCCTCGAGATTGGTGATCTTACACATCCTCCACACACCTTCAAAACATGTATAAACGAAGATGTAACATGAAATGTAAATTAGACAGCTCTTCTCAGAGATAAGCATATGTTCGGGTCTACAAATTTGTCAATAAAACATCTCTTCTCAGAGATAGCATTATTTGAATTATTTTGTTCTTGTTTCCTAAGTTATCTTTCAACCAAAGCTTTTAAGTTTTGGATTAGTGGTATCAGACCGGTTTGCCTTTAGAGTGTATGATCTCAAGCATGAGGTTAGATTACAAGAAGCTTGGGTGGAAAATAGAACCAACAGACTATCCACCTATTCGCTCCAAACAACTTAAAATGGCAGACAACACCTAGACATTCGATCCTTTCAAGGAAATGGTGAATAAATCCCTCCAATAGCAGCAAGCATAGATGCTCCAACAATTTTCTCAAATTCTCCAACAAATCTCGATGGGAAATTATGGCTCCTCATCCACACCTGCACATCCTTTCAGTGCCCCAACACCCTTCAAGCTTTAGGTGAATTTTGATATCCCTACATTTGAAGGCAAAATCAATGCTGATGCAGTAAAAAATTGGTTGGATCAATTGTCATCTTATTTTTTTGTAAATAATTAACCAATAAAGAGAATATTACTTTTGCTCTTCTGAATGAGTTTGGACATTAATAGTCCTAGCTTATACATATTCGATGCAAGTGATAGGGTTGTAAATATCGTCGAGTCTTCTCTCTATAATTAAACAATGTATTTATACATTTTCCTTACATGCGTTCGAATGAGGAAACTATTGAGTAAACATTTATACCTTTAGTAGTTTGCTAGAACTATATCTAGCTATGATTATATGCATGTGGGAGACATAACAGATATGTATGGAAGCTCAAGCAATGAGCACAGACATAGGAAACTAAATTTGACAGGTATTCCTTAGTTTGACATCTACTATAAATGCTAGTTAAAGCAAATAGCCTTTTTGTAGCATAGTAATGTTATGCAAACTTATCGACAAGATCAAGTTTGTCACATCTTGTAAGGATAAAAACTTGCATGCGATATATTTTGTGAGAAAGATAAATGTACAAGTGACTAGACATTTCTAAAATAATGTAGTGCATCATGAGGTGTGCCTAGAGATTATATTCTCTTCAAATTGTTATTGAAGATATACTCAGATAGTATAATCTTGACTTGCTTTATTATTATGGTTGGGTGTAAGATTATTGTTAGTGTTGAGTCGTATACTTAAACACAAAGACCTATGATAGTATGAGATGTCATAGAATTTTACAGTATGAAAAATACCCAGATGGTATATATTGTATATGTTATATCTTGACCCATACCTAAAAAATATATGAGTTATGGTTATTAATATTTGGGTAGAGTGATCATAAACTATAATAGTATAGGATATCATAGGATACTTTAGCTTAGATGTATATACTCAGATGGTATATATTGTAGCTATATGTTTGGACTCTCACCTAAGTTGATTGTTCTAATGATTTTGTTGGTTATTACTTGAGTAATATATTCATAGCAGTTAGTAGGATAACATGTATGCATGAGTATAATATTGTGAGTATAAACAAATGATAGGTCCAACTGTTATGTACTGTAGGACTTGCTTATTTTGTATACTTAGCTTACTCTTGTGCCTAGCATGTGATTTTTTATGGTACTAGAAATGTGGATTCCTTCATCATTGCGTATATCTAGGTTATATGTGAGATTTCTTAGGTAAGCATACAAGCCTAGATTAGCAAGATGTTATGATAGAGTGTGTCACTTAGTTTTGAGATTAGACCAGAGCTTTAGAAGCTCATCTATGTCACAAGTAGTGTATTCCCTATTTTGGCTTAGAATGCCAACCCCTTGGTGATGTCATCTCATGGAAGAGACCATCACATTTGAAAGGAGAACTACATCAAACCCTAATTCTGACGAGCGGATATGTAGGTTGCCCAAGATTATGTGGGCCATCAAGTCTATATCCTTAGGCTAGGTTAAGGTAGACTTGATATCATAGCAATCCATGTGAATGATTGAATTAGTACCAATGATTAGTATAGGAATTCAAATTGTGCTAATGTCCCTCGTGAGATAGCAAACTTTATGTGTCATACTTTTTATTCTATTACTTGCATTGTTGGAATATTGAATCTGTTACTACTTGAAGTTGGTGATTAAATGAATGACTAACATATTCTAGCAACTGTGCTTGATTGAATGTTCAATATTTATTTATTTATTTTAAAACTTACTGCATTTTCTTAGAATAACTAGGAGGGTTGTTGCATGCGGTATCACAGCTTAGGCTCGAATGCTAGGATCTAATGATTCTATTAACATTTTTGTATATTTTATTTGTCAAAAAGGAGAATTTAGAATAACATGTGGTATATTGAGTGGGTACCCTAAGAGCATTTGTAAACCTTAGAGTTATTAAATGGTGAGTTTATCGAGTGTCTTGTTGGTGATGGTTTTATAAGGTGTATGGGTAAGAGAGTAAATATCTTAGTTATTGAGTTATGGACAAGAGTTTCCTATCATATTTTTGATCTTTTGAGTGAACACCTCGAGTATGACTACATATTTTATGGTAATTGAATTACCTTCTTCATCTCTATTTGTGTTTGACAAACATGGAGCGCTTATCATTTCAATATATATATGCTTTCAATTTATGTCTTGATTACATAAAAACTAGGAATGTGAATTTTCTTAGTTGATTACAGATGGCTTGATTATAAATTCCTTTGTGTTAGGAGTTTGTAGATTAGCATCACTATTTTGTTTTTATTTATGTATACTTGAAAATAAGTATCATCTCTCTTCATTAACTTACAGGTGAGTTGTTATGCTCATTCTACTCATACATCATTTTAAGCTACCAAAAAGATTCATATTGTTAAGATGTTGATTTAAGTGTTTTCTTAAGTGGAAACTTATTTCTGAAATATTGTTTGATTTCATTTCTCTTTAATTTTGTGGGATAGTGTTTCCTACTTCTTAGTGTGAAAAGTTTTAGGATTGGATGGATTGATTCTTCCTTGCGGTTAATATATTCTTTCTAGTTGAGGAAGTAGGTTATGATTCTACTCTTACAATTTGGTAAGTAACGTAGATTATGGTGTTGTCTTTTACCATATGAGGATATGTAGGAAGTTTCATTTTGAGACATTATCTCTCTACTTTCTACTTGTAACTTTAAAGAGTTACTATTTTATCTAAAATGTAAACTTGACCATGAGGAGTGGCTAACAATGGATTTATATTAATTATAGTTGATTATAGTAAGTATGTTTTTATCTACCTTTGTTAAACTTATATTATTCTCTTTTTAAAACATGTCATTTTGAAGAGTAGTATGTGTACTTTTTTTCCAGGAGCAAGTAATGGTAAGAGTAAAGATAAACTTTTAAACTTGTTGTGTACAAAAAGAGATTCAATGCAGATGATATTGGCCTTGAGACGGAACCTACATGGGATGATTTCATAGAAGCTATAAAGGAAGAATACTACCCCATTGGAGCATATGATGATCTGTGTATAAAGTGGCAACAACTTCGCCAAGGTAAAGAATATTTTGTTCAACATTAAACTAACATTTCGCATTCTCTATATGTGAGATTGGGCATCCAAGAAAATGAGAAACATAAGGTTCTCAAATATCGTGGCGGACTACAAAGGTACATACGGAGAGAAATAGAACTCTTCAATTTGGAAATCATCGGTGAGGCATACAAGTTCACAGTGAAGATTGAGCAAAAGCATGGAAGAATGAATATAAAGAATCAATCTTAAAAATGGAAAAGTGATAAAGAAGGTCAAACACAAGG
Source organism: Torreya grandis (assembly GCA_037957365.1). Taxonomy (NCBI): domain Eukaryota; kingdom Viridiplantae; phylum Streptophyta; class Pinopsida; order Cupressales; family Taxaceae; genus Torreya; species Torreya grandis. The sequence continues at coordinate 2,976,134 of JARHVA010001261.1, read as the reverse complement.
CCAAAATTGGAAGAAAAAGGAAAGAAAGACTAGAAAGTGTTGTGATTATTAGAAACCTGGAACTCACTCCAAAGAAGAATGTCGATCCATTAGGTCACTACTTTCTGAGTCACAATCCTCAACATCTACTGCTCTACCTCATATAGACCCTGCAGTCGAAGAGGTTGAAGAAAAAATTGTAGATGCTGATCCTGAAGCCATTATTGCTTCATCATAGACCCACGACGAGATGCTAGATGACAAGGAAATGTTGTTTCACTCTAAGTTATGGGTGAAAGGTAAGCCTCTGCATTTCATTCTTGATAGTGGAAGTCAAAAGAATTTAATCTCTGCTAATGTTGTGAAAAGTCTAAATTTGTCCATGAAGCCTCACCTAAAGCCATATACTATTGGATGGTTGAATCCAGGGAGAAACCTTTGTGTCACCCATCAATGTCTTCTCTCATGTGCAATAAAAACTTTCCAAGATGAAGTCTTATGTGATGTGGTCAATCTAGATGTTTTTGATGTACTCTTTGGTCAGTGATTCATGTATGATCGACATGGCATATATGAATCAAGAACTCAAAGGATCACTCTCACACTTGGAACACTACGCTACGGGGTACTAGAGGTACCACCTTCTACATCTATCTCTTTGATTAGTGCCAAGAAATTTGTTCTTATGGTGGTCAAGCCACAAGAATCCAAAAGGGCCAATGTTACAACATTGACTACACAAACAACACAACAACAAAAGCAAATAGATATCGAGCTGAAGAAGTTCATGGCCTTCTATCCACAAACTAATGGTCAGACAGAAATGATGAACAATCAGGCCCTGCACAGTTCCATAAATCACAATCCCTTCCAAGTATGCATCGGGAATCAAATAAAAGTACAACTACCACATTTGATGGAAAATTTTGATACAATGGGGACCATTACTTCTCAAGGAGGGAGGAATGATTTGGGCAATAATTCAGATGACAATTCAGGTGATGGGTCCACCCCAATTGATGATGAAACTTTTGGGAACCATAACTTTTGCACCGTAGCTCCAATTGAATCACTGTTTGAACTATTGGAAAGCTAATGATGAGGGGAAAGTCATGAAATGGAATGGAGCTATGCTCGATGAAGTTTGACCCCATAAAACCCAATAGAAGTGTCCCAAATTTCAATTTTAATAGTGCAGTCTAAAAATAGTAAGTTTCTAAAAATAGTAATTCCTCGAATTCTATATTGTTGTAAATCATGAAAGTTGAACCAATTCATTTCCCTAGATATTGGTGACCTTCCACATCCTCCCCACACATTTAAAACATGTATAAATGAAGATGTAAACCAAAATAGAAATTGGACATCTCTTCTTAGAGATAAGCATATGTTTGGGTCTGCAAATTTGATCAATAAAACATCTCTTCTCAGAGATAGCATTATTTGAATTATTTTGTTCTTGTTTTTCGAATTATATTTCAACCAAAGCTTTTGAGTTTTGGATCAGTGGTATTATAATGGTTTGTCTATAGAGTGTATGATCCCAAGGACGAGTTCAGATTATAGGAAGCTTGGGTGGAAAATAGAACCAACAGACTATCCACCTATTCGCTCCAAATGACTTCAAATGGCAGACAACACCGAGACATTCGATCCTTTCAAGGAAATGGTGAATGAAGCCCTCCAATAGCAGAAAGCGTAGATACTACAACAATTCACACAAATTCTCCACAAATCTCGATGGAAAATTCTAGCTCCTCATCTGCACCCACACATCCTTTTAGTGCCCCTACACCCTTCAAGGTTTAAGTGAATTTTGATATCCCTACATTTGAAGGCAAAATCAATGTTGATGCAGTAGAAAATTGGTTGGATCAATTGTCATCTTATTTTTCTGTAAATAAATTCACTGATAAAGAGAAGATTATTTTTTCTCTTATAAAAGCATCATTGTCTATCAAAAATTGGTGGGAAGTGTACAAAAAGAGATTCAGTGCAGATGATATTGGCCTTGAGATGGAACCTACATGGGATGATTTCATAGAAGATATAAATGAATAATACTACCCCATTGGAGCATATGATGATCTATGTATAGAGTGGCAACAACTTTGCCAAGGAAAGGAATAATCTATTCAAGATTACACTGACATTTATCATCATCTATCTGTGAGATTGGGAATCCAAGAAAATGAGACACATAAGGTTCTCAAATATCGTGGTGGACTACAAAGGTACACTTAGGGAGAAATGGAACTCTTCAATTGGGAAACCATTGGTGAGGCATACAAGTTCACAGTGAAGATTGAGCAGAAGCATGGAAGAATGAATATAAAGAATTAGTCTTCAAAATAGAAAAGTGACAAAGAAGGTCAAACATGAGGCCAAAATTAGAAGAAAAAGTAAGGAAAGACTGGGAAGTGGTGTGATTATCACAAATTTGAAACTCACTCCAAAGAAGAATGTCGAGCCATCATGTCACTACTTTTTGAGTCACAATCCTCAACATCTACTGCTCTACCTCATACAGACCCTGTAGTCGAAGAGGTTCAAGAAGAAATTATAGATGTTGATCCTGAAGCCATTATTGCTTCATCATAGCCCCATGACGAGATGCTAGATGACAAGGAATGGTTGTTTCACTTTAGGTTATGGGTGAAAGGTAAGCCTCTGCATTTCATTCTTGATAGTGGAAATAAAAAGAATTTAATCTTTGCTAATGTTGTGAAAAGTCTAAATCTATCCATGAAGCCTCACCCAATTCCATGCAGTATTGGATGGTTGAGTTCAGGGAGAAACCTCCATGTCACCCATCAATGTCTTCTCTCATATGTAATAAAACCTTTCCAAGATGAGGTCTTATGTGATGTGGTCAATCTAGATGTTTGTGATGTACTCTTTAATCAGCCATTCATGTATGGTTGACATGGCATATATGAATCAAGAACTTGAAGGATCACTCTCACACTTGGAACATGACGCTACAGGGTATTAGAGGTACCACCTTCTACATCTATCTCTCTGATTAGTGCCAATAAATTTGTTCTTATGGTTTTCAAGCCAGAAGAATCCAAAAGGGCCAATGTTACAGCCTTGACTACACAAAAAACACAAAAATAGAAGCAAATAGATATCGAGTTGAAGAATTTCATGGCCTTCCATCCACAGACTGATGGTCAGATAGAAATGATGAACAATCAGGCCCTGCACAGTTCCATAAATTATAGTCCCTTCCAAGTATGCATCAGGAATCAAATAAAAGTACAACTACCACACTTGATGGAAAATCTTGATGCAATGGGGACAATTGCTTCTTAAGGAGGGAGTAATGATCCAAGCAACAATTCATATGACCATTTGAGTGATAGGTCCACCCCAATTGATGATGAAATTTCTAGGAGCCATAACTTTTGCACCGTAGCTCCAATTGACTCACCATTATAACCGTTGGAAAGCTAATGATGAGGGGAACATCGTGAGATGACATAGAGCTATGCTTAATGAAGTTTGACCCCATAAAATCCAATAGAAGTGTCCCACATTTCAATTTTAATAGTGCAGTCTAAAAATGGTAAGTTTATAAAAATAGTAATTCCTTGAATTCTGTATTGTTGTAAATCATGAAAGTTGAACCAATTCATCTCCCTCAAGATTGGTGACCTTACACATCCTCCCCACACCTTCAAAACATGTATAAATGAAGATGTAACCCAAAATGGAAATTATACATCTCTTCTCAGAGATAAGAATATGTTTGGGTCTACAAATTTGATCAATAAAACATCTCTTCTCAGAGATAACATTATTTGAATTATTTTGTTCTTGTTTCTTGAATTATATTTCAACCAAAGCCTTCATGTTTTGGATCAGTGGTAATAAATCAGTTTGTCTTTAGAGCGTATGATCCCAAGGATGAGGTCAGATTATAGGAAGCTTGGGTGGAAAATAGAACCAACAAACTATCCACCTATATGCTCCAAATGACTTCAAATGGCGGACAACATCGAGACATCCCATCTTTTCAAGTAAATGGTGAATGAAGCCCTCCAATAGTAGTAAGCATAGATGCTACAACAATTCACACAAATTCTCCATCAAATCTTGATGGGAAGTTCTGTCTCCTCATTCGCACTCGCACATCCTTTCAGTTCCCCAACACTCTTCAAGGTTCAAGTGAATTTTGATATCCCTACATTTGAAGGCAAAATCAATGCTAATGTAATAGAAAATTGGTTGGATCAATTATCATCTCTGTTTTTTGTAAATAAATTCACCGATAAATAGAAGATTACTTTTTCTCTTTTGAAAGCATCATTGCCTGTCAAAAATTGGTGGGAAGTGTACAAAAAGAGATTCAGTGCAGATGATATTGGCCTTGAGATGGAACCTACATGGAATGATTTCATAGAAGCTATAAAGAAATAATACTACCCCATTGGAGCATAAGACGATTTGTGTATAAAGTGGCAACAACTTCGCCAAGGTAAGGAATAGTCTATTCAAGATTACACTGACATTTTTCATTCTCTATCTATGAGATTGGGCATCTAAGAAAGTGAGAAACATAAGTTTCTCAAATATCATGGTAGACTACAATGCTACATATGGGGAGAAATGGAACTCTTTGATTTGGAAACCTTCAGTGAGGCATACAAGTTTGCAGTGAAGATTGAGCAGAAGCATGGAAGAATGAATATAAAAAATCAGTCTTCAAAATAGAAAAGTGACAAAGAAGGTCAAACACGATGCCAAAATTGGAAGCAAAAGGAAGGAAAGACTGGGAAGATGTGTGATTATCACTAATCTGGAACTCACTCCAAAGAAGAATGTCGAGCCATCAAGTCACTACTTTCTAAGTCACAATCCTCAACATCTACTGCTCTACCTCATACAGACCCTACAGTCGAAGAGCTTGAAGAAGAAACTGTAGATGTTGATCCTAAAGCCATTGTTGCTTCATCACAGACCCACGATGAGATGCTAAATGACAAGGAAAGGTTGTTTCACTCTAAGTTATGGGTGAAAAGTAAGCCTCTGCATTTCATTCTTGATAGTGGAAGTCAAAATAATTTAATCTCTGCTAATGTTGTGAAAAGTCTAAATCTATCCATGAAGCCTCACCCAAAGCCATACAGTATTGGATGGTTGAGTCCAGGGAGAATCTAAAAATAGTAATTCCTCAAAATCTGTATTGTTGTAAATTGTGTAAGTTGAATCAGTTCATCTCCCTTGAGATTGGTGACCTTCCACATCCTCCCCACACCTTCAAAACATGTATAAATGAAGATGTAACCCGAAATGGAAATTAGACATCTCTTCTTAGAGATAAGCATATGTTTGGGTTTGCAAATTTGATCAATAAAACATCTCTTCTCAAAGATAGCATTATTTGAATTGTTTTATTCTTGTTTCTTGAATTATCTTTCAACTAAAGCTTTTGATTTTTGGATCATTGAGTTCCCAAAGTTTATCTTTTAGCTTCTGTTTTTCCATGTTATTAATATATTGACACCTAGGAAAATTACATCAGGCTTAAGAACATAAAGAAATTCCATACTCAAACCCTTGGAAGAAAAGGTGGCCACAATTGGAGACTATCTCCATAATCATCTCATTTATCCATGTTGGCAAAAAAACATAATATTTAAGGGAACACTAGTGAGGAAACATATGTTTTGGAAGGATTATTAAAATGAATATCATATTATTATGGCTTAACGCTTCATGCATAAAAGGTGATATGGGGTCAGTGGTGATGGTTTTCTTATTACGTACGATTTCTAATTTACAATATTTTTTTTACAAAACCCTTCTTTACCAAAATAGAAAATTACATCCCTTCCGATGCAACTGACACTCTTTAGTATGGTAGTTGTAGCCTCCATAGAAGAAGCTATAATAGATGATGTGGTTCCTAATTTTAGATAGATCAAATTGTCATAGCACTTGGAGAAAGGATGCAAAGACTAGTGAGGATTTGATCCCAAGTCCATCAGGATGCCTAAAATTGATAGTGTTTGTGGTCCTAGCGATGATTTTACCTTTTCTCCATTCACCAAATAAATAGAAACAATAACTACTGTTATAATTAAAATAGTTAATGTTAGTGTCATTGAGAATGAGAATGGAAAAATCTTGTAAATATGTGTATACATATAACCCTGCTCGCTTCATTATTCTAATCAATGTCATATTAACTTCGCTTATTAAAAAATTATTTATACTAATATCACCTTCCTCTAGTCGCTAATCTAATACCCCTTATATTCACCTCGTCACACTAACCTCACATTTCCCACATATCAGTTAATTATCCTATTACACTCTTATAACTTTCTCATTAGCTTATTTAACTTTCATTATATCCTTTTTTGATAGTTTTAATTTCAAAACCCAAACACTCTCTAATCACACTTAATTAGCCTAATAAGATCTAGAATCCCATGATGAACCTTGAGCCCACCCATAATATCCTTTAAGATATTCCAATTAATTGTTAATTACTTGGAAATTCCTAAACCATCGATCTTACCACCCACAAAATTCAAATATAGCCTTCAATTTTCTTTACCACCTTCTATTTAAACCAACCTTTCCCCATGCAAAACCAACTAATTTATAAGCAACATTCTCATAATATCAGTGTGTCCAATGCCATCCTTCAAATCTTGAGTAGCCATAGCAATTCAACAAGCAAGCATTCAAGCACTAATACTCTATTTTATTGAAATCTTTAGTATCAGCTATTGTTAGCCACATAGTCTATTGATGCCAGAAAAGCTTTGGTGTATTTATCTTGTATTCTGTTCTAACTGTATGCTGTCTAGATTAAATAATTATGTGTATTTTGAATGAAATATACTGATTAACCATAAAATTATACTTATTAGCTAGCTAAAAAGGTGATAAACATGAAAACAATCTCATTCCAGAGCTTTTTCACTAAATTGTTTCTCTAACTTTTGTTTTATGCTTTTTGTTATGAACCTGCAGCTGCAGAAGTGCATGTTTATAAATGATAGCCATGATGTTTTTAATCCCACCTCCCTCTTATTTTCATTTCTTGTTGACATACGAAGCACTAAAAAGGTAGAATAATGGCAGGGTTGTGAATTAGGGTTCTACAATTTAAATAGATTTTTCATTTTTTTGAGTTATTTTTTTTCAAAGATTTTATAGATTATTTTTTGGTTTCGTAGATGTTATTAAAATTTATATCTATTTATTTATCCTGTATTTTATGTGGGTTTAAAGAAATAAAATTTTCATATTTGATAAATTAAAATAATAAGACTTATTATTTTGATTGATTTTAAGTAATATTTTGATTAATAAGATATTTATATGGTTTTCCAATATTTGTTTTATAATTATATAAGAAATGTTTTATGATGGTGGAGGGAAAGTGAGATGGGGAGTTATAATAAAATGAGTGTGTTCACTTTTAATAAAATTTTCATATTTGATAAATTAAAATAATAAGACTTATTATTTTGATTGATTTTAAATAATATTTTGATTAATAGATATTTATATGGTTTTCCAATATTTGTTTTATAATTATATGAGAAATGATTTGCGATGGTGGAGGGAAAGTGAGATGGGGAGTTATAATAAAATGAGTGTGTTCACTTTTAAAAAAAAGCCTTGATTTTTTATATATTGTTGGTAGTTTTCATCCTTGGTAGAGGCATTGGTTTTTATTTTGTTGAGTATAGGGTCCTTTTTGCTCATCCTTAGGCAATGTGGCTTTGCTCTCCAAGTGGATCTCCATTTCCCTTCACTTGATAGTTCACCAACATTGGTTTTTTCATTGAGATGAAAAAGCATTTTATTGTATTGGAGTGTAAATTTTGATTTGAGGCAGGTCCGAGGTACTTCTACAATTTTGTGTCACCTACTTCGTGATAGGTCACCAAGCCATGATTGGAAACTTGAACCAGGTGCTACTTGTGGAGAATTCCTCTTCGATATGATGCATGGGACTAGATCTACCCTTTATGCAAACAACCAGGAGTCTCTTAATATGATGCATGGGACTAGATCTGCCCTTTAAGCAAATCTTCTTTTCTCCTTCTCTCATTACTTTCTATTCAACTCTTTTGCTTGTACTCCTCATTTGGATGCATTTTTTATGATAACCAATGTCCATTTTGAGGGCCATTTTTTGGATAAAATTGGTGAATTTTGAGCAATTCCAAGGGCCATGCAAGCTCCAAATTATGTTTGACGTCATGCCCAAGGCTCTACCCCCAGATCCCATAATGGGCATTGCTCCTTAACCCCATTGGGCAATACCGCCACCAGACCCCCATGTCATGGCCCCTTGTTCAGTACTTCCAATGTACTTTCTTCCACCAGAGGGTAGTTAGAGAATGACAACATCTGTAGTTCAATGCCTAAAGGATACTTTACAAGCAATTTTGGGCACTTGTATGGCCTTGCAAGATCAAATTTTAGTTGGAAATGATTTTTAAGTGTTCCTTAGGCTCCCTCAGATCATTTTTTAGCTTTAGACCAAGTTTTAAGTTGAACTAATGACACTCCAAAAATTCTTTCTCCTTCATCATTGCCTTCATAAGGTAAGGCAAATTTGAAATGAATGGTATGGTTAGGAGAGAGAGAGAGTTAGGATCTAAAACTATGGCCACTGTTTGGGGTCCTAGTAAGATTTAAATTAGTGGGATTATTTTCCACATTAATGGCCTCAAATTTATGAACAATCACTAATATTGACAGCAACTCATTATCTCTTATCCATTCGAGATGGGTATGTTCATGCATCTGTTTCTCCACTTAAAAATTTGATGGAGAGGATGGTTTTGAAGGATGATTTTATATGTCAAGGAGATCCTTTTCATGGTGGTTTCATCAATCAACTCATCTCTATGAAGTGTTTTCACTTGAAAGAAAATGGTCTTGATATACAAAGTGTTTCACTCACTCCAGCTATAAGTTTTGTTTGTATGAGGTGTTGGTCACTCTCAGGGGTTTATAGAACTCCATTGTTCATAGAAAACATCCTCACTCTCTCATAGTTCATGTGTCCTCTCTTGAAAATCATCTCCTTGTTATTAGTCTCCAAGAAGTGTCATATGCCTTACTCTTTAAATGCATATTACAGTTCATAAATGGTCTTCCAATGATCCTAGTTCCATGTTTGATCTAGATGGTGATGAGAAACTAATGTTTTATATGTTTGAGAAGAATTTAAGTTCAAGTGTGAAAGGTTGCAATCAAATCATGCTCTCAAACAAGGCTTATGCTAAGAAGTCAAGAGCTCAAGAAGTGGTTTTGAGCACTAAACAAACAAACAGTGACCTACAAGCCCGAAGCCTATAAGTACTCATTTTGGATCAAATCAACATCACTCTCTAAACAATAAGAAGCTAAATATAATATTTGACTGCAAGGTAAGATGAGATAAATCAAAGAACACCTAGTCACTTAGACAGTCAATAGAATCAAGAAATTGAGTTCACAGTCAAAAGACCACCTATAGTATTGTGTACAAATGGAAAAAGCAAGAAGTGGTTTGGAAATGTCACAAAAGGTGTTGGAAGACCATGTATATAGTGTAATGAACTCCTTTGATTTACATCCTTCAAATTACCGTGGCACAATGAGAAGACTAACTTCTAAATGTCAAGCAACCTACTACCACCTACAAGTTGTTAACTAGACAATTGGTCCTAAACCTGAGGATAGACATAGAGGGTGTAGAAGAGATGATGGAAACCTAATTAAGATCCTAACTAATTCAATAACCATTGATATGATCATTTAATTGGAAGTTGAAGATCTTTAAAACTCAAAGTATGTAGTCAAGATGACCCTAAAAGGCTACCTACAGGCCTACTTCAAGATTAATCCATTTTCAAGCTGAAGAGAGGAAAGAGGTATTTGAAAAGTGATTTGTGCTTAACTTAGATTTTCAATAAAAATCAAAAATCCATGGAGAAATTATTTGATGTAAAGGTGAATACCTAAAACAAAGAGTACAATCAGGACACTAAAGGGTCACCTACAGGCTGCAAGTCAGGGTAAATTGATCTTAAACTTGAAGAAAGGAGAAAAAAGTGATATGAGAGACTCTAAGATCCACCAAAGTTGAAAAATAAGATCATTAAACCATTTTAAAACCCTAGAAAACATGATCACATTGATCAAACTCTGAATTTCAAATCTCTATACACAGTCATGAGGAAAACTACAGGTCTGTCTACTCCTTATGAGTTTTAACTTTATTTGAAGGTGATTAAGGACTATGAATAGGTCTAAGATAAAGAGAGGAAATATGTAAATGGTCCATAGTGTAATCATGACTTAATTTTAACCCTCATAATGAATGTTAAGGTTATGCATAGTTCAATACTCAGTTTACACCTAATGAGCATAACCCACACACAAGCTTGCTTGCTTGGCTAAGTAAACATGAAAAGGAGAAATCCTAAGGGAGAAAATCCATTTGAAATGGTTTCACAATATCATGAATATACCATATAACCCTTATAATAGATGATAGAGGTATGAAATTTTTATGAGTCATGTTTTAGGGTACACAAGCCTTAAAGCCACACAGGTAGATTCTATAGCCAGTCATGAGAGTGATTGGTATTTTGAGGCCTTCTATAGGCATGATCACACTTTGAGAATTGATACAAGGGGTGATTATGAGTGTAAAAATACTTCCATTTTCCCTTTAAATCCACATAGGCAGCTAGTATAACCACTATTTTATTTCAACCCTTGCTCACTCCATTGACAAAGGTCAGTTTTGAGACCAAGGGGTCTATTTGAACTCAAAGCAAAATAAACATGCCAAACCCCATGGAGGGTTTTTTAAATAATGAATAAGTACATATATGGTCTCAAAACACCTTTAGGTGGCACCAAAACTCAGTTTTCAATCCAAATGCCATTAAGGGTTAGCAAAGAGGTGACAGACCTTAAACCCAAGTCCCCTCACTAGTGCACCAAATGCATACATTGGGGTAATAATCCTTGACAAGGTAGGTAGAGTCATAAATAAGGTTTTTTTGAGGTTTCTAAACCTATCCCAATAATAAAATTGATTTTTAAGACCCAAAACTAAAATTAGACCTATTTTGAGTTCAAGGTAGCTAAGTCTGCCACCCGAGGAGCAACTTTACACACTCACACCATCTCTCAAAATTTGCATGGGAAGCTAAGCCATTTGAAATATGTAGGGGGTTAGTAAATATGGTTATTTGGGTATATTGAGGTAAATTTTTTATCTATTCTTTATGAACAATCGTTAAGATCCTAAACAAGTCTTAAACCCTCCTAAAACCCTGATAGTGACCAGTCAAGACAAATGTACTTCTAAAGCACATATAATGCCATAGTTTGAACCTAAAACCTATTGGATATTATTGAAGACTCCAAGGAGGTTATCCACATGTACCTTTTCCATACTTGTAGTTGTATGGACTACCATAAATTCCCTATTTTTCATGTTTTTTGTATTTTGTAGGTGTTATGAGAGGGAGATAACTTCCCAATCATTGGATGAAGCCATTTGGAATGTTTCCTAACTATTCAAGCCAAAAAATTTGCATAATATATTATATATGTGGTCAAAAAGGTTCATTTTCCAAGGCAATCTCAAATAGGCCTAAAAAAAGACTAGGTGTCTAGGTCATTTCTTGGTTTGCATATTTTCACAAGGTCTCAGGACCCCAAAATTGACATGGAGGTTAGTGATATCCTAGGGAAAGTGAATCACATACTTTTGGGTGATTTAACATATGTGAGAGAGGCCTAAATTAATAAATCATGTTTCTAGCCAAGGAGGCCTAAGACAAAGCCCTCAAGTGAGGCTTTGGCTATCTCCTCACAGGGTTCTGTGGATTCCCACACACCCCTTACATTTGAATCTCATTTTCTCAAGAATGAACATTGTGATTTGGTAGAGTATCAACCATTGTTCACTCCTTTGGAGTTTAGCATGCATCATACGACTCTTTGTTCTACTCCACAATGCCAAGATAGCTTATCTCTTTTCTAAGACCTCTTCCAACATGTCTCCCCAAAAGTTGAGCTCCCCCTTACATCTTGTTTTTCCCATCAGAGTATTGGCTCTCTCAATGTGTCTCCCACTGAGGTTGGTAGAGTAGTTGAGTTTGATCATGAGTGTTATTCCATCCATGGTACATCACCCAACTCAATAATGAGAGGAGAGCTTACAAGAAGCTCATGCCCATGTATCCTTCACACCACCACCCTCGTACTTGTTTGGGTTCAGAGGTCTCATTCACCAACAATGACCCCACCTTCAACACCCCTATGTTTTGGGTCATGACTGGTGAACCTAGATATATGGTTATTCCATATCCTTCTTCCCACATTTTCCATATTGTTTGGCCTCCTTGTAGGCTAAATAGTGGCCTACCTCGAGGGTAAGCCTCTAGTTAGGGAGAAGTGGTAGCCTGCGTTCAGGGGTAGGCTTGGGCATAGGGTTGTGGTCCTTTGGTGAACCTCAAATCTTACTAAAACACCCTCCTTATATGCACCTTGGGATAGAAGCAAAGTATTTTAGTTAATTTATTTGGTCAGACTACTGCTTTCTAGTAGCTAACCCTTTACAGACTCCCCCTCTTTTTTGTATTGCTTGTTGGTGGTGTAGGTTAATAGTTATTGTTGTTTATGACTTGATTCAGCATGCCCCAGATTGTCTTCATATATCACAAACTTCCAAAAACCCCTCCTCACCTCTCACTATGGATGGAATTGAGCCTCGCTCTCATGGTTGGCCCTACACAATGGTGATGACTCTACCAGCTGAGATGTCTTTCTTGCCTCTAGCATTTTGACTCCTCACATCTGCACAAGAGAGAAACATGACCCTGGATCATTCATGCTTGTAGTGGAATAATAAAACTATGTTTTAAAATGCTCATAAACATTATTTTCTTGTCTCCCCCCTTCCCTTTCCTTTTTGGTCCACTTTTGGGTCTTTCTAGGCTTCCCAGGCTTGGTTTTGGCCCTTTCTGGCTTAGGCCACAACTTTCTTATTTAAATCATAGCTTGGTAGTGGGATAGGATACAAATGTTTTAGCCTAGAATTGGTCTAGGCCATGGGTTTACCTAGGTAGGTTGGGGCCTAGGCCAACAACCTTCTTTTTGCCCTTTTCAAGCCTATGTTTGGCTCTATTTTTGCTTCCAAAACCCGTGAACCCTCATCTTAAAGGTTTTGGCCCATTCAAAACACAATCGTGAGATTTATTTCTCTTTCTTAGGCCTATTTTTGTGTGTTTTTGGACTATTAAAGTCTCTTATACCCCTAATCCCTCTGGCCTATCAGGCCTATGCATTCCTTGTTGGATGCACCTTGTGGGCCCTTGGTTGGGTAGTTTACCCATTTATGTGTTTTAGATCAGAAGACCTCTATATTAGAGGTTTTGGTACATTATGAGTGCATTGGTAGCCTTTTTTTTTTAATCCAAGGCTTCCTTGGGCCTGCTCTAGCCTTGTTTTAGTCCTTGAGACCCCTTTCGAGTCCAAATTGACCTCCTAAGCCCATGCCCCATTTCATGGGCACCTAGGAATAGAAGTTACTTTCTATACTTCTTTAGTTATTCATTTCTCTAATTTTATGCAATTGATCTATTCTAACTCCCTCTCTCTTTTTTCATCGTGGTTGCAAGCTAACAATGTTAGCTACCTGCAGTGGTTCAAAACTTTCTCTAGTCTTGTTGATTGATCTTTGTCTTTTCTGAACTTCCCCCGACTTTCCTTGGTTTCCTCTTCCCATGACTAATGTTGGTCAACCACTTTGGTTATGGCTTGGTTGCATTTTTTGACTCCCTTGTACAACTTGCTTACTTCTCTCTGTGTTGAGATAACATTTCTATAGTTTCTAGTGTTGTGTCCTCGACCCCCATCATGGTGCACCTCTCAGTGGTGATTCAGATAAATGGAAACAATTGGGGTAACCCAAGACCTATGTTTATGACTTGGGGGTTATTAATGATCCATGGGGCCATGAGCTTGTTAAAAATGGTCATTTCTTGATCAGTGAGATGAATAATGTTATCGAGTATCACATAATCATTGGCACCTTAACCAATGCTCATGAGTTAGGTGCATCCTATGTGTAGTTGTTCTCTAAGTCACTCTTAGCTATGTCTCAACTCACTGGTGTCTGGGCCATCCTTAGCTTTGAGTTTCTCCCCTCTTTAAGGAGGTACATGAATTGCTATCCTTATTTGAGGATGTCTAGTTTACCCATATCCCTCATAGGAAGAAAACTAGGGTTGATACCTTAGTGAATGTCATTTTGGATAGTATGGTTTGATTTGATATCACTTGTGTTCCCTATTTACAAGAACTAGAGATGGAGATTGAGTTGGATTCTAGAGTATGCAGTGTTTTCACTTTCACCTATGCATCTTGCCATTGACACTCTTATGCCACCATCCTTATCTAGTAAGTGTAGGTAATGTTTTCTATTATCTTTTTAGTACTTGTTTTCCTTTGCTTTGGTGTGGCTTATAGGTAATTCACAACACTCCTTATTCATTAGAACACCAATTGCTCATACCTTGGGGGCATATGTAATTGTGATTCCTGTGACCCTAATCTTCCCTATGATTATATATCAACTCACGTATAGATTACCAATGCTAGACATCTTACTTTGAGACATCTGCTACCTGCTTGGACCTTTCCTGCATGATATTCTCATCTCGCATACATTTTTAATCCATCTCGACCCTTTCTCACACCAAATTGACTCTCTAGGGAGCCCCTAGGACCCATTTGGGAAGCTATTGACTTGTTTGGGCCCCTATTTGACCCAATCCATGTCTTAGGGAGGAAATCCATGGCCTAGACCACATGTTTCCTTCATGAAAGTTGCAACCTAGACCACGGCCTAGGTAGAATGTGTGAAAATGTGTCCTAAAGGGACCCAAACAGCTAAAAATGGCTAGGTTTTTGTGGTTTGGGGGATTAGGACTGAGTTTATTGGCTTTTCCTTATTAATTCAAACTATCTCTTCTCATTCCATCTCTCTTGTGATTTCTTCTTCCCTCTCTTGACTCTCATGCCTTCTTGAATCTCTTTGGGTTCACTCTTAGCACTCTTGAGCTTGATTGGGGATAGGGAATCTCATATACTCCTACACTCTTGCTTGGAGACTGCATTGTTACTCTCAGTTATTATTACGTCCTTGTTGGCTTGATCCCAAGCTCCTACATTTGGCATTGCACTTGATTTGTGCACTTGATTGGATCTCTTACACCATTGCATGTTCTCACTTCACCTCCTCCTTTGCTCTTGGCTCTTGGTTTGGACTTCAGATTGAACCTAGCTTGGTCTTCCTCCTACATTGCTTCCTATCTTAGATTATTGGTTGGTAGAACATCTGCACTTCATCTTTGAGCTTGATCTAAGGGCACTTTGCTATGCAAAGTAAAACTCCATTGTTTGTGTAGAGTATATGCTAGAATTTGAATTATTTTAGTGAAATAGTTGTTTTGGTATATTGCTTAGGGGAGTGTTCAAAGTTTATTTCATTTGTGTATGTTCAAATAATGCTTTCATGGCTTGAAATGTTCCTTTTTTTATTACATTTTCTCTCTTTGAAACCCTTCCTCATTACATAAGTAGAGATATACATGTGCAAAACATACTAGAAAACTTGCTTAAACACTCTCTCCCTCTTTTATAAAAAACTAGAACAATTGATTGATTAGAAAATAATAGTGTTGCTTTGAAAGGATAGCTCAAATCTAGAATAGGCATGCTCTTGAACCCTTACCTAAAAGTGTCTTTATTGCAAAAAAAATATTTCATTTGGCCTCAAAGTTCCTTAATTTTTAGATTTACAGTTCATTGGTTATCTCATTTCATTCAGTATTATTGTTTTCATATTGTTTATGCAACGAATAGTATAATTTAACCACTTGATTTACTATGGTTAGATCTACTAGAGGTTTCTATGTACTTTGTGTGCTTTTTTTTACTATCCCCAACCTAGTTTACAAGTCTGTCTATAGCCTGGTGCAATCTGACAAATCAAGTAGTCACTATAGACCTCATTTAACCCATACAACCCCTAAACCTTCTAGCCTCTTATTAGTTTGCTTTAGTACCCTACCAAACACTGGTGGTTCCATTCAGATTCCTAGAGCTACATTTTAGCATACTCAGTGGGACCTCACATACGGTTTCACATTAGTTTTATCCCATTTAGATCTCTCTTAGTCAACTCTTATCTATTATTTGTTAGACTTTGCTTTCAATTGTGCTTTGGCTCTTGCCTTGGTTGTTTTATCTTGCTTTAGTTTTGTGTCTTTCTCCTAGTTGGTTCTCTATCAGTTTGCCTTTTTTTTTTCTCCCATGTTGTTCATGTTTCATTGCATCCATGGCTGATCTCCCACCTTCAGGATGCCAATATCAATAGATTTAGGGTCTCATCCTTGAGCTCACTATTGAGCAAGCCATGCTTGTAATGGAATGCCATAGACACCATAGGACCCAGGAGCTTCCCTCAATGCATCATGGTAGTTTATACCCTCTCATGTTCTAAAGGGAATAATATTGGAATGACTATAACCAATGGACTTGGTCTCCTTTTCATTACTCTGAGCTTCATTCATCTGAGGACATGTTATCTCAGTCTCAAGTCATGCCTCATTCACCCATTCAAGGTGATTGAGGATATCCTTGCATAGCTAGGGCTTGAGGAGTTATGTGTAATCATTAATTATTATCATAGACATATTCATGTGAATGAAGTTCTTCCTTCTTCCCTTAGGAGTTGGTGGCATGCTTCCTCTAAAAATAAAGCCTGTACTTGCTCAATTTTGAGTGCCTTGATTAGTTCTTGTGCAAGTGCCCTACCTATTTCTTAGTTGAAGACTCTAGAGCAAGAACACCCTCATATCCATGTTGTGGGTCATAGGTATCCTAACTCGATGAGGTACCCCCAGCCTAAGGGTTCCTCCCATCCTCCTAGTCCTTTTTTTAGAGTTAACCCTAGGATGCAAACTAGAGATCCATATGATGCATATAAAGAGCTTCAAAGACCACTAGTTAACCTTCATATGATGGCATATGACCAATACCATAGAGATCTTAGTCATCATGACCATTTACAGGAGTATGTCACATCCTCCCATCATACCTGTGAAGACTGTCACACTAATCATGGTTGTTTTCTACCCCATGATAGAGATGATTTCCATTATAATCATCCTCCTGGCCAGGAGCCTCCCTTGTATCATCTTCCCTATGGTCATGGTCATGGTGAGACCTATGGGCATAGGCAACATCATCACCATCGTGAGCCCCCATTCAAAGTTCATAGCCAACTTACTATGAGCCATGCTTTTGAGGATATATGTCATAATCATCTAGCCCTTTGGGTATGTGTTATTCCTCTTCTTACTCCTATCCATGAATTACCTAAGTTTAATGGGATACAAGACTCTAGTCCCATAGAGCATATCATGGCCTTCATGATGGTGTGTATGGATTAGGAATAAGACAAAAGCATGATGCTAAAGCTCTTCACTCTTTATCTATGAGCTAAACTCTTGTCTAGTTCTAGAATCTACCTTTAGATTCTCTCTTTAGTTTCCATCTCCTCCTGGATGACTTCCTTCAATATTTTGATATTTTTAGGCCTTTTAACCTCAACATCCATTCATTCACTTCCATGGTGCAAGCCAAGGGTGAGTCAAACTTTGATTTTGTGCATAGATGGTGCTTAGTTATTCATACATGCAGGACTATGTTCTTGGATGACCAGCTTTATGATATGTTCATGTGAGCATTGAGGTAGGAGGTTCACCTTGAGGTCCTCAATAATTAACCCACCTCTTATGATGAAGCTATTAATGAGTGTTTAAAGATTGCAGTGTTTGAGATGCATGCGATCATACATCCCATACCTTCCCAAAAGTCATCTTCTTCATGCGATCACAATTATAATGTGACTGACAATGGTGTCACTGATTCTCCTCCTAAGAAGAAGTACAAGAAAGATAGCCACGAGGTTAATACTTTGAGAAAGAAACTAGTTGAAAAGAAGGCTTTTAACTTAAGCACAAGGGTAATGGATGGTGTTTCCTTATGACCCTATCAAGTTTTGCAACTTCCATCAGATGAGGGGGCATAATGATAACCATTGTGCCACCTATAATTTTTGTGCAAAAGCCTCACCTCCATCTTAGAGTTCTTCATTTTCAAAACCCAACCACAAGTTGAATGTTTTCAAGGAGCCTCTGCCTGACCATGACAAGGAGAAGAAGAAAAAAAAAAGAAGAAATCAAAGGCTAAGGCCTTGCATTCCCCTTCTTGCACTTTCACCTCTTCTGACTACTCTTCTTACACTAACCCAAGAGGGAAAACAAAGCATGAGAGTAGTGAGGTTATTTCTACTATCGATATAGCCTCTACTAGGTATGATTGATTTGTCAACATGTGCTCTTGTCAAACCACTGACCCTGTTGGAGAGACTAGTGGTGTTGGACCTCCCATCTAGCCCATGGGGGTGGGGAACCCAAAAATTAGATTTTAATTTTATTTTACCATCCCTCCCCAGGCTAGACAACATCCTTAATCTATCATAGAGGAGTTATAGGGCCTCTTGACAAGGATATCCATTTGGGACCTTTTTCACCTTTACCCTAAGCAAAGGGGTCTCATATTCGATGAGATTGGTCTCCCTTGCAAGGATTTATTGTGTAATGATGTCAAATTTTAATTCAACTCTAACACACATGAGCACACTCATCCTCCCATCTTATCTTTCAACCCAATCTTTTTACTAGATGCTTCAATTTTTGTAAATAGGGCTCATTTCCCTCTCTATATCGAGACTTCTATTGATGATTATTGCATTAAGTGGTTCATCATCGATGAAGGAGATATATTTAATATCATGCCCCTGCATGTGTTCAATGATCTCAAGATTAGTCGAAAGAAGCTCTCCAATTCTTGACATAACTATGTTGGTTTCAATAACAACACAATTATGCCAGTGGGGAATGTGAAGCTCAGGGTCAAGTTTGGCTCGAAGACCATCAAGATTGAGTTTTGTGTGTTATATTTGGATCTTTCATATAACATGATTCTTGTACATCCCTAGATGCTACCATGCAGGCCATCGCATCAGCCACATTTTTTATGGTGCAGTTTGTGCATGAAGGTGAGGTTCACACCATGGAGGCTGACCCAAATCCTTGGGTGTTTCTCTATGCAAATATAAATCCCTCAAGTGAGGCTTTGGCTATCTCTTCATGGGGTTATATGGATTCTCATACACCCCTTAAGTTTGAATCTCATTTATTCAAGGATCAACATTATGATATGGCTAAGTATCAAGCAGTATCCACTCCTTTGAAGTCTGGCGTACATCAGTTGACTCCCTCTTCCACTCTGCAATGCCAAATCAGCTCATTTATTTTTATATACCTCTTCCATGATGTCTCCTGAGATGTTGAGCTCCACTTTGCATTTCTCTTTTCCCATCAAAATATTGGCTCTCTCAATGCATCTCCCATTGAGGTCGTTAGAGTAGTTAAGTTCGATCATGACTACTATTCCTTCCATGGTATAACACCCACCCTGAGTAATGAGAGGAGACCTTACAATAAGCTCATGCCCATGCATCCTGCACACAACCATCCTCTTACTTGTTTGGTTTTAGAGGTATCATTCACTAATAATGACCCCACCTTTGATACCCTTGTGTTTCAAGTCATGACTAGTAAACTTAGAGATATGGTTACTCCATATCCTTCCTCCCACCTTTCCTTATTATTTGGCCTCCTTATAGGCTAAATGATGGTCTGCCTTAGGCTTAGGCCTCTATTTAAGGATAATGGTAGCCTACCCTCAGGGATAGGCCCTAGTCTAGGGCTATGGTGCTTTGGTGAGCCTCAACACTTACTAAAACACCCTCTTTAGGCCCTTATTTAGTGGATTGCCCCTCTCATGGCATCCATCATCAAACCCTTGTGGGTCTCCTTCATCATTTGTATTGTGCACTCCTCATTAGATTCACCTTGGGATAAAACCAAAGTCTTTTGCTTCTTTTAGTTGGTTAGACTACTGTTTGTTAGTAACTAGCCCTTTATCGACTCCCTCTCTCCTTTTTTGTAGTACTTCTAGGCAATGTGGGTTAGTGGTTATGGTTGTTTATGACTAAATCCAACCTTCCCTAACTCATATCCATCTATCATGGGCC
Source organism: Torreya grandis (assembly GCA_037957365.1). Classification (NCBI taxonomy): domain Eukaryota; kingdom Viridiplantae; phylum Streptophyta; class Pinopsida; order Cupressales; family Taxaceae; genus Torreya; species Torreya grandis. The sequence continues at coordinate 2,955,931 of JARHVA010001261.1, read as the reverse complement.
TCCTATTACCCCTCCTCACCTCTCATTGTGGATGGCATTGAGTCACTCTCTCATGGTTGGCCCTACATAACAGTAATGGCTCTACCAACTGAGATGTCTTTCTTGCCTCTAGTACTATGAATCCTCACATTTGCATGAGAGAGAAACATGAACCTAGATCAGTCATGCTTCTATTGGAATAATAAAACTATGATTTATCATGCTCTAAAACATTCTTTTCTTTTCTCCCCCCTTCCCTTTCATTTTTGGGCTAGTTTTGGGTCTTTATGGGCTCCCTAGGCTTGGTTTTGGCCATTTTTAGCCCAAGATATAAATTTTTGGACTAAACCATAGCTTGGTAGTGGGCCAAGCCACAAATTTTATAGATTACGCTATGGGTTTAACCTAAGTAGTCTGCATCCTAGGCCAAAAAACTTCTTTTTGCCCTTTATGGGCCTCTATTTGGCTCTAGTTTTGCTCCCATAACCCTTGAACCCTCATCTTCAAGGTTTTGGCCCATTTTAGACATAATGGTGGGGTCTGTTTCTATTTTTGAGGCATCCTTTAGTGTTTTTTAAACTATTCTTGTATCTTTTACCCCTAAGTCCTCTAGCTTGTTAGGCCCATCCACTCCTTGCCAGATGCACTTTATGGGCCCTTAATTGGGTGTTTTACCCATTTTTGCATTTTAGACCACAAGACCTCTATTTGGAGGTTTTGTCACATTATGTGTGCATTGGTAGCCTCCATTTTTTAATTTGAGGCTTCTTTGGTCCTAATCTAGCCTCATTTTGGTCTCTGAGACCCCTTATGGGTCCTTGCTAACCTCCCAGGCCAATACCCCATTTCATGGGCACCCAGGAATAGAAGTTACTATTGTACTTCTTTTAGTTAGACATTTATTTCACTTCATGTAATAGATTTATTCTAATTCCTTCTTTATTTTTTCATCATGGTTGTAGGCTGATGGTGTTAGTTGATTGCAGTGGTTTGAAACTTGTTCTAGTCTTGCCAACTGGTCTTTGTGTTCTCCAAACGTCCCCCCACTTTCCTTGGTTTCCTCTTTCCATGATTGGTGTTGGTCAACCACTTTGGTTGTGTCTTGGTTATATTTTTTGACTCCCTTATATAACTCACTTACTTCACTCTATATTGAGATAGCCTTTCTATAGTTACCAGTCTTACATCCTTGACCCCCATCATGGTGCACCTTTGAGTTGTGATTCACACAGATGGTAATAGTTGGGGCCAACTAGGACCTATGGCTGTGGCTTGTGTTATTAATGATCTATGGTACCATGAGCTTGTTGTAGTTGGTCATTTCTTGATTCATGAGATGAATAACGCTACCGAGTATTTTTCAACCATTGGCACCTTAACTTATACCCGTGAGTTAGGTGCATACTATGTGTAATTATTCTTTGACTCACTCTTAGTTGTGTCTCAACTCACCGGTGTCTAGGTCATCCTTAGATCTGAGTTTTTCCCCCTCTTTGAGGTGATGCATGATTTGCTCTCCTTCTTTAAGGATGTTTAATTCACCCATATCACTCATAAGGAGAACACTAGAGATGATGCCTTAGTGAATGTCATTCTGGATAGTATGATATAATTTGATATCACTTGTGTTCCCTATTTTTAGGAGTTAGATTTGGATTCTGGATTATGTATCATTTTCACTTTCACCTATGGATCACACCATCAATACTCTTCTATCGCCATCTTTATCTGATAAGTGTAGGTAATTTTTTTTTAATATTTTTAGTACTTACTTTCCTTTGCTTTGGTGTGGCTTCCAAGTACTTCAAAACATTCCTTATTTATTCAAACATCGATTGTTCATACCTCAAGGGCATATGTAATCATACTTCCTATGATCCTACTCCTCCCTATGATTATATATCAACTCACGTGTAGACTACTAACCCTAGACATCCTACACTAAGACATCCACAACCTACTTGAACTTTTCCTACATGATATTCTCATCCCCCATACATCCTCAGTCCACCTCGACCCTTTCTCATTCTAGATGGACTCTCTAAGTACCCCTTATGACCCATTAGAGAAGATATTGACTTGCTCAAGCCCTTATTTGACCTAGGTTGTAGCTTAGGGAGGAAACCTGTGGACTAAGCCACATGTTTCCTTCACAAAATCCATGGCCTAGGCATAATGTGTGAAAATGTTTCCTGAAGGGACTTAAATGGCTAAAAAAGAATAGGTTTTTATAGTTTGGGGGATTAGGGATTAGTTATATTGGATTTTCCTCATTCATTCACACTATCTCTTCTCATTCCATTTCTCTTGTGATTTTTTCTTCCCTCTCTTGACTCTTATGAATTCTTGAATCTCTTTAGGTTCACTCTTGGCACTCTTGAGCTTGATTGGGGATAGGGAATCCCATATGTTGCTACACTCTTGCTTAGAGACTCCATTGATGCTCTCAATTATTATTGCTTCCTTGTTGGATTAGTCCTGAGCTCTTACATTTGGCATTGCACCTGATTTGTGTACATGGTTGGAGATCTTACACCATTGCAAGTTCTCACTTCACCTCCTCCTTTGATCTTGGATCTTGGTTTGGACTTTAGCTTGCACTTAGCTTGGTCTTCTTCCTACATTTCTACCTAGCTTGGATTATTTGTTGGTAGAACATCTACACTTCATATTTGAGTTTGATCTGAGGGCACTTCGTTATGCAAAGTGAAACTCCATTATTTGTGTAGTGTATATGCTAGTGTTTGAATTTTTTTAGTGAAATAATTGATTTTGTATATTGCTTAGAGTAGTGTTCAAAGTTTATTGAATTTGTGTTTATTCAAATAATGATTTAATGGCTTGAAATGTTCATTTGTTGATTACCTTTTCTCTCTTTGAAACATTTCCTCATTTCATAAGTAGAGATATACATGTGTAAAACATACTAGAAAACTTGCTCAAACACTCTCTCCCTCTCTTGTTAAAAACTAGAACAATTGCATGATTAGAAAACAATAGTGTTGTTTTGAAAGGATAACTTAAATCTAGAATAGCCATGCTCTTAAACACTTGCCCAAAAATGTCTTTGTTAAGAAAAACATTTTTCAATCGGCCTCAAAGTGCCTTAATTTCTAGATTTATAGTTCATTGGTTATCTCATTTCTTTCAATATTGTGTCATTCACATTGTTTATGCAACTAATAGTATAGTTTAAGCTACTTTTTTTACCATGGTTGGATCTGCTTGAGGTTCTTGCATACTTTGTGTTCTCATTTGTATTAGCCCCAACATAGTTTACAAGTTTGTTTATAGCCTAAGGTAAGTCAGCAAACTAGATAGCCACTATAGACCTCATATAGCCCATAGAACCCCTAAGCCTTCTAGCCTCTTATTGGTTTGCTTTAACACCCTACCAAACACTGGTGGTTTCGTACAAATTATTGGAGCTACACTACCTAGATCGATGATTGTAAGAATTTTTTTGCATCTAATGTTGTGTTTCTTTTATAATTTTAATGTAATTGCATGCTGTGAGCTTAGGCTTCCACATGGTAACAAAAAAATGTTGAATGTCTATAGCCAAGTATAAAGTAGTTAGTGGATTCATTTCAATGATTTTCACATCTATAGTTGGGGAAGGGTTTAATAGCCTTTATCTTTCGCTAGCTAAAAGGTGATTTCCGCTACAATTATGCCTTAGGCTTCACTAATTTAATCGATACAGAGGGAACATGGGTTGTTAGTGAGTACTCCAATGTCTCAATATTATGTTATATAATTATAGTATATCTAAATGGTCTCTAGGGATTGGAAAAGACATAACTTTAACTCTAACATGGGCCTACTACCTATGATGACAATGAGAATCACGATTATCCTAGGAAAAAAATACAAAAAAAAGTAATTTTCTAAGACAAATAAAAAAATAATACTCACAGAGAAACTTAGACATATCCAAGTAACTACCTTGTCCTCAATATAAATAAATAAATAAATGAATGGATAAATTAACTTGATTGCTTGAAAAAAATAATATAACAAGATGAGAACTAATTAATTACTACTTTTAATGGTTTAAGGTTTAGATGGAAATATGCTTAAATAATATTTAAGGAATATTCCAATATTTATATGCTTAAGTTTATAATTATTAAAATAATTTATATTTCAAGTTTATTCATTGATTGAAGAAACTTAAGATTAATAGAAAAATTATTCCTATAATTTTGCATTAGTAGAGACTAATAAGAATATGTAATAGAAAAATTAGATAAAACATAAAATATAAGAGGTAAGTTCCTTAAATCTTTCTCCTCATAATTCCTTGAGCAAGCAAGGACATTTTAGAGAAAATTTTGTCTTGAACATTAAATTAAAATTAAAATGTAAGATTATTAGATTAGATTCTTTGAAATTTTATGAGAATTTAGAAAATATTTTTTTTTTGTCTATATTAAAATTCTATGAAACAAGCATTGGAGATGTAGATAGATTTTTTAAATGTGCTAGTTGTGCTTAATTCTACCAATATTCAAGCCTTGTTGGGCATTTAAAGGTTAGTTTTGGTCATTTATGCTAGCCTTTTATATTAGATTTAAGGTGATAATTATTGTTTATGTTAGATTTGAAGTCGGTTATAGTTGTTTACCAGAGATTATAAGTGTCTAAATATTAAAAACAAGATTACCACGATAGTGATAATTTGACATTTTATTATGAATTATATTTTTATTATTATTATAAATTTGAATAGAATTTTAATTAGAAATATAAGATTTTCAGAGTCTATGAAAATAAAATTAAAGTTTTAAATAAATTGTGTAGATATTTTTTATCAACGTTAAATTTTTATAAATATTCCAAATTATATGATCAATGATCCATCATGAAGATAATAATATGTATGTTATAAATGATAATTAAGAATATACATTTTAAATTAAGTTATATATTAATTATTAAAACATATTTTGAATGTCAATTTTATAAATGGTAATTACCATTACACATGAGATAATTTTATTAAATATTATAACTTTATTTTTTTATTTTAACTTAAAGGTAAATTTGTATGCTTTTTCATTAATATAATTTATATGTGATGATGCTGATTATACATTAAAGCCATCAATTTTTTTAAATGTATTATTTAAGTGGTGGTTCACCTTAATTGTGACTATGATATGACTATACATTATAGAGTGGGTCTATATATTGATTATTGAACCAAACCTAAAGCTAAAGAGGACAATTCATAATGGATGTCTCTATAAGTTAATTAGTACAAAACCAAGAATAAATCATAATGAATATATTATATGTAGATTGGTATAAATTCAAAGAACATCATTGCCACTCATCTAGATAACCATCATCATCAAATAAAATGATGATCATTATCAAATAGAAACTATTGTCCTCAATTACCATGAAAATTACAATACTCCTAACCATCATAATGAATATCCTATATGTAAATTGGTACAAATTCAAAGAACATCATTATCACTCATCTAGATAACCATCATCATCAAATAAAATAATGATCATTATCAAATAAAATAACTATTATCCTCAATTACTTTGTTTGAGACTCCTTTCAAGTCAAAAAGTAAGTGATAATTTTTTTTTGTTCATCCTACACCTTTTAGAGTGTTATGGTTGCATAAATAACATCATGTCTTTATCAATGAACAATACAAAGTAGAGTTTAAGACAAACATCTATCAAGATGAGGTGATTTGTGATGTGATACCTATGGATGTTTGTCATGTCTTATTGGGAAGACCTTGGCCATTTGACAAAATAAAAATTCATGATGGAAGAAACAATACTTTTGAAAAGGATGGCAGGATACACATATCGACACCATTGAAAGATGAAGATGTAGAAGCAATAAAAATCAATAATCAAGTGTTGGTGATGAGTGAAAAGGAGTTCTTGTATCATGTAAAATAAGGTGAAGCTAAAGAGATAGTTGTTACAACCATTAAGGTAATTGATTAATTTGTATAAAATCAAATTTTGTTAAATGAACATGAGAACATGATGACTAATAGTTGTCAAATGATTTGTCATCAAGTTATTCAAAGGAATTCATTATAGGAGCTGATTTGCCAAAATATATTGCCATGGAAGGCAATATAAAATAAACTTTGTTAAGTAAACAATATGAGAATGGAAAACAAGAGGTTTTCTTGAGAGAAAACAAAATATTCTTGTATAAGAAACCTTTAATGGATATTGAAAAAAATTGTGAGCAGGGTGTAGAAGATAGAGTGTTTGTGTAAAAATAAATAACAGTTTTCAAAAAGAAGAAGCAAGAAGAATTAATTCAGATACAATATCATGCATATAAGGTGAATAACAAGGTAGTAAACAACCCTTATGAAGAAGAAAAGAAAAGACAAAAGAATAAAAATAAGTCCCACCTACAAGTTGTTTTGGCTACTATTTATTTGGTAGTCATCTTGGTGATAGAGAATGGGTCTCAAAGGCCTAAAGAAAAAATTGATTTATTTAATATGTTTGCTTCATGTGAAGGTGCATCAAATTAAGATAGGGAGAGATTGAAGATGAAAAGTATAAGAATGAATAAAGATAATATTTTAATTTGCATGCAGTCTAAACATAAGAAAGCTATAAGAAAAAGGAGAGATTCTTTGTATACTAATGTGTTGATTAAACTCAAACTTTTGGAGAAGCTATAGATAGGACTGTTACTCAAAAGAGATTCAAGTTTCAAGGTAGAAGTACCACAACACAACTAAGTGGATATACATTTGAAGATAATACAAGTTTGTACCAATCACTAACTATTCTAAGAAAATCATAGTATCTAAGAGGGAATAGGGTAAGAGGAGAAAGGAGGAATGTTGGATAAAAGAATAAAATATGTCAAAAACATCTGCATTTAATAAGGATAAATACAAGAGCAATTATGAAGACCTCATAAAAAGGAGCTCATGAACATTTTCAAGCTTAGTAAACTGATACAGGTACATCAATATATATAGCATAATCTTGATGTTGTTTGATTTGTAAAAATTTTTATGGGTCTTAGGAGGTCAATAAGAGGTCAAGTTCAATCCCAAATTGTTCATTTGATTCCATTTGTTAAGGTTTCCATGTATTCCCGCCAAAAAGGGAAATTTAAAATTTTGAAATGGTATTGCATAGTTTGAGGGGTTTTGAGATGTTATATGGGTCTAAGTCCTTTGGTTAGGAGTATATGGGGTCTAAAAACTATATAAAATGATTTAAAATCATTACATAAAGTTTAAAATTTTCTTCAAGTCAATTTAGGCTCATCCAAAGTAGAAGAATGCCTAATTTAATATTTACTAAGGTTGGTTAAGATTGTTGAGAAGTTTGTGAGGTTAATAACTACCCAAAACCAAGTTTATAAATTTTATTTTAAGAATATAAAGGTTAAAACACCTCTGGAGGAGATAATAAAATCATCAAAACAAGGATAAAACCAAAAAGGTTGCAGGCCATTAAAGGTTATTGAATAAAAGCAGGGGGTTTATACTGTTATGTGAAGATTTCATAAATTAAATAGAGATAAACTTTGATGTGAGATTTTATTTTATGTCATAACATTTTATTTTCTTATGTTTATGACTTATTTTTCATCCATTTCCTGATCTTGAAGTTATTTTCGCATTCTAAGTTAAGAAACCATAGAATTCTGTGTTACAGTCAAAAAAGGATTTGTAGGATCATTATCTAAGTTATTCAAGGGAAATTTTTTATTTTAAAATTAATAAAAAAATATTACGAATGTTTATATAATCATTATAATCCATTGATAATTATTTTAGTTCTCAAAAACTCAAATTTTGAGCTTTTGGCCTCCCTACAAACTTGCAAACCCTAAACCATGGTTTTAGAGAGGCAAATTAATTTTTATTGAGATTTAGACATTAAAACTTATTGAAACTTTGTAAATAATTGATAGGATATGTTTATAAAATGTAAAATGTGGTCTAAGATTTTATAAACTTATTTATGTGAACTTACAATGGACTATGTTAAAACAGACTTGTAGGAATCAATAAAACAAGGTTACAACCAAGAAAACTCAAGTTTCTCTTAAACCATAGTTTCAAATCCTTCCAAATTTGGTGTGTATGTGTTTAAATGTGTCATTAAGAGGATATAACATGTCTTATTTCTTCAAGATTCTTCTAATGATATGTATAAGTGATTGTGTATTTCAAACGTATCAAAAGATAAGAAAACATGGAGTGTTAGTATTGGAAACTTGCATAGCTTCTAAAGTACAACTTCAAATTAATTAAAACTTTGGGGGACATGTGTTACAAGTTTGTATTAAGAGGATAAAGGTAATTAAAAGAGGTGGAAGACTATTTGAGAGAATATATGAAAGACTGTGTCTAGGCATACATGTATTAAGAGAATATATGAAAGATTGTGTCTAGACAAACATGTATTAGGCCTAAAAATAGGGCTTAAATTCAAAAAAATTAGTTTATATTAAGTGTCCAAATAAATAAAGAGAATATAAAATGTGAGATATGTTATTTAAGATGTGATTTATTATAAAAATCCACTTTAAGAGGTTTTGAGTATGAGTTCAAACACTCATTGGGTAATAAAGACGTAATATGCCTAAAAGGAAGACTATAAGCCTATCAGTAAACAACCACTGAAGGTTTAGTATATATAGTCATTCTTGAAAATGGATCATGTATGAATAATATCCTATACTAAAGGTGATAATAAGGATTGAAATAATATTTTGTTAGTGTAAAGAGTCAAGTTGTGAATAAGAAGTATCAAAGAGAGTAATCAGTTAGAGAAAAGAGCATATCAAGGATTCCATTCCACCATGATGTGCGTAGAATGTTTAAAAATAGAATAGAGATAAACACTAAAAATAGGTATAATAATATCTAATAGAATATAATATATCATTAATGTCCAAAATTAGCTATGAGAGGATAGTGAGAAAAGTACATTGTAAACAAAAGTTACGTAGTGACTAGTCCATGCCTTTAGATTGTAATTAGGGAATTCAAATATATGAAAATATAAAGATAATTGTATATGAGGATCATTTTCAACACTCATATTATGTGGCCTAATCATTATATTAAACATTTTCTATTTAATTACGAAGAATTGAATTAATTAAATCTAAATTAAAGAAATCAGGTTTTTACAGTCCATAAAATTAGAAGAGTTTTTAAAACAATTGCATTGATTAAATGGATTCGATGATAACTATCTTAGTTATACCATATGTGTAAGTTACATAACACTCATAATATTTATTTGCAACTAGACTATGTGAGTAAGTTGCCTAGTGCTAGTAATATGTATTTGTAACATGTAAATGAGTCATGATAGCTATCTTAGTCAACCCGTGTGGTTAAGTTGTTTAGTATTGGTATTTATTCATTCCTAACCCATAAATTATTAATTATTAATTTTAAATTTTAAAATGTAATGGGAAAACACATGTAATTTATAAAATTGGTCTAGACTCCAAAGGTCTTAATTATTACTTCATGTGTGACAATTGTGTCACTTTGACTTAAGCTAGTAATTGTTAAACTTATACGAATCTAGTTAATGGGTGGTTCTTTAAAACCCAACACTATTTTTGAGTTGTAAAGAAAAAAAGGGGTTTTACTTTTCATCCTCATGGTCCAAAGTACCTAAATCGATGATTTTAAGATTTTTTTTGCATCTAACGTTGTGTTTTTTTAATAATTTTAAATTGGTTACATGTTGTGAGCTTAGGGTTCCACATGGTAAAAAAAAATGAAGGCCTATGGCCAAGTATAGATTAGTTAATGGCTTCATTTCAACTAAAATGATATGCTTTTCACATCAGTGGTTGGGGAAAGGGATTAATAGCCTTTATCTTTTGTTAGTTAAAAGGTGGTTTCCACTACGTATTGTGCCTTAAGCTTTACTAATTTAATTGATATAGAGGGAACACATGTTGTTAATGAGTACTCCAATGTTCTAGTATTATGTTATATAATTGTAAGATATCCAAATGGCCTCTAGGCATTGAAAAAGACAAAACTTTAACTCTAATGTGGGCTCACTGTCTATGATTAAGATTATCCTATGCAGTAAATGCAAAATAAAAAGTTATTTTCGAAGACAAATAAATAAACAATACTCTCACAGGAAAACTCGGACATGTCCAAGTAACCGCCTTATCCTCACTATAAATAAATGAATGAATAAATTAACTTGCATGTTTGAAAAAATAATGCAATAAGATGGGAACTAATTAATTATTATTTTTAATAGTTTAAGGTTAGGACATAAATATACTTGAATAAAATTTAAGGAATATTCTAATATTTATATGTTTAATTTTATAATTGTTAAAACAATTTATATTTCAAGCTTATTTATTAGTTGAATGAAATATAGATTAATAAAAAAGGATTCTTATAATTCTACATTAGTAGGGACTAATAAGAACATGTAAAAAAAAATGAGATAAAACAGAAAATATAAGAATTAAATTGTTTAAATCTTTCCTCTCAAATTATGAGTAAAGCCATTTTAGAGAAAATTTTGTCTTCAACATTAAATTAAAATTAACACCTAAGATCATTAGATTAGATTATTTGAAATTTTATGAAAATTTGAAATTTTATGAGAATTTGGAAAATAATTTTTTTTTTTTTTTTTTTTTGGGGTCTATACTAAACTTTTAAAAACAAAAATTGGAGATGTAGATGGATTTTTTAATTGTGATGCCTAATTTTACCAATATTTAAAACTCATTGGGCATTTAAAGGTCAATTGTGGTCATTTATGCTAGCCTTTTATATTGGATTCATGGCAATAAATAATGCTTATGTTAGGATTGAAGTTGGTTATGGCCATTTACCGAAGACTATATGTGTTTGAATGTTAAAAACAAGAAGAACAAGATCATCAAGATAATGATAATTTGACAATTTATTATGGTTTAATTTTTCTTATTATTATAAATTTGATTATAATTTTAATTAGAAATATAAGATTTTCAAAGTCTATAAAAATAAAATTAATTTTTTAAATAAATTGTGTAAACGTTTTTCATCAACGTTAGTTTTTTATAAATATTTTAGATTATATGATCCATAATGAAGATAATAATATGTATTTTATAAATGATGATTAAGATTATACATTCTAAAGTAGGTCATATATTATTTATTAAAAATTAATTTGAATGTTAATTTTATAAATGGTAATTGGATATTATAATTTTTTGGTTTTGTTTTAACTCAAAGGTAAATTTGCATGCTTTTTTTCTAATATAATTTATATGTGATGATGGCGACTATACATGAAAGCCATCAAAAAAATTTTAATTGTATTATTTAAATGGTGGTTAGTTTTATTTGTGACAATGATATGACTATACATTATAGAGTGGGTTTATATATTGATTATTGAACCAAACTTAAAGCTGAAGAGGATAGTTCATAATGGATGTCCCTATAAGTAAATTAGTACAAAATCGAGAATAAATCATAATGAATATCCCTATATTTAAATTGGTATAAATTTAAAGAGCATCAATGTCACTCATCTAGGTAACCATCATCATCAAATAATATAATGATCATTATCAAATAGAATAACTATTATTCTCAATTATCATGAAAAATTCAATACTAATGTATATGACACAACAACCTTCCTTAAATATAACAACCATCTTCATTAATATAATTTATATTACTTTAATTGGAAAGGTGAAGTTGAGTTACCTTAATTCTAACTAGGAAATCAAGGGAGATAAATTGGAAATGTATCCGTTAACTACTAGTGGGACTCCTAGTTAGTTATTTGGAACAAAGCCTACAATGTTGGTTTCAAGTGGCATGCAAAGGAGGAAAAATAAGGGAAAAAATGGTATTAAGGAGAGAAAAAGAGAAGGATTTGGACACATGAGAATATATGAAAGATTTATGGAAAAGGGGAAACTGGAAGTGGAAAGAGGTTTTGGAAGAAAAAAGGGAAGTTTTATCCACCAACGAGGGAAAAAGTGTACCAGGTAGATACTGTAATTAATTTAGTGGTGTATTATTGTATTGAATTTTTTTTGGATTATGATGTATTTTAAATCTATGAGTAAACCTCGATTAAACCCTGTAGAAGCTTATGGGAAGTGTATTTTGGTAAACTCCTTAGAAACTGGGATTCTAACCGTATTAACCCAAAATATTGTATTGGAGGAAGTAATGACTCGAAAGTGATAAATAAATTTAATAAAATATCTATAAAAGCTGAAAGAAGAATAAACGGGAATTAGAAACTGTCATAAATTTGAAGAGATGATTGTAACAGATCCAGGGAATACATAGAAAGGCTGAATGGATCAATTTATAAATGAAAAAATATATCTTTTCATTTTCGTTTATATACTGTGCTTTAGAAAAAAAAATTAGTCTCAATAAAATGCCCATAATTTTTCATTTATTAACGAAATCAAGAAATTTAAAATGTTAAAAAAATCTTGGAATGTGTAGAACAAAACCCAGAAGGAATTTTAGAAAATTCATTAGATGAGTGAGCAGTTTTATGCATATATGTGATAGATTTTGTATAAGATTTTTGTTGCAAATATAGATTAAAATTGATTTGGGTAAGTTTTATGAATGGAGATTTAATATAGTTTGCATATGTTAAAATTTCTTTTGCAGATGATCCATCAACCACAGTGAAAAAAAAAAAGCAATTTGGTTTTTGTTGAGGATTAAAATTTGTGTATAGGTGTTTATCTCCATGCATGGGCGTTACATATATATAAGCCTATTATAGTGTGAAAACCCTTTCTTCATGTTCTAGGATGCTAAGTTGGTCGAATACATATGTTTATATTATGAGAATTTAATGGGAAGGGAAGTGGGGAAAACTACATTCGACTAGTTTAAATTTTATATACATAAATATATAATTAAAATGATAATATATATATATATATATATATATATATATATATATATATATATATAATTAAAATGGTTTATATTTTATATGTATAAATTTGTAATTAAAATAAATAGATATTATTTAAGTTAAAATTTAAGATAATATAATACCATATATTATATTGTTACTATATAATTAGAAATTATATAGTGGGTAGTGAACCTTGAAATGTGAACAACCTACGTAAATATAACAAGATTTTTCCTGTTTAAAATATATCATAATATGAAATTTTTTGAGACGAATATAAATTAAATGCCCTAAAAACATACAGTTTGATTATAAACATTATTTTATACTCTGTGAATAAATTACGTAGGGGCAGATGTTTTTATTACATTTCTTAATATTTGGGTTTCTTATGTGAAATGTAAATATTATAAACTTTATGAAGAAATTATTAGAATATGTTTGGGAATGATGACTTGTGTCAATACCTATTTTGTGTTATCTAAAAATTATGAAAAATGGATAATTAGTGTATTTCATTGATCTAGTTAGTTTTAGGAGAAACCAAACTTAACTATTATGAGAAATGTCTGATAGATATTTGTTTCTTAAATGTACTTCTTATGTACAAATAATTGAATTATGTTTGAATTATATGTTGTAGATAAGTTAATATAGACTTTTGTTGTCATAGTTGGTTGGCATGGGATTGTCAATGTATGCTTATTCCATCATATATTACATGTATGTCATCTTGATCCATAGATTAGTTTACCTAGATGGTGAGCTTATGCTTGAGATTAAATATCTATTATGTTTATTATGGAGCCCGCATTGATGATACGGCCAAGCAGTGAGACAATTTCTCAGGCTTGGATGGGTATGGATAACCTGATCAAGTTATGTGTTATGAATTTGACTAATCTAGATGACCAATATTATTTAAAAACTTGGGTCAAAGTAATGTTAGATTAACATTGACAATTCATATGTATGATTTACATATTATGTGATATCGTAGTTGAAACATTTTCTTTATGATACACATTATGTAGTAGAGTTTTACGGCGCATGGGTGTATTTACATATCGAGTAGTATTTATTGATATTTGATATTGTATGCATGATGTTAAAGTCCTTTTATACATATATCTAGATGGTATGGTTATGTAAGGACTCTCGAATCAAAAACCAAAACATACTTACTCTATGGATAGGTAACCCATCTTTATGTAAATATTATACCTGAGAAAATAATATTATGATTTGGATTTACTTAGCAGTTTACAAACTATTTGATACCCTTTTTGTAGGTAGCTAAATTCATAGTGTGGCAGTATATGAGGACACAAGAATGATGTTGGACATTAATAGTCCTAGCTTATACATATTTGATGCAAGTGATAGGGTTGTAAATATCGTCGAGTCTTCTCTCTATAATTAAAAATTGTATTTATACATTTTCCTTGCATGCGTTTGAATGAGGAAACTATTGAGTAAACATTTATACCTTTAGTAGTTTGCTAGAACTACATCTAGCTATGATTATATGCATGTAGGAGACATAGCAGATATGTATGGAAGCTCAAGGAATGAGCGCGGACATAGGAAACTAACTTTGATAGGTATTTCTTAGTATGACATCTACTATGAATGCTAGTGAAAGCAAATAGCCTTTTTTTAGCACAGTAATGTTATGCAAACTTATCGATAGGATCAAGTTTGTCACATCTTATAAGGATAAAAACTTGCATGCAATATATTTTGTGAGAAAGTTAAATATGCAAGTGACTAGACATTTCTAGAATAATGTAGTGCATCGTGAGGTGTGCCTAGAGATTATGTTCTCTTCAAATTGTTATTAAAGGTATACTTAGATAGTATAATCTTAACTTGCTTTATTATTATAGTTGGGTGTAAGATTATTGTTAGTGTTGAGTCGTATACTTAAACACAAAGACCTATGACAGTATGAGATGTCATAGAGTTTTACAGTACGAAAAATACCTAGATGGTATATATTATATATGTTATATCTTAACCCATACCTAGATAAATATATGAGTTATGGTTATTAATGTTTGGGTAGAGTGATCATAAACTATAATAGTATAGGATATCATAGGATACTTTAGCTTAGATGTATATAATTAGATGGTATATATTGTAGCTATATGTTTGGACTCTCACCTAAGTTGATTGTTCTAATGATTGTGTTGGTTATTACTTGAGTAATATATTCATAGCAGTTAGTAGGATAACATGTATGCATGAGTATAATCTTGTGAGTATAAACAAATGATAGGTTTGAATGTTATGTACTGTATGACTTGCTTGTTTTGTATACTTAGCTTGCCCCTGTGCCTAGCATCTTGGTAAGGGTAAAGTTAAACTTTTAAACTTGTTGTGTGCTAGTCTTGCAAACAAGAGACATGGTCTCACTTATAAGGTTGAAGGGCGATATAATCCTTCACCTAAGTATGTTATGTTAATTGTGAGATTATTTATATAATAGGTTAAGTTGCAAAATTATGGTACTAGTTATGTTTAGCTAGTAGCAACTTAATACTATCTCAGGATGATTGTATGATTTTCGTATATGTATGTTAGTACATATGAAAATCTCATAGCATATAGTATTGCTTTTTATGAATTGTTAGTATAGATTTGTATTTCTTTGAGCCTTGCACATATTTATTTAGAGATCATCAAGGCATAGAGACCTAAGGGAAGAGAGATGAATTATGAACGTGAGTTCTAGTGATAGGACGGTATCGTACTTAGCCTCACATTAACTTAGATTGTTGGTACTGAGTTGGATCTGAGAGATGTACTTATCAAATCTAATATTTGACAGGTGAAACTTATCAAATTTAGTCGTATGGCCATACGTATGTATATTAGATGGTGTTCCATGTGGACGATTATTCCATGATTTATACATTTTTACCAATTCTTATTCATCATTATACTTGTCTGAAGCTCCGATTGAGTAAGATAGTATTGACTTGTTATATTTATTCGAGGCTATGTGGAGTAGCGATAGTATTAACATATACATATTATTTTTATCAGGTGCCCTTAATACTCTTCTCTGATTTGAGAAATCCACTCTCTAGGTTGGAGAGATGTGTAGAGAGACTGGAAAGATTTGTGGGATTCTTTTTGGTCAGTTGTTTTGATGATCTCATGTGTATTTGGAAAGTTGGTAAGACTTTTTTTGAGTTGTCGAACCTCAGGGTGGTCATGTTAGTCTTTAGCATAAGTGACATTCATAAAACTTAATTACAAAATATAAAAATGTCATCAAGTAGGGTCTTGTGGGATCGAAACTCTATAAATAATATTAAATGAGTGCAATAGGATGAATTTTTAATGTAAATTTACAGTTATTTACATGTTATGATAATAGATACTATGTTTATATGCTGATCAATTCTGATGTCATTCGTAACTTTTGTGTCATCAAAGTGATGACCAATTTTAGGGGAAATGTCACATCCTATTTTCCTCTACTAGGTTTTAGTCCAATGAACTATTGTCCCTTTGGCATACGTGTCATTGTGACACATTCACTGTGGTGCATATGCTTACATTTGTGTGAATATTTAGTCTTGACATGCAAATCAAGAAGCTATAGATTTGATTTTATAGATAAATTAATAAAAAAATAGTATTAATGTTATAGTTAATTTGTCAAAATAAAGATTTATTATAATCTTAAACTGTTTAGTTATATTAGACAATTATTAAATGGTGATTTTCAACATATTATTTATGCTAATAAAAAAAGTATAAATCTTAATTAAACATTAGGATGAACATATACTTTTAAAAAAAGATTTATCTAGTGATAGTCAAGTGGAATTGATTATTAATTAATGTATGAAATCTTTCAATGAGTTTAATTGGAAAGGTGAAGGTAAAGAGAAGGATTTTTTCACAAAAGAATATACAAAAGATTTATGAAAAAGGGAAACTGGAAGCGGAAGAGGTTTTGGAAGCAAAAATGAAAGTTTTATCCACCAACGAGGGAAAAAGCGTATCAGATAGGTCCTGTAATTAATTTTTTGGTGTATTATTGTATTGAAATAATTTTGGATTACAGAGTAATTTAAATATACGAGTAAACCTCAAGTAAACCCTATAGAAGCTTCTGGGAAGTATATTTTGGTAAACTCCTTAAAAACCAGGATTCTACCCATATTAACTCAAAATATTTTATTGGAAGAAGTAGTGACTTGAAAGCGATAAATAAATTTAAGAAAATATCTATAAAATCTGAAAGAAGAATAAACATGAATTAGAAACTATCATAACTTTGGAGAGATGATTTTAACAGATCCAGATAATACATAGTAAGGCTGAATGGACCAATTTATAAATAAAAATTTTTTTTATTTTATTTTTGTTTATATACTGTCCTTTAGAAAAAAAATAGTCTCAGTAAAATACCCATAAATTTTTTAATTTTTAATGAAATCGATAAATTCAAAATGTTCCAAAAATCTTGGAATGTGTAGAACAAAACCCAGAAGGCATTTTAGAAAATTCATTATGATGAGTGAGCAATTTTATGCATAAATGTGACAGGTTTTGTAGAAGATCTATGTTGTAAATATGGATTAAAATTGATTTGGGTAAGTTTTATGAATGAAGATTTAATATAGTTTGCATATCTTAAGATTTTTTTTGCAGATGATCCATCAATCACAGTGAAAAAAAAATCAATTTGGTTTTTATTGAGGATTAAAATTTGTGTATAGGCGTTTATCTCCATTCCTGGGTGTTACATATATATAAGCCTACTATAGTGTGAAAGCCCTTTCTTCATGTTTTGGGATGTTAAATTGGCCGGGCTCATATGCTTATATTATGAGAATTTGACTGGAAGGGAAGTGGAGAAAACTACATTCGGTTGGTTTAAATTTTATATGCATAAATATATAATTAAAATGATATATATAATTTTAATTATATATTTATGCATATAAAATTTAAACCAACCGAATGTAGTAATTAAAATGGTTTATATATTATATGTATAAATTTTTAATTAAAATACCTAGATATTATTTAGGTTGAAAAATAAGATAGTATAATTTATATAATATAATATTATATATTATATTGTTACTATATAATCAAAAATTATATAGTGGGTAGTGAACCTTCAAATGTGAACAATCTATGTAAATATAATAGGTTTTTTCTTGTTTAAAATATATCATAATATGAAATTTTTTGAGACAAATATAAATTAAATGCCCTAGAAACATATTATTTGATTATAAATATTATTTTATACTCTGTGAATAAATTACGTAGGGGCAGAGGTTTTTATTATATTTCTTAATATTTGGGTTTCTTATGTGAAATGAAAATATTATAAACTTTATGAGGATATTATCATAATATGTTTGGAAATGATGACTTGTGTCAATACCTATTTTGTGTTATCTAAAAATTATGAAAAATGGATAACTAGTGCATTTCATTGATTTAGTTGGTTTTAGGCGAAACCAAGTTTAACTATTCTAGAAAATATCTGATAGATATTTGTTTCTTAAATGTATTTCTTCTATACAAATAATTGAATTATGTTTGAATTATCTTTTGTAGATAAGTTAATATAGACTTTTGTTGTCATAGTTGGTTGGCATGGGATTGTCAATGTATGCTTATTACATCATATATTACATGTATGTAATCTTGATCCGTAGATTAGTTTACCCAGATGGTGAGCTTATGCTTGAGATTAAATATCTATTATGTTTATTATGGAGCTCGCATTGATGAAACGGCCAAGCAGTGAGACAGTTTCTCAAGCTTGGATGGGTATGGATAACCGGATCAAGTTATGTGTTATGAATTTGACTAATCTGGATGACCAATGTTATTTAAAAACTTGGGCCAAAGTAATCTTAGATTAACATTGATAATTCATATGTATGATTTGCATATTGTGTGATATCATAGTTGAAACATATTTTTCTTTATGATACACATTATGTAGTAGAGTCTTACATCACATGAGTGTACTAGCATATCGAGCAGTATTTATTGATTTTTGATATTACATTCATAATGTTAAATTCCTTTGATACGTATACCTAGATGGTATGGTTATGTAAGGACTCTCGAATCAAGAACCAAAGCATACTTACTCTTTGGATGGGTAACCCATCTTTATATAGATATTATACCTGAGAAGATAATATTATGATTTGGATTTACTTAGCGGTATACAAAGTATTTGATACCCTTTCTATAGGTAATTAAATTCATAGTGTGGCAGTATAGGAGAACACGAGAATGATGTTGGACATCAACAATCTTAGCTTATACATATTTGATGTAACTAATAGGGTTGTAAAGATCATGAAGTCTTCTATATGCAATTAAAGAATGTATTTATACATTTTCTTTGCATGTGTTCGAATGAGAAAAATATTGAGTAAACATTTATACCTTTAGTAGTTTGATATAACTACATCTAGCCCTGATTTTATGCATGTAGGAGACATAACAGATATGTGTGGTAGCTCAAGAAATGAGTGCAGGCATAGGAAACTAACCTTGATAGGTATTCCTTAGTATGACATTTGTTATAAACATTAGTGAAAATAAATAACCTTTTTGTAGCATGGTACTATTATGCAAACTTGTCAATAGGATCAAGTTTGTCACATCTTGTAAGGATAAAAACTTGTATGTGATATATTTCATGAGAAAACTAAATGTGCAAGTGACTAGACATTTTTAGAATAGTATAGTGCATCGTGAGGTGTGCCTAGAGATTATGTTCTCTTCAGATTATTATTGAAGGTATACTCAGATAGTATAATCCTGACTTACTTTATTATTATGGTTGGGTGTAAGATTGTTATTGGTGTTGAGTCGGATACTCAAACATAAAGACCTATGACAATATGGGATGTCATAGAGTTTTATAGTATGAAAAGTACCTGGATGGTACATATTATATACATTATATCTTGACCCATGCCTAAATAAATATATGAGTTATGGTTATTAATGTTTGGGTAGAGTGATCATAAACTATGATACTATGGGATATCATAGGATACTTTAGCTTAGATGTATATACTCGAGTGGTATATATTGTAGTTGTATGTTTGGACTCTCACCTAAGTTGATTGTTCTAACGATTTTTTTGGTTATTACTTGATTAATATATTCATAGCAGTTAGTAGAATAACGTGTATGTTTGAGTATAATCTTACGAGCATAAATGATAGATAGGTTTGACTATTATGTAATTTATGACTTGCTTGTTTTGTATATTTTGCTTACTCCTATGCCTAGCATGTGATTTTTCTATGGAATTAGGAATTTGGATTCCTTCATCATTGCTTATATCTAGGTTATATGTGAGAATGTCTGGGTAAGCACACAAGCCTATATTAGCAAGATGTTATGCTAGAATGTGTCAATTTGATGTGGTATTAGACTAGAGCTTTAGAAGCTCATCTATGTCATGAGTAGTTTATTCCCTATTTTTGCTTAGAGTTAAAACCCCTTTGATGATGTTGTCTCATGGAGGATACCATCACATTTTAAAGGAGAACTACATCAGACCCTAATTTTGAGGAGCGGATATGTAGGCTACCCAAGATTGTGTGGGGCATCGGGTCTAGATCCTTAGGCTAGGTTAAGGTAGACTTGATTACAAAGCAATCCATGCAAATGGTTGAATTAATACCAATGTTTTGTATGGGAATTCAAATTGTGCTAATGTCCCTAGTGAGATAGAAAAAAATTTGTATCATACTTTTTATTCTATTGCTTGTAGTGTTGGAATATTGAATCTGTTATTACTTGAAGTTGGTGATTATATGAATGACTAAAGGATTACAGAAATTGTGGTTGATTGAATGTTCACTATTTAGTTTTTTTTTTTTAAATTTACTACATTTTCTTAGAACAACTAGGAGGATTGTTACGGAGCAAGTAAGAAGTGGTTTGGAAATGTCACAAAAGGTGTTGGAAGACCATGTAGATAGTGGAATGAACTCCTTTGATTTACATCCTTTAAATCACCATGGCACAATGAAAATTCTAACTTCCAAAAGTCAAGCCCATGAATTCAAGCAAGATACTACCACCTACAGGTTGCTAACTAGACAATTAGTCCTAAGCTTGAGGATAGAGACAAAGGGTGTAGAAGATATGATTAAAGCCTAATTGAGATCCTAACCAAGTCACGAACCATTGGTATGATTCTTGAATTAGAATTTGAAGATCTTGAAAACTCAAAGTATGTAGTCTAGATGACCCTAAAAGGTCACCGACAGGCCTACTTCAGGATTAATCCATTTTTAAGCTGAAGAGAGGGCAAAAGTGTTTGAAGGGTGCTCTATGCTTAACTTGTATTGTCAATACAAATCAAAAATACATGCAAAAAAGTATTTGATGTAAGGGTGAAGACCTAAAATAAAGAGTAAAATCATGACACTAAAGGGTCACCTAAAGGCTTCAAGTCAGGGCAGATTGATCTTAAACTTGAAGAAAGGAGCAAAACATGATATGAGAGACTGTGAGATCCACCTTAGTTGAAAAATAATATCATAAATCCATCTAAAAACCATAGAAAACCTGACAACATTGGTCAAACTTTGAATTTCAAATCTCCATACATAGTCAAGAGGTAAACTATAGGTATGCCTACTCTTTATGAGTTTTCACTTGATTTGAAGGTGATTGAGGACTGTGAATAGGTCAGAGAGAAAGATAGGCCATTTGGGAATTGTCCATAGTGAAATCAAGACTTCATTTGAACCCTCAGAATGAATGTCAAGGGTATACATAGTTCAAGACTTAGTCTACACCTAATGAGCATAACTCACACACAAGCTTAGTTGCTTTGTTGAGTAAACATGAAAAGGATAAATCCTAAGGGAGCATATCCCATATAATCCATAGACTATTTGAAATAGTTTAATGAATATCCCATAGAACTTGGAGACTATATGATAGAGGTATGAAATGTTGATGAATCATGTTTTAGGGTACACAAGACTAAAATCCATGCATGCAGATTCTACAACCAGTCATGAGAGAAATTGGTGTTTTGAGGCCATCTATAAGCATGACCACACTTTTAGAATTGATACATGGGATGGTTATGAGTGGAACAAGACTTCCATAGTCCACTCAAATCCACATAGGCAGCTAGTATACCCACTATTTTATCTCAAACCAACATGTCTATTTGAACTCAAAGCATAAGTATAGATAGGGTCTCAACACACCTTTAGGTGAACCAAAACATAGTTTTCAAACCAAATGCCTCTAAGGGATAGCAAGGAGGTGATAGGCCTTAAACCCCAAGTCCCCTCACTAGTGCACCAAATGCATACAATGGGGTAATAATCCTTTCAAAGGTAGGTAGAATCATAAAGAAGGTTTTTTTTAGGCATATAAACCTCTCCCAATAATGGAATTGATTTTTAAGACCTAATACTCAAATTAGACCTCTTTCAAGTTCAAGAGAGCTAAGTTTGCCATATGAGGAACAACTTTACACACTCACACGATCTCTCAAGATTTACATGGGAAGCTGATCCATTTGAAATAAGTGGAGGGGGGTCAGTATATAAGGTTATCCAAGTGTAATGAGTTCAATTGGTGATCTATCCTTTATGAACAATCGTTAAGACCCTAAACATGTCTTAACCCCTCCTAAAACCCTGATAGTGACTAGTCAAGAAAAATGGACCTCTAAAACACATATAATTCCATATTTTTCTCCTAAAACCTATTGGATGTTATGTAATACTCAAAGGAGGTTATCCACATGTACCTTGTCCATACTTGTATTTGTAAGAACTACCATAAATTCCCTATTTTCATGTTTTTTATATTTTTTAGGTATTATGAGAAGGGGAGAACTTATCAATCATTGGATTAATTTTTTTGGGATGTTTTATAATTATTCATTCCAAAAAAAAATCATAATATACTCTATAGGTGGTAAAAAAAGGCTCATTTTCCAAGGTTGTCTCAAATAGGCCTAAAAAAAGACTAGGTGTCTATGCCATTTCTTGGTTTGCATACTTCCACAAGGTCTCAGGACCCAAAAATTGAGATGGAGGTTAGTGATATCATAGGTAAATTTAATCACACAATTTTTGGTGATTTCACAAGTGTGAGAGAGGTCTTGATCAAGAAAATATGGTTTTAGGCAAGGGGGCCTAATTGAAGAGAGAGAAATGAATAAAAAATGGACTTCTACTCAGAATCTGAAGATGAAATTTGACATGGAGATGTAAGGCCAAACTGGGTCCTATAATATGCTCTTATTTTTTTATTACCCTTAGTATATTCTCCTACACAAGGAGTTTTATAGGTTTTTAAGGTTACAAGGAAAATAGGCCTAGTGAGGGTTTGATGAGCAAAATGAGTTATTGGGAGTTGTTCTAGGAACTAAAATGGTTTATTTTAGGAATGATAACATATTTTAATACCATTCATGGATATAGGATGACTTTAATAAGATGAACTTGAGTTTAAGGCCACTTAAACCAAGTTAGGCATGAGAAATGAAAAGTTTCAAGACACCTATGTACATGAATGATGGAATGTAATATAAAAGGAGTTTATTAAGGAATGGAAGATGTCCAATGAGTTTTATAATATTATTTCATGGTTAATTCATGATGGAGAAGCCCATTTTTCATTCCTCTTATGAAAAGAAGAGCAATTTTCAATAAGCCAGTCAAGGGTCAAGCCAATTTGTAACTCCTATGCCACATGGAGTGTTAGAGAATCTTCAGGAGTGAGACACATGGATTTGGAGGTCTTTTCATGACTATTCCATAACCCCCTTTCTTTTGGTAACTCATGAAGACACTTAGCAATCTTCTTCTATTACACCTCTCTCTCTCTCTCTCTCTCTCTCTCTCTCTCTCTCTCTCTCTCTCTCTCTCTCTCTCTCTCTCTATATATATATATATATATATATATATATATATATAAGCAACCAATTTTGGCTTTGTAATCAATCCACATCTAGTATGGCTAAGCCCTGTTAGTTTGATTATTGATTTTGCCTTTGAATAAAAGATTTCAAGTTGATTTTGAGTTCTAAACTTCTTTTCTAATTGTGTGAAGTAGTGCATAGTTTGATGACAAGGGATAATCGTTTATCCTTATGTTCACTTTAATATTTCATATTTTTTGCAAGTAGTCTGCTCTATAATAGGTCACATGAAGTTTAGTTAGTGTTCTTGTATGTCTCTAAGCGTAATTCCATAGAGCAAGTACATGGTAGTCTTGTGTAGATTAACTTGGTGCATCACCTCATTAGGTTAGGTTTATTTTATGTTCTCTCTATCCCCTTTCATCTCAACAAGTTAGTAGCATAGGTGATGAGCTTGAATAGACATATCAAGAGAGTTAGCCCTTCAATCTAGAGGTTTACCCCTATTACAAGATAACCCACAAGTCTAGGGGTAATCCCATTATACCACTCAATTGGAGTAGGCTTGAACTACCTCTCCAAGGGTGCATAATTGAGTGACAACAAAAACTAGACCATGTTAGTAAGCTACCAAGCACTAGTAATATTTATTTATTGCATGTAAATGAGTCGTGATAGCTATCTTAGTCAACCTGTCTGGTTAAGTTACTTATCATTGGTATTATTCATTCATAACCCGTAAAGTATTAATTTTAAATTGTAAAACATAATGTCTAAACACATGTAATTAATTAAAGTGGTATGGACTCCAAAGCTCTTAATTATTACTTCATGTGCGATGGTTGTCACTTTGAAGTAAGCTAGTAACTGTTAAAATTGTACAGATCTAGTCAGTGGGTGGTTCTTTCAAACCCAACATTGTTTTCTAGTTTTAAAGAGGAAAAAGGGTTTTACTTTTCACCCTCATGGTCCGAAAGTGCCTAGATCGGTGATTGTGAGAATTTTGTTGCATCTAATGTTGCATTTCTTTTATAATTTTATTGTAATTGCATGCTGGGAGCTTAGGCTTCCATGTGGCAACAAAAAAATGTTGAAGGTTTATGACCAAGTATAAAGAAGGTAGTGGATTCATTTCAGTGCTTTTCACATCTGCAGTTGGGGAAAGGGCTTAATAGCCTTTATCTTTCGCTAGCTAAAAGGTGCTTTTCACTACATATTATGTCTTAGGCTTCACTAATTTAATTGATACAGAGGGAACATGGGTTGTTAGTGAGTACTCCAATGTCTCAATATTATGTTATTTAATTATAGTATATCCAAATGGCCTCTAGGGATTGGAAAAGACATAACTTTAACTCTAACGTGGGCCTACTGCCTACGATGACAATGAGAATCACGATTATCTTATGCAAACAAATAGTAATTTTACAAGACAAATAAATAAACAATACTATCCAAGTAACTGCCTTATCCCCACTATAAATAAATAAACAAATGAATAAATTAACTTGAGTGTTTGAAAAAAATAATACAATAAGACGAGAACTAATTAATTGTTGCTTTTAATGGTTTAATTTTCAGATGGAAATATGTTTAAATAAGATTTAAGGAATATTCCAATATTTATATGCTTAATTTTATAATTATTAAAATAATTTATATTTCAAGTTTATTCATTGGTTGAACGAAACTTAGATTAATAGAAAAATGATTCTTATAGTTTTGCATTAGTAGGGACTAGTAAGAATGTGTAATAGAAAAATGAGATAAAACATAAAATATAAGAATTAAGTTGTTTAAATCTTTCTCCTCATAATTCCTTGAGTAAGCAAGGACATTTTAGAGAAATTCTTGTTTTGAATATTAAATTAAAATTAACACGTAAGATCATTAGATTAGATTCTTTGAAATTTTATGAGAATTTAAAAAATAATTTTTTTGGTCTATATTAAAATTCTATGAAACAAGCATTGGGGAAGTAGATAGATTTTTTAAATGTGCTAGTTATGCCTAATTTTACCAATATTCAAGCCTCGTTGGGTGTTTAAAGGTCAGTTGTTTTAGCCCTTTATAAGGGATTTAGGGTGATAATTATTGTTTATTTTAGATTTGTACTAAGTTATGGTTGTTTACCAGAGATTATATGTGTCTAAATATTCAAAACAAGAAGAACGAAGATTACCATAATAATATATATTTGACCTTTTATTATGAATTATAATTTTTTATTAGTATAAATTTGAATAGAATTTTAATTAGAAATATAATATTTTCAAAGTCTATGAAAATAAAATAAAAAAATTATATAAATTGTGTAGAAGTTTTTCATTAATGTTAGATTTTTATAAATATTTCAAATTATATGATCCATCATGGAAATAATAATATGTATTTTATAAATGATAATTAAGAATATACATTTTAAAATAAGTCATATATTAATTATTAAAACATTATTTGAATGTCAATTTTATAAATGATAATTACCATTACACATGAAAGATACTTTTATGAAATATTATAAATTTCTTTTTTTATTTTAACTTAAAGGTAAATTCGCATGCTTTTTCTTTAATATAATTTAGATGTGATGATGTCATTTGTACCTTAAAGTCATCAATTTTTTTTTAAATGTATTATTTAAGTGGTGGTTAGTTTTAATTGTGACAATGATAGGACTCTACATTATAGAATGGGTTTATATATTAATTATTGAACCAAACTTAAAGTTGAAGAGGACAATTCATAATGAATGTACAAAATTGAGAACAAATTACAGTGAATATCCCTATATATAAATAGATATAAATTTAAAGAACATCAATGTCACTTATTTAAATCACTGTCATCATCAAATAAAATTACGATCATTATCAAATAGAACAATTATTATCCTCAATTACCATTTAAAGTCCAATATTAATATATATATAACACAACAACTATCATTAAATACAACCATTCTCATTAATCACAATAAAATATTTAATATTATATCTATAAAAATCTATATAAAATTACCCATTTATATAAAAAAACATAATTAATAATCTTATCCTAATCTAACAAACTTTACTCATGTATATAGTTGTCCCTGTTCTATATAAATTATTTAAAAGTAGAAGGAATATAATGATAATAAATTATTTATAGTTTTTATGATATAAAAATTAAAAACCTTTTTAAATTTATGAACAAAATGAAAAAAATATTTTACAAATAAATATATTACTTTTATAGTTTTTATGATATAAAAATATGAAACGATACTGTAAGGGGCTGCCCAAACACTTCCATGGGCTGCCCAAACACAAATCTCACTATCACTGACACCTGTCCGCACCCCCTTTTCACTATCACTGACACGCGTGTCCTTCATCCCTTTCGTCTTTTACGTGGGTTCTTTTACACTCGATAAATCAAAATAATAAGATTTATTATTTTATTAAAAAAACATATATATTTATTATTTGATTAAAAGATATTTATATGGTTTTTTAATATTTGTTTTATAACTATACTAAGAAATGTTTTATGATGGCGGAGGGGAAGTGAGGTGGGGAGTTATAATATGACGATTGTGTTCATTTTTAATAAATACGAAGGTGCAAGTTACGTAAGGGAGATGTCACTTTATTTTTAGAGAAATTTTTATTTTTAGTACTCATGAGTGTGAAGGAGTGGATTAGTAAATTTGTGAAATGTTTTTTTTTAGTTTATTGAGAGAATTTACATTTGTGATAAATGTTATAGAAGTGGTATTATATTGAATCTTGATTCATTTGTTTTTCTAACGTTTACATATTTACTATTCTTCATTCTTGCATAACAATTGAATGTAAATTTTACTGATTTTTTATTCTATAAGTTTTATTTTCCTGGTCTTAGGTTGCTTATGTGGGTCCTAGACACATTTAGCATTAAACTTTGAGGCATTGTTACTACAAATGTTAGATCATCTATAGTTTATAATATGTATTTTATATTTTGTCTTCTTGGTGTATATATTTTAAATGTTGATTGTGTCAATGATCCTGGAGACTAAGTTGATTGTATAGGAGTCCTAAGTTTTGTACAACCAATCATTCATCGTAAGTTGGTTGCTACTTTCATCTACTGAAACAATAGTTCCAACTTTTCATAAATTTACTGCATCTATGGATGTGATCTTGTTAGTTTAGGACTTTATTTTCCATTTTTTTGTTTTATTTGGGTTATTCATACACATGTGGTTTAGCGTGCTTAGGTGTCATTTTTCATAAGGAGTTACTTGACTGTCATTTTTAGCTAGTTGGTAGGAGTTACTCCTTGATCGACTATTCTGGGGACGTGTGAGTTACGTATCTATTCTAGGCTCTTTACCACTATTATAGGGGAAGTTATTTGTAATCTCCTATTTGTACTCCTTTTGTAAAGTTGAATACATAGAACGTTTGCATGGTTTCCACTCTTGATTTCTCTCACACAGTGGCTTGTTCATTCATCGTTATTACTTTGTTCGAGGTACAATGCATTCAGTATTCCATCTTCGATCTTAACGAGATCTTCGACATGGTATCAAAGTACCACTCGTCTGGTTTTGTGTGTTGATTGAGTTTGTTATGAAATTCTGAGTTTATTGGAAAAAAAGCACTGATTTTTATATATTGTTGGTAGTTTTCATCCTTGGTAGAGGCATTGGTTTTTATTTTGTTGAGTATAGGGTCCTTCTGGCTCATCCTTGGGCAACGTGGCTCTGCTCTCCAAGTGGATCTCCATCTCTCTTCACTTGATAGTTCACCAACATTGGTTTTTAATTGAGGTGAAAATGCATTTTATTGTATTAGAGTGTAAGTTTTGATTTGAGGTAGGTTCGAGGTACTTCTACAATTTTGAGTCGCCTACTTCATGATAGGTCACCAAACCATGATTGGAAACTTGAACTAGGGGTTACTTGTGGAGACTACCTCTTCAGTATGATGTGTGGGACTAGATCTGCCCTTTATGCAAACAACCAAGAGTCTCTTAATATGACAATGTGGGAAGTAAATATAATGAGCTTCTTGTTTACTTTCTATATCTGTGAGGCCTCTTTTCTCAGCTTCCCCCTGCACCTACATTTTATTTTAAACCAATATTCACTCTTGAACCTTGATGTTATCCTGATGCTCCTTCTCTCACTGCCATCGACCCTTGTTCGACTCTGTTTGACATTTTTTTTATAATCTGATCTATATTCCTTTGCCTACACATCAACCTACCACCTAACCAACCCACTTATAGTTTCCATTTATGGCCTTGAAGCTTGCCTTCAACACCCATGACCTGCATACGAACACCTTCATAATGCCTCCACTGTCATGCAGATCCTTGGCGAGTTCAAACCTGCAACAAGCTCCTTCTTAGGATCATCTATCCAAGTGAAGCCTTAAGCTCTCTTAGAGCAGTCTCCAAGCTTGTAAACTCCTTGGCGACGCCTCAAACCCTCCTTCAAAGCTAATTCTCCATGTTGTTCGCTTCAAATTAGGTGAAAGCCATTTGACCTAAACCACCTTATTTTTGGGTAGTTCATGTGTTTTTGGAAACCATCTATTGCCTATTAGCCTTTAAAAAAGGTAGGGTTACGAATTTTGTTGGTGGGGGACAATATTAGGAGTGGAAGGTGGATTTGATTTGTTATGAGGAAGGAGGCTTTATTAGGGGGTTGATTTATACGGGAGTTTTTTACTTATTTTTGTATAAAATATTATAACTTGGTGGAGTTAGTGTTTTTACTTGTGTTTATACAAAAATGTTATCAATTATTTTTTTTATTTTTTATTTTTTTAAAAACAATGTATTGTAATTGAGAGATTTGTGGGAGACATACACAAATTTTGTAATATTTTTGTTTGATTATCCTCATAATCTTAAAAAATACAGAGGGTGAGACCTGATTTGGTAGGCAACCAAACCCCTTCACAAGTAAATCTTCTTTTCTCCTTCTCTCATTGCTTTCTATTCAACTCTTTTGTTTGTGCTCCTCATTTGGATGCATTTTTGATGATAACCGATGTCCATTTTGAGGGCCATTTTCAGATAAAATTGATGATTTTTTTGTAATTCCAAGGGCCACGCATGCTCCAAATTATGTTTTGCATCATGCGCAGGTCTCTACCACCATATCCAACAAGGGGTGATACCCCTTAACCCCACTGGGCACTATCATTCTGAGACCCCCATGTCATGGCCCCTTGTTTAGCACTTCCAGTGTACTTTTGACCAAAAGGTAGTCAGAGACTGACAACATCTCCTTTTCAATGCCTAAAGGACACTTTAAAAGAACTTTTAGATAATTGTATGGCCTTGCAAGATTAAATTTCAGTTATATATGATTTTAAGTATCCCTTGGGATTCCTCAGATCATTTTCAATTGTAGACCAAGTTCAAGTCAAACTACTCACAGTCCAAAGATTTTCTATCCTCCATCATTGCCTTCACAAGCTAAGGCAAATTTTGAAATGAATGGTACGGCCAGGAGAGAGAGAGAGTTAGGAGCTAAAATTTTGGCCATTGTTAGGGGTCATAGTAAGCTTGAAATTAGTGGCATTATTTTGTAGATTAATGGCCTCTTATTTATGAACAATCGCTAAAAGTGACAGTAGATCACGATGTCCTATCCATCCGAGAAGGGTCTATTCTTGTATTTGTTTCTCCACCTAAGAATTTGATGGAGAGGAATGGTTTTGAGGGATGATTTTATATGTTAAGGAGATCCTTTTCATGGTGGTTTCATGAGCCAACTCATCTCTATGAAGTGTCTTCACTTGAAATAAAATGGTCTTGATGTACAAAGTGTTTCACTCACTCCTGCTACAAGTTTTGTGTTAGGGTGTGGAGCTAAAAGCTTCAACTATTTGCAGACACGAAGAAGAGGATGCTGAAGAACCAGCGTCAGCAGCATGACCGACGTTGACCAGATGCAGTGCAGAAGGCAACTGGCATCGGCAGCTAGTCGCCCGACGTCGACAGCGCCAGGCAAGAAGGGACCGGCATCGGTCGCCTGTGTGTTCCAGAACTGTTGTTGACGAACAGTCAGTTAAGTGAAGTGAGTGTTTGCATGTCAAATGACTAATTATAGTTACGAGCTGCGTGTCTAATTATTGTAGTTAGATTTCTATTTTTGTAACCATGGGATTCTATTTAAAGACCCATGAGGCATGTATTG
The DNA here is from genome assembly GCA_037957365.1 of Torreya grandis. Classification (NCBI taxonomy): domain Eukaryota; kingdom Viridiplantae; phylum Streptophyta; class Pinopsida; order Cupressales; family Taxaceae; genus Torreya; species Torreya grandis. The sequence goes on along the minus strand of JARHVA010001261.1, from coordinate 2,924,903 downwards.
TATTTACCAAGAAGGCAAGTAAAAGCATTGAAGCAAGCAAGGTCAAGGAGATCTACAGGTGTAAGGTCAAGGAGATCAGCTGAAGGATTCAAGGAGGGATAGCAACTCAGGTTGTAGAGTTGGTTTTGTGTTGAGCAAGAGAGAGAGGGAAGAAGGTCTTGAGGTGTGGCAAGCCTTTGAGGTGGAGGAAGAAGTGGCATCTTCCTTATTGTATTTTCTTCTAGTAATATCTAATACAAGAGTGTGTATTGTCTCTCAAATTCTTTGATGTCTCAAGTTTCTAGTTACTTTATCATTCTGGTATAATTCCATGTTTAATTGCTTATAAGATAGTAATCAATTGTGCTTCCATTGGATAAGGGGTCACCTAACAGTTGGTATCAGATCTACGATTTGCAGGGAGCAGGTTATTGTTTTTGATTACAGGTCATTCACAGGGTTTTCTAATTGAGTGGGAGTTCAGCAATGGCAGAAGAAAGTAGGCTACGAATGGAGAAGTTTAACGGCAAGAATTATCAACATTGGAGGATGCAGATTGAGGACTATCTATATCAGAAGGATTTGTACTTACCGTTGGGTGGGGTTGCATGCAAGCCCATAGATATGAAGGATGAAGAATGGAGTGTTCTTGATCGAAAGGCTCTCGGTTCCATAAGGTTGAGCTTTGCATCGTCTGTGATTTCCAGCTTATCACAGTGCAAGACAATAGAAAAGTTGATAAAGTCCTTGGCGAACTTATACAAAAAGCCCTCGACTTCTAATAAGGTATATCTTATGAAGCAGCTATTTACTTTGAAAATGCAGGAAGGTGGATCGGTAGATACTCATCTCAGTGATTTCCATGGTTTGGTAAACCAGTTAGCTTCAGTCAATATTGTTTTTGATGATGAGGTAAAGGCTCTCTTGAATTTATGTTCTTTGCCTGAAAGTTGGGATAGTTTGGTTATGGCAGTAAGTAATTCTGCATCTGCTTATAAAATCTTAAAAGTTGATGATGTTGTGAGTGTGATCTTGAATGAGGAAATACGCAGGAGAAGCACAGGTGAATCATCAGGTAATGCTCTAAGTGCAGAAAGCAAGGGAAGGCAAAGGGAGAATATTGAGCAAGGGAAATCAAGGTTGGGAAGGAGATCCAAATCCAAAGGTGTTACCTGCTGGTTTTGTGGAAAGAAAAGACATACAAAGAAGGAGTTTTGGTTGAGAGATAAAGAGAATCAACATGCAGGTATTGAAGAAGCAAAGGATGCAAATATTGTGGTACAGGATGCTCTCATACTTTCTTTGGATAGTCAGGTAGGATCATAGATTTTAGATTCTGGTTCATCTTTTCATGCATCCCCAAACAGAGATTTGTTCCATGAGTATGAGCAGGGAGACTTTGGAGTGCTTTATTTAGGGGATGGTACGCCTTGTCAGATAGTTGGCAAAGGGAAAGTGTAGCTGAGATTGCAGATTGACAACACATGGGTGTTGAAGGAGGTCATGCATGTTCTAATTCTGAAGCAGAGTTTGATTTCTATTGGAAGGTTGGGTGACGAGGGATGCACAATAACCCTCACAGTGGATTCTTGGAAGGTTACCAAGGGTGCACTTGTTCTAGCAAGAGGTAAGAAAGTAGATACTCTTTATCTATCTACTTATATTGCTGATTCTACCTCTGGTTTATCTACTTCAGCTGTAGATTCGAAGATGTGGCTTAATAGGCATGGTCACATAAATAAGAAGGGAATGGACGTTCTTGATTCAAAAGGTATGTGTTCAGATTCAGAAAGCATAGATAGAGTTCATTACAGAAAAAGGAAATTTGATGCTTTTGACAGGAACAAAGAAGCCTTGGTGTTTATGAAGGAGATGAAGGACAGACATCAGTCACAGGGGCTGAATAAATCTGAGCAGGGCAACATGGACAGAGGTTTGATCCAAGATGAGCTCCCAGATGAAAAATTCATCACTTGTAGAAAAACACAGGTACCGACACCAGTGCTCCCATGGCACCGACATCGGCCAGACAGAAATCGACATCAGTCATGTGCAGACCAGCAGGGTCGGTAGGTCAGGCAGGAGGAGTCCGACGTCGGTCATCAGGACCGATGTCGGCAGGGGGGACACCGGCGTCGGCTAGGGAAACGATGTCGGCAGTCAGGGTCAGTGCAGGGAACTGACATCGGTCAGGAGCAGACTGGGAGATGGCTGAGATCGATCATTGGAACGGATGATGGGTGGACAGCAAGCTGTCAATGAGTCTCAAACACCCATACAGAGGTCAAAAATGGTAAGTGAACCTCATATTTGTTGTTCACCTTCTTTATATTGCTTACTGATAGTCAAGAACTAGGAAGATGGAAGAAGCAATGCAGATAGAGTCCAAAAATAGTGGGAGCTTGGCATGGATGAGGAGTGTGAGTCCTTGGAAAAGAACCAAATAGGTATTCATTGGTAGAGTTGTCAGCTGGAAGAAAGCACTGGATAGAGGGATGGATTCCCATATTAGAGAAGAGAGTGGATGGACACATGAGACAGAAGGCTATGGTATATGGTCTTGATTAGGCTGCAGACAATGGAGGTTTGACCATTGTATTTATCTTTACCAGGTTGGATAATATTAGCTACATTATCCTGTTACTGTATTGTGTTACTTGTTGCAGGGTTTCATATACAGGGAGTTTTCTGAACTAAGGGTAGAGTTGGTTTAGAAGTGTGTCATGAAGAATTTGGGAGCAGCAAAATTCTTGTGACATAAGTGACAGGTATAGCATCACAGGTTTGCGTGGTGGTTGGTCTTCAAGAGTGACTTTGAAGAGGGATACAGAGCCAAAGGAACAAAATAGATGGTGTACAAGTATAGGTACGGTAGTAGCTGTTTATCTCCAAGTGGGAGATTGTTAGGGTGTGAAGCTAAAAGCTTCAACTGTTTGCAGACATGAAGAAGAGGATGCTAAAGAACCAGAAGAACCAGCGTCGACAGCATGACCGGCGTCGGTCAGATGCAGTGCAAAAGGCAACCGGCGTCGATAGCTAGTCGACCGACGTCGACAGCGCCAGGCAAGTAGGGACCGGCGTCGGTCGCCTGTGTGTTCCAGAAATGTTGTTGACGAACAATCAGTTAAGTGAAGTGAGTGTTTGCATGTCAAATGACTAATTATAGTCACGAGCTATGTGTCTAATTATTGTAGTTAGATTTCTATTTTTGTAACCATGGGATTCTATTTAAAGACCCATGAGGCATGTATTGTATTTACCAAGAAGGCAAGTAAAAGCATTGAAGCAAGCAAGGTCAAGGAAATCTACAGGTGTAAGGTCAAGGAGATCAGCTGAAGCATTCAAGGAGGGATAGCAACTCAGGTTGTAGAGTTGTTTTTGTGTTGAGCAAGAGAGAGAGGGAAGAAGGTCTTGAGGTGTGGCAAGCCTTTGAGGTGGAGGAAGAAGTGGCATCTTCCTTATTGTATTTTCTTCTAGTAATATCTAATACAAGAGTGTGTATTGTCTCTCAAATTCTTTGATGTCTCAAGTTTCTAGTTACTTTATCATTCTGGTATAATTCCGTGTTTAATTGCTTATAAGAAAGTAATCAATTGTGCTTCTGTTGGATGAGGGGTCACCTAACATTTTGTTTATCTAAGGTGTTGGTCACTTTTAGGGGTTTCTAGAGCTCCATTGTTCATAATAAATCTCCTCACTTTTTCATAGTTCATGTGTCCTCTCTTGAAAATCATCTCCTTGTTATTAGTCTCTAAGAAGTGTCATATGCCTTGCTCTTGAAATGCATAGTACAATTCATAAATGGTTTTCCAATGATCTGAGTTCCATGGTTGATCTATATGGTGATGATAAACTAACGTTTTATAGGTTTGAGAAGAATTTAAGTTCAATTGTGAAAGTTTGCAATCAAATCATGCTCTCAAACAAAGCTTATGCATTGGTAGACCGTGTATGCAGTTCGTACAAGACTAGTTAAGTGAGTTGAAGGTGACACAATGTTTTCCATATGCTCTATATACCATTGAAGGAATTACAAGGAAGTGATAAGTGGTTTGATAATGCCAAGAATTCAAGAGCTCAAGAATTGGTTTTGAGCCCTAAGCAAGCAAACAATGACCTACAGGACCTAATCCTATAGGTCCTCATTTTTTATCAAATCAACGTCACTCTCCAAACAATAATAATCAAAATAGAATATTTGACTACAAGGTTAGATGAGATAGCTCAAAAACATGATTAGAGAACACCTAGTCACCTGGACAGTCAAGAGAATCAAGAAATTGAGTTCATAGTCAATAGACCACCTAAAGTATTGTGTATGAAAGGAGTAAGTAAGAAGTGGTTTGGAAATGTCAAAAAAGGTGTTGGAAGACCATGTAGATAGTGGAATGAAGTCCTTTAATTTACATCCTTCAAAGCACCATGCCACAATGAGAATACTAACTTCCAAATGTCAAGCCCATGAAGTCAAGCAGCCTACTACCACCTACAGGTTGCTAACTAGATAATTGGTCCTAAACCTGAGGCAAGAGACAAAGGGTGTAGAAGAGATGATTGAAACCTAATTGAGATCCTAACCAAGTCAAGAACCATTGATATGATCATTGAATTAGAAGTTGAAGATCTTGAAAATTCAAAGTATGTAGTTTAGATGACCCTAAAAGGCCACCTATAGGCCTACTTCAAGATTAATCCATTTTCAAGTTGAAGAGAGGGTAGAGGTGTTTGAAGGGTGCCCTGTGCTTAAATTGGATTATCAAGACAAGTCCAACATGAATAGATAAATTATTTGATGTAAGGGTGAATACCTAAAATAAATAGTACAATCACGACACTAAAGGGTCACCTATATGCTTCAAGTCAGGCTAGACTGATCTTAAAATTGAATAAAGGAGAAAAACATGATATGAAAGACTCTAAGGTCCTCCTCAGTTGAAAAATAAGATCATAAATCCATCTAAAAACCAAAGAAAACATGATGACATTGGTCAAATGCTGAATTTCAAATATCCATACGCAGTTACGAGGAAAACTACAGGTATTCTTGCTTTTTATGAGTTTTTACTTGATTTGAAGGTGATTGAGGACTGTGAATAGGTCTGAGAGAAAGATAGGCCATTTGGGAATGGTCCAAAATGAAATCAAGACTTCATTAGAACCCTCATAATGAATGGCAAGGGTATACACAATTCAAGACTCAGTCTACACCTAATGAGCATAAATCACACTCAAGCTTGTTTTCTTGGTTGAGGAAACTTGAAAAGGAGAACTCCTAAGGGAGCAAAGCCATTTGAAATAGTTTCACAATGTCATGAATATCCCATAGAAACCTTAGATGATATGACAAAGGTATGAAATGTTGATGAGTCATATTTTAGGGTACATAAGACTAAAAGCCACATAGGCAAATTCTACAGCCAATCATGAGAGAGATTGGTGTTTTGAGGCCTTTTATAGGCATGATCCCACTTTTAGAATTGATATAAAGGATGGTTATGAGTGTAACATGACTTTGATGGTCCTCTCAAATCCACATAGGCAGATGGAATACCCACTTTTTTATCTTAGACCTTGCTCACTCCATTGGCAAGGGGAAATCTTGAGACTGTTAGGTTGTGGAGCTAAAAGCTTCACCAGGATGTGAACAGGAGGAGTTGCGGAGGCTGCTGAGTTGCAGAACAAGTTGCTAGGCAACCGACGTCGGTCATATTATAGTGCAGAAGCAATTGACGTTGGTAATGAGTTGGCTGACATCGGTCAGAAAGGAGCCGACATCGGCAACCTGTGTGTGCATGCATTTGCATGCGGGTCGAGAACTAGTCTATTTTTGGACAGTCAGTTTGCATGTAAAGACTTATTTTAGTCTTGGAGCTGTGTTTCTAATTATTGTAATTAAGAAATTCTAATTATTGTTTGCATGAGATCTATATAATAGACTCATGGGTTGTATTGTAAAATTGTACTAGAGTGAGAGAGCAAAGATTAGCTCCTTCAGAAGAGAGAGAGCAAGAGTGCTAGATAGCCATTGTGCTTATAGAGAGAGCAAGAGTAGCTCCTCCTAGTTCCAAAGGGGTGCCGAGTGTGTATGATCAGGGAGAGTTGCAGGTTGTGCAAGTTCTGGTAGAAGATCCACCGGGGTACTTGTTGAAGAATCATAATGACTTGGTGAGGCAAGGACAAGGGTTCTTCAGGGTGTAGAGACATCTACAGATGGTAAGTAAGGTCTGGTGATTTGTAGGTTGTTGCAAGAGCATGGAGATCTACTTGGAGTATGGTTGTGTACTTGGTGTACTAGCAGCATTGTTCTTGACTGGTGGAGGTGAACAACAACTCTGTCTTTGAGTTGATTGTTGTGACCGTAATTGAGAGAGTGAACTTTTGAAGGAGAATTATTGGTGAGCCCTAGAAGTGTGGGAGCTCTAAAGGTGTGGGAAGAAGAAGTGTGGCATCTTCTTTATTGTATTTTCTTCTGAATGAGTATTAATACAATTGGGTATTGTCTCTCATATTCCGTGTTGTTTCTAAATTTTCTAGTTACTTATTCATTCTGGTTAAATTCTGTGTTTAGTTGCTAATACAAAGGTAATCATGTGTGCTCTTAGTGGAGCAGTAGGATCCTGACAGTTGGTATCAGAGCTAGGTTGACCAGGTTGGTACCAATCTTGACAAGTTGGTATCAGAGGGTGGTTAAGTACACTAACAGGTGGTCAGAGCGTGTTAAGTGTTTTGTTGATTACAGATCACTCTCAGGGGTTTCAGATTGAGTGGGAGTATAGCAATGGCAGAAGAAAGTAAGCTACGAATGGAGAAACTGAATAGCACGAATGGTCAATTATTGTTTGATGGAAAAAAAGAGTAGGGAAAGAAAGATTGCTGGTTGGTAGAAGATCAGCATGAAGGAAATGAAGAAGCATGTGTTGCAGGTGTTGTTGCACAGGATGCTCTGAATAAAGTAGAATCTTGGTCTATAGATTTTGTTGCCTCTTTCCATGCAACTCGAAATAGAGCATCTTTTCATGAGTATGTCCAGGGAGACTTTGGAGAGATTTATTTAGGGGTTGGTGAGCCTTGTCACATTGTTGGCAAAGGGGAAGTGAAGCTGAAATTGCAGATAGGTAACACACGAGTGTTGAATGAGGTCATGCAGGTACCAGTCTTGGAGATGAGTCTAATTTCTTCAGGAAAGTTGGGTGATGAGAGATGCACAGTAACTCTCACAGTGGATGCACTTGAATTAGACAGTGGTAAGAAAGTAGGTATCCTTTATCTATCTACTTATATTACTGATTCACCTTCTGTTGTAGAGATGTGGCTTTGTAGGCTTGGTCACATATGTAAGAAGGGAATGCATGTTCTTAAGTGAAAGACAGATATCTTTGACAAACTTAAGAACTAGAAAGCCTTGGTGTTCATGGAGGAGATGACGGATAGAGATCAGCTGAGGGGACTGAATTATTCTGAGCAAGGCTGTGTTAATTTGGATAGGGTTTTGATCTGAGGTGAGCTCGCGGGTAAAAAGTCATCACTCACAGGAAAACACAGTTATCGGCGTCGGTCATGGGAAACTGACGTCGAACAGATAGGTACCGACATTGGTCATATGCAGATCAGCAGAGTCGGTGGTGTCAGGCAGGTTGAGACCGATGTCGGTCATGGGGAACCGACGTCGGCAGTAAGGGTCAGTTGCAGGGAACCGATGTCGGTTGGGTGCAGACTGGGAGATGGCCAAGATCGGTCACTGGAACGGATGTTGGGCGGATATCAAGCTGTCAAGGAGTCTCAAACGCCCATGTGGAGGACTGAAAGGGTAAGTGAACCTCATATTCATTGTTCACCTTCTTTATATTACTTGTTGCTCACTGATGGTCAAGAACCAGGAAGATGTGAAGAGGCAATGCAAGTAGAATCCAGGAAATAGTGGGAGGATGGCATGAATTCTTTGGAAGAGAACCAAGCAGGAGTTTTGGTAGAGTTTCCAGCTGGGATAAAAGCACTGACAGACGAATGGATTCCCAGGTTAGAGAAGAGAGTGGATGGACACGTGAGATAGAAGGCTAGGGTATATGGTCTTGAGCAGGCTGCAGGACAGTGGTACAGGTTTGACAGGTGTATGACAAAGCATGGCTTTGGTCAAGGTCAATGTAACCATTGTGTTTTATTTACCAGGTTGGATAATGGTCACAACATTATCCTGTTATTGTATGTGGTGTGGTTGCTTGTTGCAGGGTCATACATGCAGGGAGTTTCTGAGCTAAAGATAAAGTTAGTTCAGAGGTATGTCATGAAGAATTTGGGAGCAACGAAATTCTTTGGCATGAGAGACATGGAAGATCACAGGTTGATTTTGTCTCCAGTGGGAGCTGATGTGAAGAAGGTGTTGGCGGGGTTCAATACGCAGGATGCAGAACCGGTAAGCACACCAAGGGCTGGATAGTTCAAGCTGAGCATAGAACAATGTCAAAAATCACATGAGGTCAAGTGTAGACCTGAGTTTTCCCAAGCAATGGGAGTTTTCAAAGAGTTTGGAGCCAATTCAGGGAAGAAGCACTGGAAAGCATTTCAGTGGGTTCTCAGGTATTTGAGAGGGACCAGCAGCAGGGATTCATGCTATGCAAGGTCGAGGACTTCACTACATGGGTTTGTAGGTTCGGATGTGGCAGGTTACTTGGATGACAGGAGGTGCACCACAGGTTGTGTGGTGGTTGGTCTTCAGGATTGAGCTTGAAGAGGGATACAAGCCAGGAAACAAATTAGATGGTGTATAGGTACAGGGGTAGCTATTTATCTCCAAGTGGGAGATTGTTAGGTTGTGGAGCTAAAAGCTTCACCAAGATACGAACAGGAGGAGTTGCGGAGGTTGCTGAGTTGCAGAACAAGTTGCAGGGCAACTGACGTCGGTCTGATCAACCGATGTTGGTCATATTACAGTGCAGAATCAACTGACGTCGGTAATGAGTCGGCCAACATCGATCAGGAAGGAGCCAACGTTAGCAACCTGTGTGTGCATGCATTTGCATGCGGGTCAAGAACTGGTCTATTTTTGGACAGTCAATTTGCATGTAAAGACTTATTTTAGTCTTGGAGCTGCGTTTCTAATTATTGTAATTAAGAAAGTCTAATTATTGTTTACATGAGATCTATATAATAGACTCATGGGCTGTATTGTAAAATTGTACTAGAGTGAGAGAGAAAAGATTAGCTCCTTCAGAAGAGAGAGAGCAAGAGTGCTAGATAGCCATTGTGCTTGTAGAGAGAGCAAGAGTAGCTCCTCCTAGTTCCAAAGGGGTGCCAAGTGTGTATGATCAGGGAGAGTTGCAGGTTGTGCAAGTTCTGGTAGAAGATCCACCGGGGTACTGGTTGAAGAATCATAAGGACTTGGTGAGGCAAGGACAAGGGTTCTTCAGGGTGTAGAGATATCTACATGGTAAGGTCTGGTGATTTTCAAGTTGTTGCAAAAGTAGGGAGATCTACTTGGAATATGGTTGTGTACTTGGTGTACTGGCAGCATTGTTACTGACTGGTGGAGGTGAACAACAACTCTATGTTTGAGTTGATTGTTGTGACCGTAATTGAAAGAGTGAACTGTTGAAGGAGAATTACTGGTGAGCCCTAGAAGTGTGGGAGCTCTAGAGGTGTGGGAAGAAGAAGTGTGGCATCTTATTTATTGTATTTTCTTTTGAATGAGTATTAATACAATTAGGTATTGTCTCTCATATTCTGTGTTGTTTCTGAATTTTCTAGTTACTTATTCATTCTAGTTAAATTCCGTGTTTAGTTGATAATACAAAGGTAATCATGTGTGCTCTTAGTGGAGCAGTAGGATCCTGACAGAAACCAAGGGGTATATTTGAACTTAAAGTAAAATAAACATGTCAAACCCCATGGAGGGACCTTGAAACAATGCATAAGCATAAATAGGGTCTCAACACACCTTTAGGTCATAAAATAACTTAGTTTTCAATCCAAATGCCCTTTAGGGATAACAAGGAGGTGATAGACTTTAAACCCCAAGTCCCCTCACTAGTGCACCAAATGCATACAATGGGATAATAATCCTTGACAAGGCAGGTAGATTCATAAGGAAGGTTTTTTTAGGTGTCTAAACCCCTCCCAGCAATGTAATTGAGTTTTAAGACCCAAAACTCAAATTAGACTTCTTTCGAGTTCAAGAGAGACAAGTATGCCACACGAGGAGAAACTTTACACACTTGTTCTCCGATTGGAATGAGGTCAACTAGTGATATATTCTTTATGAATAGTTGTTAAGACCCTAAACATGTCTTAAACCCTCTTAAAACCCTGATAGTGACCAATCAAGGTAAATGAACCTCTAAATCACATCTAATGCCATAGTTTTCTCCTGAAACGTCTTGGATGTTGTTGAGGAATCAAAGGAGGTTATCCACATGTACCTTGTCCATACTTGCAGTTGTATGGACTGCCATAAATGCCCTATTTTTCATGTTTTTCATATTTTGTAAGTGTTATGAGAAGGGGATAAATTACCAATAATTGGATGAAGTTATTTGAGATGTTTCATAACTATTAAGATAATAAAAATTACATAATATATTATGGAGATGGTCAAAAAAGCCTCATTTTCCAAGGTAGTCTCAAACATGCCTAAAAAAGACTAGGTGTCTAGGTCATTTATTGATTTGCATACTTTCACAGGGTCTCAGGGCCCAAAAATTGACATGTAGGTTATTGATATCCTAGGAAAATTGAATCACATAATTTTGGGTGATTTAGAAAGTATGAGAGAGGTCTAGATAAAGAAAATAGGGTTCTAGGCAAGGAGGCCTAATTGAAGAGAGAGAAACACAGAAAAAATGGACTTCCACTCAGAATTTAAAGATGAAATTTTACATGGAGATTTAATGCCATACTGGGTCCTAGAATATGCCATTATTTTTTATTACCATTTGTACATTCTCCTACACAATGAGGTTTACAAGTTTTTAGGGCTATAAGGAAAATAGGCCTAATGAGGGCTTGATGAGAAAAATGAGTTATTGGGAGTTGTTTTAGGAACTAAAATGGCTTATTTTAGGCACAATAACATATTTTAAGACCATTCATGGATATAATATGACTTGAAGAAGATGAACTTGAATTTTAGCCCACTTGGACCAAGTTAGGCATGACAAATGGAGAATTCAAGACACCTATGTACATGAATGTTGGAATGTCATATCAAAGGAGTTTATTAAGGCAGGGTAGATGTCCAATAAATTTTATAATATCATTTCATGACTATTTCATGATGTAAAATCCCATTTGTCACTCCTCTTATGCAAAAACGTGCAGTTTTCAAGAAGCTAGTTAAGGTGTCAAGCCAATTTGTAACTCCTATGCCACATAAAGGGTTAGAGCATCTTCAAGAGTGAGACACATGGCTTTGAAGGCCTTTTCATGACTATTCCATAACCCCCTTTATTTTTTTAACTCACGAGAAACCACGTTTGGTTTTGTAATCAATCCACATCCTGTATGGCTAAGCCCTGTTAATTTGAGTATTGTTTTTGCCATTGAATAAAATATTTCAAGTTGGTTTTGATTTATAAATTTATTTTATAAGTGTGTGAAGTAGTGCATAGTTTAATGACAAGTGATAATCATTTATCCTTGTATTCACTTTACTCTTTCATGTTTTGTGCAATTAGTATGCTCTCTAATAGGTCACATGAAGTTTAGTTAGTGTTCTCGTATGTCTCTAAGTGTAATTTCATAGAGCAAGTACATGGTAGTCTTGTGAAGATTAACTTGGTGCATCATCTCACTATTTTAGGTTTCTTTTATGTTCTCTCTATCCCTTTTCATCTCAACAAGTTAGTAGCATAGGTGATGAGCTTGAATAGACATATCAAGAGAGCTAGCCCTTCAATCTAGAGGTGTACCCCTATTATAGATAACCCACAGGTCTAGGGGTAATCCCATTATTTCACTCAATTGGAGTGGGTTTGAACTACCTCTCCAAGGGTGAAAATTTGAGTGACAACAACAACTAGACCATGTTAGTAAGTTGCCAAGCACTAGTAATATTTATTTGTAACATGTAAATGAGTCGTGATAGTTGTCTTAGTCAACCTGTCTGGTTAAGTTGCTTAACATTGGTATTATTCATTTGTAACACTAAATTATTAATTGTAAAATGTAAAATGTAATGGCTAAACACATGTAATTAATTGAAGTGTTATGGACTCCAAAGCTCTTAATTCTTACTTCATGTGTGATGGTTATCACTTTGAAGTAAGCTAGTAACTGTTAAACTTCTATGGATCTAGTCAATTGGTGGTGCTTTCAAACCCAACACTATTTTCTAATTGTAAAGAGGAAAAGGGGTTTTACTTTTCACCCTCATGGTCCCAAAGTACCTGTCGACCCAATTTTGCCCCCAGGCAAAATCTCGGTCACCTCCTACACCTGCTTCGCAGGCCCAGTCATTTCAGGTTGCAAAGTCCACTTTCAGGGTTCGACAGTGCCGTTGCAGAGAATAGGCAGTGAAAGAGAGAGTCTTCAGACGTCCGCAAGAGAAGAAGGGAAAAAATGGAGTGTTCAACACTTAGTCAAAAAAGAGGGAGAAGAAAATGCAGAGGGCGGCAAAATCGCCGCCCACTACAAGGGCGGGTAAAATGAGCCCGCCTACAAAGAAAATGCAGAGGGCAGCAAATTTGCCGCCAACAACACAAAGAAAAGCAAAGACGTCGGCCGACGTCGGCAATACTGCCGTCGTCGGCACCTTACAGAGACCGACGTCGGCAGAGCCGCCGACGTCGGCAGCACAAAGGCAGGCACAAAAGTCAGAAAAGCCCGCCTATGGCAGCGAATTGAAAAACCCCGCCCTAAGGCGGTGAAATGAAAAACCCCGCCCTAAGGCGGCGAAATGAAAAACCCCGCCCTATGGCGGCGAAATTGAAAACCCCGCCCGATGGCGGGGAAATTGAAAGGGTCGTCCACAGCACAATTCTGCCGACGTCAGTAGGTATTCCTACATGAAGTTCATGCAAAGGGCGGCAAAATCGCCGCCCACTACAAGGGCGGCAAAATTCACCTGCAGTGCACAAGAAAAAAAACCCGCCCAGCCACCGGAGGAGAAGACCAGCACACAAAACGAGGCAACAAGCATGGTCTTGGCAGACTTGTGATGTCATCAATAGTATTTTTCACGCTTTTCAATGAGACTTCTCTTGGCTCTCCTGCTATAAATACAAGGACTTAGTCATTTTTCAGGGATCTTCCTGACTTTTGTAAAGAGCACTGCTCTGCAAATTTCCCACTTGAATCAATAAAAATATAGTTTTTGCCTCCATCTTGGATTGATTTGCTGTGTATGTCCTGAGTATCATCCGTGCTTAGTCATTATCTTCCATGCTTTCACAGGTAATACCAACAGACCAGCTATCTACAGGGACCGGTTCTGCAGCTGAAAGGAGAAGAGCAATACTTGAGAAGGACAGAATAGAGTAAGTTGCTTGCAAGTGTGCATTCCACAGCACCTCGGTAAACCTCTGTGACGTATTTTCCATTATAGCCTCCCCCTTTGTCTTCGCAGCCTGATTCCTCTACCAGATGTGTAGAGTATACTTGCATTTCCCCTGATTCTGAGAGTGGATCTGGAAGGTCACTCTGTTTTTGGTGTATCACCTCTTTTAGAGTAGGCTGTTTGTTTTCATGCTTTTCTCTCTCCCTTTTCATCCCCCCCAGTAGATACCTATATACCTATATTTTGCGTTACCTGAAACAAACAAGATACATCAGAGGGAACTAGCCCATATCTAGAGACTCCCCTCTCCTGCTTCGTCGTCCCACAGGCGAGAGAGGGGTTTTCATGTTGCGGGGAGAGGGCAGGAATCCGTGTTCCTGCCGCTGGGTGCACTTTCCATCGTCAATAGTACCTAGATCAACGATTGTAGGAATTTTGTTGTTTCTAATGTTACGTTTCTTTTATAATTTTAATGTAATTGCATGATGTAAGCTTAAGCTTCCACATGGCAACAAAAAAATGTTGAAGGTCTATGACCAAGTATAAAGTAGTCAGTGGATTCATTTCAATGTTTTTCACATCTACATTTGGGGAAAGGGCTTAATAGACTTTTATCTTTTGCTAGCTAAAAGGTGATTTTCACTATTCAAGCCTAATTCTACCAATATTCAAGCCTCGTTGGGCGTTTAAAGGTCAGTTGTTTTAGCCTTTTATATTAGGTTTAGGGTGACAATTATTGTTAATGTTAGATTTGGAATCGGTTATGGTTCAAAACAAGAACAAGATTACCATGATAATGATAATTTGACTTTTTATTACGGATTATAATTTTTTATTGTTATAAATTTGAATAGAATTTTAATTAGAAACATAAGATTTTCAAAGTCTATGAAAATAAAATAAAGTTTTTAAATAAATTGTGTAGGAGTTTTTCATCAACGTTAGATTTTTATAAATATTTCAAATTATATGATCCATCATGTAGATAATAATATGTATTTTATAAATGATAATTAAGAATATACATTTTAAAATAAATCATATATTAATTATTAAAACATAATTTGAATGTCAATTTTATAAATGGTAATTACCATTACACATGAAAGATACTTTTATTAAATATTATAATTTTCTTTTTTGATTTTAACTCAAGGGTAAATTTGCATGCTTTTTCTTTAATGTAATTCAAATGTGATAATGTCGATTATACATTAAAGTCGTCAATTTTTTTTAAATGTATTATTTAAGTGGTGGTTAGTCTTAGTCTTAAATATGACTCTACATTATAGAGTGGGTCTATATATTGATTATTGAACCAAAATTAAAGTTGAAGAAGACAATTCATAATAAATGTCTCTATAAATAGATTAGTACAAATTCAAGAACAAATCATAATAGATATCCTAATTTGTATAAATACAAAGAACATCACTATCACTCATCTAAATAACCATCATCATCAAATAAAATAACGATCATTATTAAATAGAATAACTATTGTCTTCAATTATCATGAAAAGTCCAATACTAATATATATAACAGAAAAACTATCATTAAATAGAACAACCATCTTCATTAATCACAATAAAATATTTAATATTATATCTGATAAAAATATATATAAAATCATTTATTTATATTAAAAAACATAATTAATAATCATATCTTAATATAGCAAACTTTACTATATATATATAGTTGTATCCATATTCTATATAAATTATTTGAAGTAGAAAGAAAATAATGAAAATAAATTATACATAATTTTTTTTTGATGATATAAAAATTAAAAATTAAATTAAATTTATTAATAATTTTTTATTTTATTTTTAAATTACAAATAAATATATTACTTTTATCATTATTTTGTCATAATTGAATATGAATGAGATGGTTCACGTGGGTTTTTTTTTCCGTCAGAAAAACTACCATAAAAATATGAAACGATACTTGTTGGCCAACGATGGGGCTGCCCAAACATTTTTATGGGCCCACATTATCACCATATTTATTAGTGGCCATATTTATTATTTTGATTGATAGTTATTTATATGGTTTTCTAATATTTGTTTTATGATGGTAGAGGGAAAGTAAGGCGGGGAGTTGTAATATAATGAGTGTGTTCATTTTTAATAACTTATAATTTTAAAAATTAGCGGTTATTTTAAAGGTATAAGTTATGTCAAAGAGCATGTCACGTTATTTTTGGGGAAAGTGTTTTTTTGTAGTACTCATTAGTGTGAAGGAGTGGATTAGTCAATTTGTGAAATGTTTTTCTTTTTGTTTATTGAGAGAATTTACATTTATTGTAAATGTTGTGGAAGTGATATTACATTGAGTTTTGATTCTTCCATTTTTCCAAAGTTTACATATTTACTATTCTTCATTCTTACATAATAGTGGAATGATTTTTTATTTTATAAGTTTTATTTTCCTTGTCTTAGATTGCCTATCTGAATCATAAACACATATTTAACATTAAATTTCGAAGCATTGTTCCTACAAATGTTAGATCATCTATAGTTTATATTTATATTTTGACTTCATGGTGTATATATTATAAATGTTGATTGTCTCATCAGTCATGAAAACAAAGTTGATTGTAGAGGAGTCCTAAAGTTTTTGACAACTAATCATTCATCATAAGTGGGTTGTTACTTTCATCTACCGAAACAATAGTTCCAACTTTTCATAAATTTACTGCATCTATAAATGTGATCTCTCACCTTATAAAAAAGCATGTAACCGTTCATTGCCCTGACCTCAATACAACTGCACTCAGGGTCCTTGGTAATTCTTTCATCTTTCATTTGTTTTTTTGCATTCCATCATTGATTGTATAACAAATAGTTATTGTGATTAGATTGATTCTAACACAAAGTATCTCTCAATGTAATTCCTTTGTGGTAAGGTGTGCATTCTCTATATACAATAAGTCAAAATAATGCATTTCAAGAGAACCTTATAATTGTTTTTTAAATACAAGCCAAGCATATACTTAAGTGTATTTGCAATACAAAATAAGATTGTTTTTTTATTAAAAAAATTGAATAAATGACTAAATTCGCATATATTACTCTCCTAATCACAAATCCAAAAACTCATTTGTTTAGGGATAATACCAAACACTCAAAAGAATAGTCAAGTAAAACAAAGCATGAAAATTTATTTTCTATAAATTTGTTCTCTTCTCTTTATCAACTAAAGGTTGGAGAGATTTTGATTAGATTTTCCAAATATGCCTTAACTCTGTTTCGGCTATTATGTTGAATGAGTGTAGTTACCTATACAAAAGCATAGACCTCATTCTGAAAAATATCAAATTTTTAAAATTTTCATTTATCCACAAAGAAGCCCTTAAGCTCTATATTATCCATACCCAAAAATGCTTCAACCACTTTCTATACAAGAAATACTTACTCTACATTGTAAAGACTCTGAAGCTAAACACCTACATATATTTATATTAAAAATGTTTAAACTATAGTCTAAATATTTTTATGGTAAACCCCTGTAAATATCTATACATAGTGAAAGATTTAAACTATGTCCTAGAAATTAACTTACAACGTTCAATTATCCATACAAAAGCAAAGATTTATTATTCATACCCAAAGAAACTTATATCTGATTCCAAAGACTTTTATGTTAAAAATACCTACGATTATCTATGTGAAAACTTCTACCCATACAAAACAACCTTCCAAACCCTATACTATTCATTACCATAAATAATAAATAATAAGAATAATGAACTTAACAATTACAATTGTCCATACATAGAATGGAACTCCATTTTGAAAGACATTCTAAAAGTTTCCACTTATCTCTACAATTACATATATAAAAAAATGAACTCCGTCCTTACGAAGAACCCATTGCAATCCTATATGATTCAGATATAAAATATTGAAACCTCGTTCTATGGATTATTAAGTTAACTACCTACCATTATCTGTACAGACTTAAAACACAACCTAATAAACACTCATTTCTCCAGCTTCCAATTATCCTAGCATACATTAAAGCCTATATTATTCATATCCAAAATTGTGTAAACTCCAAATTAAATACTTTAAGCTAAAACCCTGTAATTATCTACACTAAGATACGGACGTCATCCTAAAATCTAATAAATTTTCCTTGATCCTAGTTATATATGGTAAAAGAAACCCTTGAAACCCTATACCATGCATTCCAAGAAATGCATAAACCAGTTGAGGGTTTTTAGCTCAATACGTGCAATTATATACACGAAGGAATCCTAAAAAACAATGAATGTTTCGGCTTCAAGATTTGGATCCAAATGAAGCCCTCATACCACACACAAATCGCAAAATGTAGTGTGCCCAACGAAGATGGTGAGGTTCTTGTTCTGGGGATTGGAGTCAATTCTCTTACTCCTTGGTGGAAAGACTGGCACTAGCCCACGATTACTCCCTTTGCTCACTATTCTCCTCGGTTGGGATACAAGCCTTTTGCCCCTTAGCATAGTCAAGATGATACTCTCAATCATTGATGGAACCTCTGATCCAACCATGGGATCTGGGCCAGAAGATTCGGCAATATGTGGGTCGCTCCTATTGAGCCTAAAAAAGGTAATTTTCTTTGGTGCATCCTCTATCAAGATTTGCATGTGGGTGACTGACTTAAGCACAAGGGGGCCCCAAATCCCATTTTCCAGCATACCATCAAATCGAGTCTATTAAGCACCTTTTTTTAATTTGTTCTCACACTCTGTCGGCATGGCAGTAGATTCATACCCTCTTTCATCCATTTAGACCGATGTTCTCTACATGGAAGATGGCTCTCTTGGGGGACTCTACTCTAATTCCTACAAGATACAACAGATTTTGGCAGAGTTTTCATGCTGACATTTTATTTCAAATCTAGAAAGTTAGAAACTATGGTTGCTTTGATCATGAGGAAATGGAATGTAGTTTTTATGTTACTAACAAAATTACTGTCATTTCCAATATCACTCTTCAGATTCAATGCTGAATTGACAAAGTTTGCTTGGAACTTAATCACCTTCAGTGCCTACTTGATCACTAGGGAAATGCCCCATCTACAGTTAGTCGAGAACATCCAGAGCTTCCATATTTTTCGTCGCCTCCTCACAGATGGGGACATGGTACACATCGATAGCTTTCTAGGAATAGACATAAGAGCCTATCTCCCTATTGGTCCCCACCTCGTTGGTCTTCCCCGTGGCATGGAAGACCGAGGGGATCTACTAGTAATGGAGGTGATGGCACCCTTCCTCTGCCCCGTCCCATCCCTCCTCTCCCCAATTAGGACCATGGAGGTGATCGTAGGGGTTGGGGCCCTCCCTCCCAAGACAAGCTTCCACAACTGGGTTTAGCAAATTTCCCTGATATACGCATGGACAATAACAATATTGCACGGCAAAATGATAGATGGGAACCTTCCCCTGTGGATGAAGACCCCCTACTCAGGGTGGTTGGAGTGACAAGCTGCAGGGTCTACCTCTTTTGGCCGCCATGTTTACTATTGCAGCGTAATGGTTCCCTTTATTGCTATTTGGTCTTATGAATGCTTTGTTAGTTGTCACGTATCTTTGATTTGATATTTTGTTGAGTGGTCATTATTAAACCTTTTACTTTTTAAAGTTTTTTAATCCTCGATTTAACTTTGCTCATGAAATGTGACTTTTCAACCCTTTTTTTTTTTAATAATTAACGTTATATTTTATAACTTATTTATATTAACATAGATATACTTTTCAATAAATAAAAAACCATAAAATAAACTCTTAAGATTAATACCAACAATTATGAATACAGTGACTTCAAACACATCCTTAGAAACATTGAAATCTACATCTTCAATTTATCAATATAAAGAAGCTCCATCCGGACTCAAAAATGTTTAAATCCCATTCTAAACTTCCAGGAAAAAAATGTTTAAAACCAGCATAAGGACGTCAAGCCAAACGACAGTAAACGCCTAAAAAAATGTCCTCAGTCAATCTTGTAGCCATTAATCCCAACAATTATCCATATACAGATATGTTTAAACGCAATCCTGAAATAACATTGAATTCTGTAGTTCCAATTATTCATATACACAAACCCTAATACTTCAAAATACATTTTTTTTAAAGTATTGAGCTTCGCTAACCTACAATGTCCATTCCTGAAGGTCACGTCATCAAAGTGATTGGAAAATGAAAGTTTGATTTCTTCGATATGACAACAAACCAGATCGACGGCCTCGTGATCTGACATGTCTCCCAGCACTTAGAAAAATAAATTTAGTCTGCACCAAATCTGAACCAACTCAGGATTACTGAGCTTAGGCATCGCCTTCACCAGGCCCCTTCATCGCTGGAATTTGCCGCTTTTACTTGTTTCTGTATTTGCTCTACAGGTACTGTCAAGAGGAGCCTCGGTTTAGACATTTTATTTGATTTGGTAGAAGCAGGGGCCACACTGTGGGAGGTTTATCGATGCACAAACCATCATCAAATGGTCACAAGATGAAAAAAGTTGGTTAAACATATGAGTGCATTTTAGGTTCCACATTAAGTTCTCAAGGTTATTCAGATATTTTGGGAAATCTCCACGATAGTGAAAGCTATGGATAAGGAGTTCATGATCTTTTTTTAGGGGGAGAGAATATGAAAATTAGAGGGGGAATTGAGAAAGTATGAATAATGTTTAATTTAGATCAATAATTAATAAGTATACAAATCTTCTAAAATCGTATAATTTAATGATGATGTAGTGTGTAGGGAGCATTTTCACGTGGTGAATTGGGTAGTCATAATCAACGCAGTGCTCAAGACATTCTTGTCCACCCTTAACAATAAAAAAAGGTCATTCAAAGATGTTGTCACCTTGCAAGCTACAGATCCATTTGCAATGGGCAATGATCACATAAATCTAAAAGTTTCCTTGAATCTATGGCCGGTGTTCGATATGGGGCCCTTGGTGTATGATATCATCAGAAATACCTTGTCATTTCCCCTCACCATCGTCACTCATCTCACCTTGAATTATTTCACTATTTGCATGTTTTGTATGACCTTGCCCTTTCTTCTACGGGTTTGAGTTTGGTGTTTATGTATGTTCTTAAAAATGATTTAATTGCTCTATGTGTCAATATATTAACATCCTAGATGAATGGAAGCTACAAGATAGACTCTAGGACCTCAATATCTTGTCCTAACATCAACGACATTACCTTTTCTTCTTTGTTTAAAACTCGTGTGAAATTTCACACTTTGGCAAGCTATATATCATCAAAGAAATATTACACTATATTTTGGGATAAATCAATTAGTCGACCTGTAAGTAGCAGAGTCCTTATACCTAGCATGAATCACTAATTATGGCGTTATCTACAATTCATGGCACATATTTGCAAATTATCCATATGTAATAGAAAAGAAAAGATGCAGGACAATAATCAACACATAGAAAGCTAAGAATGACTACCAAAAAATTTAAGGACAAACCTAAGAAGAATCCAAAGTAAGCATTTTTCCTAAAAGATCCAAAGCATGTTTTCAAAGCTGTTATTCCACAAAATAAGACAAGTTTGAAGTTTCTCTTACCAATAAAAGTACCATAGAAATTGTCATTTAAAAGAACAAAGGATTCAATCCAATGTGCTCATGCATCAACATGCACATGCCAAAGTAAGCAAAGAAGTGATCCCTGTAACAAAGCAAGGTATGAGTTGTTCTCACTTTTTAAAGATTTCTTTGACATGCCTTCTCATTGATCTTGTTGAATCTATAAGAGCCCCAAATTTTAAGTTTAGAAACACCTATCCAGTTAATCTCATTCGGAGATCCACAAAGCTCATATATTTTATTGAGTTGTTCTGCCTGAAAAGGTCAAAAAAATAATTTCATTGAAGAGCTCTGTTGAATAATAAAAGTAAAGTTTGAATAGAAAGATGAACATTGATTTATAAGTATTAATCTCACTCTTCCCTGGTAAAATCGGTTTCCCATTAAGAAGTTCCACAAATATTCATCCAACCGACCATATGTCAACAATAGGACCGTACATTGTCAATCCTAGCAACAACTCAAGTAGCCTGCTCAAATCATCAGAGCACAGAATTAATTAAAAAAATGGTGTTCTATCTCAAACCATCCCTTTATGCAATTAACCATGTATAGAGAAATATGACTACAATAACAACAAAGTAATATGATATCTTATCTATACCACAATGTGATAACTCAATTCGTCAAGCTTTGATTTGTATCACTGTAGATGGATCTTGCTAGACCAAAATCCATGAGCTTTAGAATGCCATTATTTTCTATTAATTTATAATCAATGCTTAAAAAAGCTTGTGAATAACATCATCAACATATTCACCCTCTTATGCTAGTTGTCATTTGTTGTAAGTACACTAATGAATGTAACAATTAATGGCATTATGTGTTGTCAATATTGGTAACTACATATGATGTCAATAAGGGAATATTTTTAAATAACATATGTAGAATATTTTATTATTTATTTTCCAAATTTTATGTTAAATTTTAGAATTGCAAAAATAATATATATTTTTAAATTTTTCATTGATTGAACAATAATTGAATAATTATAAAATGAAACCATTAGATCTGCCTTCGTAGGGACTAAATATTATATACAAGATTTAGTAGAGAAATGACTCTTAAATATGAGGGTGTCGATGTGATGTAGGTCCATCAACGTATATAGCATAATATTGATGGTGTTTGCTTTGTAAAAGATTTTATGGGTCTTAGAAGGTCAATAATAGTCCAAGTCCAAGCCAAAATTGTTCATTTTCAAGTCCACTTGTTAAGGTTTCCATGTTTTCAAGGGGAAATTTGAAAATTTGAAATTGTATTGCATAATTTGAGGGGTTTTCAGATGTTGTGTGGGTCTAGGTCCATCGGTTAGGAGTTTATAGGGTTTAAATAAATAGAAAATGATTTCAAATCATTACATAAATTTTTAAAATGTTTTTAAATCAATCTAAGGTCATCCAACGTAGAAGAAGGCCTAATTTAGTATTTACTAAGGTTGGTTAAGATTGTTGAGAAGTTTGTGAGGTAAATAACCAACCAAAACCAAGTTTCTAAAATTATTTGAATTATATAAAAGTTGAACCACCTTTGGAGGACCTAAGAAAAGCATAAAAACAAGGATAAAACCAAAAAGTTGCAGGCCATTGAAGGTTGTTGAAGAAAAGCAAGGGGGTTTGTATTGTTATGTGAAGATTTCATAAATAAAATAGATCTCACCTTTGATGTGATATGTTATTTTATGTCATAACATTGTATTTTATTATGTTTATGAGTTAACTTTCATCCATTTCCTGTTCATGAAGTTATTTTCACATTCTGAGTTAAGAAAACATAAAATTTTCTATATTACAGTCAAGAAAGGCTTTGTATGATCATCATCTAAGTTGTTCAAGAGAAAATTTCTATTATAAAAGTAATAAAAAACATTAGGAATTTTTATCCAAGCATTATAAACCATTGAAAATCATTGTAATTCTCAAAAACTCAAATTTTGAGCTCTCAGCCTCCCTACAAACCTGCAAAGCTTAAACCAGGGTTTTAGAGAGGAAAATTGATTTTTATTAAGATTTAACCATTGAGACTTCTTGAAACTTTATAAATAGGTGATAGGATATGTTTATCAAATTTCCAAGGTCTTTTAAGAGTTTATAAGATTTTTTATGAGAACTTGTAATGGACTGTGTTAAAACAAACCTGTAGGAATCAATAAAATAGGGTTGCAGCCAAGGAAACTCAAGTTTATCTTAAACCATAGTTTCACATCCTTAAAAATTTTGTGTGTAGGTGATTTAAAGTGTCCTTAAGAGTATATGAAATTTATTAGTTCTTAAATATCCTTATAAGGATATTTATAAGTCACTGTGTATTCTAGACCTATAAAAAGACAAGAAAACATAGAGTGATAGTATTGGAAACTTGCATAGATTATAAATTACTACTTAAAATTATTTGAAACTTGGGTAACATGTGTTTTAAGTTTTTATTAAGAGGATCAAGACAATTTTAGGACATGGAATAATATTTGAGATAATATATTAAAGACTATTTCTAGGCGACCTTATATTAGGCCTAAAAATAGGGCTTAAATTCAAATTTTTGAGTTTTCTTGAGTGTCCAACGAAATAAAGAGAATAGAATAGGTGACATATGTTATTTAAGATGTGATTGATTGTAAAAATCCACTTTAATATGTTTTGATTCTGAGTTCCAACACTCATTGGGTAATAAGGACCTAATAGGCCTAAAAGGAAGACTATAAGCCTATTAGTAAAAAACCATTGAAGGTTCAATTTATATAGTTATTCTTGACAATGGATCATGTATGAATAAGATACTATACTAAAGGTGATAAGAAGAATTTAAAAATTCTTTTAATAGTGTAAATATTCAAGTTGTGAATAAGAAGTATCAAAGAGAGCAATCGGTCAAAGGAAAAAAGAGCAAATTAAGAACTCCATTTCACCATTTTTGGTATTAGATCTCAAACGATCTAAGCAAAATAAGTAGGTATCCGAAGAATTGGTTGTATTTCAATCAAAGGTGACCTAAAAAAGAAGAATACAATTTTTGAAATAGAATCCTAGGAAGAAGATTTGAGAAGATATGATAACAAGCTATGAGAAAGAAGCTTGTGAAGATGGCACTTAGGACTAGAGTTTCTAGAGGAGGTCAGAGGAGGAAACCAAAAATAGAGGAAATGATGAAAGAGATGAAGAACATGAAAGGATGATTTCAATTAATGGATATGACACAAAGAAGGGGTATCGAATCAAGTTACATAAGTGATGAAGAATAACTACACAAAGATGACATAGTACCAGAAGAATAGGAAAGTGTAGAAGAAAAGCTCATAAGGACAATCATGAAGGTAAGATCTAAACCATAGTTATAAGTACCTATATATGTAAGATGTCTTAATGTAGAATAATTGATTGATTGGATTGTAGCCATGGATAAATATTTTTGAATATTAGGAGATATAGGCTAACAAGAAGGTTAGGTTTGCAGTTATAAGGCTAAAAGGACATGTTTCACTATGGTGGAATGGATTACAGGATGAAATAAGGAGAGGTAATAAAAAAAATACATCATGGAATATAATTGTAGTTAAGTTAAACTCTAAATTCATGCCAAGAGATTATTATACTTAATTGTTTAGAAAACTTCAAATTTTGAGACAAAAAGGAGAAGTTTTATATGTTAAATATAAGAGTAGGACATATAGAAAATTATGTGAAAAAATTAACCATGTATGTAAATGGTTCAAAGCTTAGTATTCACGATGAAAATATCTTACGGTCACCAAGAATAGTTGAAGAAGCCTATCAACTCACACTCAAAGTAGAAGAGAAGCTAGCCAAGAATCCAAGAGACAAGAGCAATTATTCAAGAATAAAAGGTAGCATGGTGATAACATTCATATTTATGAAGAAAGAGAAATTAGTCTTCCAAGTCAAGCTCAAATCCTAAGATAAGGTCATTCATACAAAATAAGAACATCATATTCAAAAGGTAGGAATAATTTTTTTGGGGGTATATGTTTTAAGTGTAATGAATTTAGTCATAGATCTTATGAATTCCCCATGTTCAAGAGAGTTATACTAATCAAAATGTACAAGCTGAAAATGAAGAAAGTATAGGATCATGTGGAGAAATTGAAAAAAGATAATCATTGTTGATGAAAAGGATACTTCTCAAGCCAAGCAAGGAGATTAAAGAGCCAGTATAAATGAAAACTTTGTTTAAGACTCTTTGCAAGTCAAGAGGTAAGTGCTACAAATTGGTTATTGATAGTGGTAGTACAAAATATCTAGTATGTTTTTAAATGGTTGAGAAATTGGGTTTGAAAAAGTTTGTTCATCCTACACCTTATAGACTGTCATGGTTTCATAAAGAACATCAAGTCTTTATCAATGAATAATGCAAAGTAGAGTTTAACATAGGCATCTATCAAGATGAAGTGATTTGTGATGTGATACCTATGGATGTTTGCCATGTCTTATTGGGAAAACCTTTGCAATTTGACAAAATAATAATTCATGATGGAAGAAATAATACATATACTTTTGAAAAGGATGGTAGGAGACATATATTGACACAATTGAAAGATGAAGATGTAGAAGCAATAAAAATCAGTAATCATGTGTTGATGATGAGTGAGAAGGATTTCTTGTAATAGGTAATATAAGGTGAAGCTAAAAAATTAGTTGTTACAATCATTAAGGTATTTGATTCATCTTTAGAAAATCAAATTTTATTAAGTGAACATGAGAACATGATGACTAATGAGTTGTCAAATGAATTATCATCAACTTATTCAAAGGAATTCATTACAGGAGTTGATTTGCCAAAAGATATTGCCATGGAAGGCAATAGAAAATAAGCATTGTTAAGTAAACAGTATGAGAATGGAGAACAAGAGGTTGTCTTAAGATAAAACAAAAGATTCTTGTATGAGAAACCTTTAATGGATATTGAAAACAATTGTGAGTAGGTTGTAGAAGAAAGAGTATTTGTGGAAAAATAAAAAGCAACTTTAAGAAAGTAGAAGAAAGAAGAATTAATTCAAGTACAATATCATTCATCTAAGGTGAAGAACAAGGTATTAAATAACCCTTATGAAGAAGAAAATAAGAGACAAAAGAATAAAAACAAGTCCATCATACAAGTTGTTTTGGCTATTATCTATTTGGCAGTCATGTTGGTAATAGAGAATGGGTGTCAAAGGCATAAAGAACAAATTGATTTCTTTATTATGTTTGCTTCATGTTTAGGTGCATCAAAGGAAGATAGGGTGAGATTGAAGATGAAAAGTATAATAATGAATAAAGATAATATTTCAATCTTGCATGCAATCCAAACACAAGAAAGTTATAGGAAAAAGGATAGATGCTTGATATACTTATGTGGTGATTAAACTCATCCTTTTGGAGAAGCTATAGACATGAATACAACTCAAAAGAGATCCAAGTTTCAAGGTAGAAGTACCACAACACAATTAGGTGGATATACATTTGAAGACAATACAAGCCTTTACCAATCACTAGCTATTCTAAGCAAACCATGGGATCTAGGAGGGCATGGGTTAAGAGGAGAAAGGAAGAATGTTGGATAAATGAAGATATTTCAAAAACATATAAAGTTAATAAGGACAAATACAAGAGCAATTATGAAGACCTCATGAGCAGGAGCTCATGAACATTTTCAAGCTTGATAGTTTGATGCAGGTGCATCAATGTAGATAGCATAATCTTGATGTTGTTTGATTTATAAAAAATTTCATGGGTCTTAGGATGTCAATAAGAGGTCAAGTTCAGGCCCAAATTTTTCATTTGAGTCCATTTGTTAAGGTTTCCATATTTTCCTACCAAAAAGGGAAATATAAAAATTTGAAATTGTATTGCATAGTTTAAGGGGTTTTGAGATATTATATGGGTCTAGGTCCATTGGTTAGGAGTCTATAGGGTCTTAAAAAAATATTAAATGATTTAAAATAATTACATGAAGTTTTAAAATGTCTTCAAGTCAATCTAGGCTCATCCAAAGTAGAAGAAGGCCTATTTAATATTTACTAAGGTTGGTTAAAATTGTTGAAAAGTTTGTGAGGTTGATAACCAACCAAAACCGAGTTTATAATATTAATTAAAGTATATAAAGGTTTAACCACCTCTGGAAGAGCTAATAAAAACATCAAAACAAGGGTGAAACTAAAAATTTGCACACCATTAAAGGTTGTTAAAGAAAAGCAGGGGGTTTGTACTATTATGTTAAGATTTCATATATAAAATAGAGATCAAATTTGATATGAGATGTTATTTTATGTCATAACATTGTATTTGTTTATGTTTATGACTTAATTTTCATCCATTTCTCGTTCTTGAAGTTATTTTTGCATTCTAAGTTAAGAAAACACATAATTCTATGTATTACAATCAATAAAGGCTTTGTAGGATCATTATCTAAGTTGTTCAAGTGAAATTTTTTATTTTAAAATTAAGAAAAAATAGTATGAATGTTTATCCAAGCATTATAAACCATTGATAGTCATTGTAGTTCTCAAAAACTCAAATTTTAAGCTCTCAGCCTCTTTACAAAGCTGCAAACCCTAAACCATGGTTTTAGAGAGAAAAATTAAATTTTATTGAGATTTAGCCATTAAAAATTATTGAAACTTTGTAAATAGTTGATAGGATCAAATGTACAAGATGGTTTAATATTTTATAAACTTATGTATGGGAACTTATAATGGATTGTGTTAAAATAGACTTGTAGGAATCAATAAAACAAGGTTGCAGCTAAGAAAACTCAAGTTTCTCTTAAACCATAGTTTCAAATCCTTCCAAATTTGGGGTGTAGGTGTCTGAAGGTGTCATTAAGAGGGGAAAAAATGTATTAGGTATTAAAGAGACTTCTAAGGATATGTATAAGTGATTGTATATTTCAAACCTGCAAAAATATAAGAAAACACAGAGTGTTAGTATTAGAAACTTGCAACCTTCTAAAGTACTACTTCCAATTATTTGAAATTGGGGGGACATGAGTTAGAGGTTTGTCTTAAGAGGATCAAGGTAATTTAAAGAGGTGGAATATTTTTTGAGAGAATATATGAAAGAGTGTGTCTAGGCAGACATGTATTAAGAGAATATATGAAAGATTGAATCTAGGCAGACATGTATTAAGCCTAAAAATAGGGCTTAAATTCAAAATTATGAGTTTTTCTTAAGTGTCCAAGTAAAGAAAGAGAATAAAACAGGTGAGATAGGTTATTTAAGATGTGATTGATTGGAAAAATCCACTTTAAGAGGTTTTGATTCTGAGTTCTAACACTCATTGGGTAACAAGGACCTAATAGTTCTAAAAGGAAGACTATAAGCCTATCAGTAAACAACCATTAAAGGTTTAGTCTATATAGTCATTCTTGATGATGGATCATGTATGAATAATATCCTATACTGAAGGTGATAATAAGGATTGAAATAATCTTTTGTTAGTTCAAAGAGTCAAGTTATGAATAAGAAGTATCAAAGAGAGCAATCAGTCAAAGGAGAAAAGTGCAGATCAAGGACTCCATTGCACCACGATGTGTGTAGAAAGTTTAAAAAGAGAACAAAGATAAACACTAAAAATAAGGTATAATGATGTCTAATAGAATATAATATATCATTAATGTCTAAAATTAGCTATGAGAGGATAGTGAGAAAAGTACATTGTAAACAAGAGTTACGTGATGACTAGTCCATGCCTTTAGATTATAATTAGGGAATTCAAATATATTAACATATAAGGATAATTATAGATGAGGGTCATTTTCAACACTCATATTATGTGTCCTAATCATTATATTGAACATTTTCTATTGAATTGTGAAGAATTGAATTAATTAAATCTAAATTAAAGAAATCAGGTTTTTGTAGTCCATAAAATTAGAAGAGTTTTTAAAACAGTTGCATTGATTAAATAGATTCAGTGATAGCTATCTTAGTTATACAATATGATTAAGTTTCCCAGTGCTAGTAATATTTATTTTTAATGTGTAAACGAGTTATGATAGCTATCTTAAACAACCCGTGTGGTTAAGTTGCTTAGTATTAGTATTTATTCATCCGTAACCCATAAATTATTAATTTTAAATTTTAAAATGCAATGGCCAAACACATGTAATTTATAAAAGTGGTCCAAACTCTAAAGCTCTTAATTCTTACTTCATATGCAATAGTTGGGTCACTTTGAAGTAAGCTAGTAACTGCAAAACTTATACGAATCTAGTCAATGAGTGGTTCTTTAAAACCCAACACTATTTTCTAGTTATAAAGAGGAAAAGGGGTTTTAATTTTCACCCTCATGGTCCAAAGTACCTTAATCGATAATTGTAATATTTTTTTCGCATCTAATGTTGCGTTTCTTTTATAATTTTAAATTGGTTGCATGCTACAAGCTTAGGTTTCCACATGGCAACAAAAAAATGAAAGCCTATGGCCAAGTATAGATTAGCTAATGGATTCATTTCAACTAAAATGATATGGTTTTCACATTAGTAGTTAGGAAAAGGGCTTAAAAGACTTTATCTTTTACTAGTTAAAAAATAGTTTTCATTACGTATTGTGCCTTAAGCTTTACTATTTTAACTGATATAGAAGGAACATGGGTTTTTAATGAATACTCCAATATCTCAATATTATGTTATATAATTATAATATATCCAAATGGCCTCTAGAGATTGAAAAAGATAAAACTTTAATTCTAATGTGGGCCATTACTTATGATGACAATGAGAATCACAATTATCCTATGCAATAAATGCAAAATCAAAAATAATTTTCTAAGACAAATAAATAAATAAACAATACTCTAAAAAAAAACCTAGACATGTCCAAGTAACCCCTTATCCTCACTATAAATAAATAAATTAATAAATTAATTTACATGTTTGAAAAAATAATGCAATAAGATGGGAACTAGTTAATTATTGATTTTATGGTTTAAGTTTAGGACATAATTATACTTTTATTTAAGGAATATTTTAATATTTATATACTTAATTTTATAATTGTTAAAACAATTTATATTTCAAGCTTATTTATTAGTTGAATGGAACTTAGATTAATAAAAAATAGATTCCTATAATTCTGCATTAATAAGGACTAGTAAAAACATGTAAACAAAAAAGGATAAGACATTAAATTGTTTAAATCTTTCTCCTCATAAATCTTTGAGTAAGGCATTTTAGAAAAAAATTTGTTTTGAATATTAAATTAAAATTAACATCTAAGATCATTAGATTAGGTTATTTGAAATTTTATGAGAATTTGGAAAATATATATATATATATATATATATATTTTAATATTAAAATTTTATAAAACAAGCATTGGAGATGTAGATGGATTTTTTAATTGTGCTAGTTGTGCCCAATTCTACTAATATTAAAGCCTCATTGGGCGTTTAAAGCTGGGTTGTGGTCATTTATGCTAACTTTTTATATTAAATTCAGGGCAATAGTTAATGTTTATGTTAGATTTGAAGTCAATTATGACCATTTACCAGAGATTATATGTGTCTGAATGTTAAAAACAAAAAGAACAAGATCATTGGGGTAATGATAATTTAACATTTGATTATGTATTATGGATTATAAATTTTTATTATTATAAATTTGAATAGAATTTTAATTGAAAATATAAGATTTTCAAATTCTATGAAAATAAAATTAATTTTTTAAATAAGTTATACAGAAGTTTTTCATCAACTTTAGTTTTTTATAAAAATTTCAGATTATATGATCCATCTGAAGATAATAATATGTATTTTATAAATAATGATTAAGAACATACATTCCAAAGTAAGTCATACATTAGTTATTAAAACATAATTTAAATGTCAATTTTATAACTGGTAATTACGATTACACATGAAAGATATATATATATATATATATGCTTTTTCTCTATTATAATTTACATGTGATGATGGCCACTATACACTAGAGCCATTATTTTTTTAAATGTATTATTTAAGTGGTGGTTAGTCTTAATTTTGATGATGATATGACTATACATTATAAAGTGGGTCTACATATTAATTATTGAATCAAAATTAAAGTTGAAGAAGATAATCTATAATGGATGTTCCTATACGTAAATTAGTACAAAATTGAAAATAAATCATAATGGATATTCTTATATTTAAATTGGTATAAATTTAAAGAATATCACTATCACTCATCTAAATAACCGTCATCATCAAATAAAATAATGCTCATTATCAAATAAAGCAACCATTATCCTCAATTACCATGAAAAGTATAATACTAATATGTATGACACAACAACGATCATTAAATAGAACAACCATCCTCATTAATCACAATAAAATATTTAATATTACATCCAATAAAAATTTATATAAAAAACATAATTAATAATCTTATCTTAATATAACAAACTTTACTTCATCTATATCGTTACATCCATATTCTATATAAATTATTTGAAGTAAAAGAAAAATAATGATAATAAATTATTCATAATTTTAAAGATATAAAAATTAAAAATTCTATTAAATTTATAAACAAAATGAAAAAAACAATTTACAAATAAATATATAACTTTTATTATTATTTTGTCATAATTGAAAATTTCCGGTCTACATTTTTATTATTGTGATGATGTACCATGCCACATATATAATATGGATGAGATGTTTCACGTGCTTTTTTTTTCTTTTTTTTGCCCGTCAGAAAAATTACTATAAAAATATGAAACGATACTTGTTGGCCAATAAGGGGGCTGCCCAAATACTTATTAGCGGCCACCGTACGAGTCTCGCTTACTTTCATTACATATTATCAATTGGATGCTTTCAGAGACATGGCCTACAATATTAATAACCATGAATGTGTTCACTTTTAATAACTTATAATATTAAAAAAAACAGACAAATTATAATAAAATCGAAACAATTTCTTAAAAATACATATAAAAGAAATACCAAACAACAAATAAATGTACTTTGCTTTGAACCCTTACCAAAGTAGTCTATTACTTGAACTCTTCGAGTCAAGTTTCTAAATTTTTGAGATTTTTTTGTGCAGGGATCATTATCTAGGTTTTGTAGGATCATTATCAAGGTTGTTCAAGTGAAAATTGCTATTGTAAAAGTAATAAAAAACATTAGTAATGTTGATCCAAGCATTATAAACCATTGATAATCATTTTAGTTCTCAAAAACTCAAATTTTGTGCTCTCAGCCTCCCTACAGCCCTGCAAACCCTAAACTAGGTTTTTAGAGAGGAAAAATTATATTTAGTAAGATTTAACCATTGAAACTTTAAACTTTTTAAATAGGTGATAGCAATGTGTTTTAATAGTTTATAAGCTTTTGTATGAGAACTTATAATGGGTTGTGTTAAAACAAGCCTGTAGGAATCAATAAAATGTGGTTGCAACCAAGGAAACTCAAGTTTCTCTTAAAACCATAGTTTCAAATCCTTCCAAATTTGGTGTTTAGGTGATTGAAAGTGTCCTTAAGAGTATATAAAATTTATTAGTTCTTAAAGAGACTTATAAGGATATTTATAAGTGACTGTGTATTCGAGACCTATAAAAAGACAAGAAAACACAAAGTGATAGTATTGGAAACTTGCATAGATTATAAATTACTAATTAAAATTATTTGAAACTTGGGTAACGTGTGTTATAAGTTTGTATGAAGAGGATCAAGGTGATTTCAGGATGTGGAAGACTATTTCAGAGAATATATGAAAGACTATGTCTAGGCAACCCTGTATTAGGCCTAAAAACATGGCTTAAATTCAAAATTTTGAGTTTTTCTTGAATGTCCAACTAAATAAAGAGAATATAATAGGTGAAATAGGTTATGTAAGATGTGATTGATTGTACAAATACACTTTAATAGGTTTTGAGTCTAAGTTCCAACACTCATTGGGTAATACGGACCTAATAGGCCTAAAAGGAAGACTATAAACCTATTAGTAAATAAACATTGAAGGTTCAATTTATATAGTCATTCTTGACAATGGATCATGTACGAATGAGATCCTATACTGAAGGTGATAAGAAGCAATTAAATAATATATTTTTAGTGTAAAGATTCAAGTTGTGAATAAGAAGTATCAAAGAGAGCAATCAGTCAAAGGAGAAAAGAGCAAATTAAGGACTACATTGCACCATTTTTGTTATTAGAGCTCAGAAGATCTAAGCAAAGTAAGTAGGTAGCAGAATAATTGGTTTTAATTCAAAAAGAGGTGACCTAGAAAATAAGAAGATAGGTTGTGAAACAGAATCCTATGAAGAAGATTTGAGAAGATATGATAACAAGCTATGAGAAAGAAGTTTGTGAAGATGGCACTCAGGACTAGAGTTGTTAGAGGAGGTCAGAGGAGGAAACCAAAAATATAGGTAATGGTTACATATATGAAGAACATGAAATAATGCTTTCAAGTAATGGATATGGCATAAAGAAGGGGTATCAAAGCAGGTTACATAAGTGATGAAGAAGAACTACACAAAAGTGACATAGTACCAGAAGAATAGGATAGTGTAGAAGAAAAGCTCATAAGGTCAATCATGAAGGTAAACTCTAAGCCATAGTTACAGGTACCTATATATGTAGGAATTCTTAATGTATAATAATTAATTGATTGGATTGCAGCCATGGATAAATATTTTGAATATTGGGAGATAGAGGCACACAAGAAGGTTAAGTTTGTAGTTATAAGGCTAAAAAGACATGTTTCACTATGGTGGGATGGAATACAAGATGAAATAAGAATGAGAGGTAAGAAAAAAATCACGTCATGGGATATAATGGTAGCTAAGTTAAAATCTAAATTCATGCCAAGAGATTATTATACATAGTTGTTTAGAAAACTTAAAAATTTGAGACAAAAGAAGATGAATGGAAAAGCATGTACAGATAAGTTTTATAAGTTAAATATAAGAGTAGGACATATATAAAATTATGTGAAAAAAGTAGCCAGATATGTAAATGGTTCAAATCTTGGTATTCACGATGAAAACATCCTATTGTCACCAATAATAGTTGAAGAATACTATCAACTTGCACTCAAAGCAGAAGAGAATCTAGCAAGGAATCCAAGAGATAAGAGATATTATATTAGGAATAAAAGGTAGCATGGTGATAACATTCATATTTATGAAGAAAGAAAAATCAGTCCTCTAAGTCAAGCTCAAAGCCTAAGGTAAGGTCATTCATACAAAAGAAGAACATCATAATCAAAAGGTAGGAATAATTTTTTTGGGGGTATATGTTGTAAGTATAATGAATTTGGTCATAGATCTTATGAATGCCCAAAGTATGTTCAAGAGAGTTATACTAATCAAATTGTACAAGCTGAAAATGAAGAATAGGATCATATGGATAACTTGAAAAAAGAGAATCATTGTTGATGAAAAGGATACTTCTCAAGCCAAGTAAGGAGTTTAAAGAGCCAGTATAGAGGAAAACTTTGGTTTAAGACTCATTGCAAGTTAAGAGGCAAGTGCTACAAATTAGTTATTGATAGTGATAGTACAGACTATCTAGTATCTTTTGAAATGGTTGAGAAATTGGGTTTGAAAAAGTTTGTTCATCTTACACCTTGTAGAGTGTCATGGTTTCATAAAGAGCACCAAGTCTTTATCAATAAATAATGCAAAGTATAGTTTAAGATAAGCATCTATCAAGATGAGGTGATTTTTGATGTGATACCTATGGATGTTTGCCATGTCTTATTAGGAAGACCTTGGCAATTTGACAAAATAATAATTCATGATGGAAAAAACAATACATATACTTTTGAAAAGGATGGTAGGAGACACATATTGACACCATCGAAAGATGAAGATGTAGAAGTAATAAAAATCAGTAATCATGTGTTGATGATGAGTGAGAAGGAGTTATTGTAGCAGGTAAAAGAAGATGAAGCTAAAGAGATAGTTGTTACAGTCATTAAGGTAATTGATTCATCTTTAGAAAATTAAATTTTATTAAGTGAACATGAGAACATGATGACTAATGAGTTTTCAAATGAATTGTCATCAAGTTATTCAAATAAATTCATTCCAGGAGTTGATTTGCCAAAAGAGATTGCCATGGAAGGAAATAGAAAATAAACTTTGTTAAGTAAACAATATGAGAATGGATAACAAGAGGTTGTCTTAAGAGAAAACAAAATATTCTTGTATGAGAAACCTTTAATGGATATTGAAAACAATTGTGAGCAGGTTGTAGAAGAAAGAGTATTTGTGGAAAAATGAAAAGCAACTTTTAGAAAGGAGAAGCAATAAAAATTAATTCGGGTACAAGATCATGCATCTAAGGTGAAGAACAAGGTATTAAACATCCCTTATGAAGAAGAAAAGAAGAGACAAAAGAATAAAAATAAGTCCCTCCTACAAGTTGTTTTGGCTACTATTTATTTGGCAGTCATCTTAGTAATAAAGAATGGGTCTCAAAGGCCTAAAGAACAAATTGATTTATTTAATATGTTTGATTCATGTACAGGTGCATCAAAGGAAGATAGGAAGAGATTGAAGATGAAAAGTATAATAATGAATAAAGATAATATTTCAATATTGAATGCAATCTAAACACAATAGAGCTATAAGAAAAAGGAGAGATGCTTGGTATACTTATGTGGTGATTAAACTCAACCTTTTGGAGAAGCTATAGAGAGGATTGCTACTCAAAAGAGATCAAGTTTCAAGGTATAAATACCACAACACAACTAGGTGGATATACATTTGAAGACAGTGGAAGCCTGTACCAATCACTAGCTATTCTACAAAAACCATGGGATCTAGGAGGGCATGGGGTAAGAGGAGAAAGGCGTAATGTTGGATAAAAGAAGAAGATATGTCTAAAACATCTGCAGTTAATAAGGACAAATACAAGAGAAATTATGAAGACCTCATGAGCAAGAGCTCATGAACATTTTCAAGCTTGGTAGTCTGATGTAGATGCATCAATGTATATAGAATAATCTTGATGTTTTTTTATTCGTAAAATTTTTTATGGGTTTTAAGATGTCAATAAGAGGTCATGTTCAGGCCCAAATTGTTCATTTGAGTCCATTTGTTAAGATTTCCATGTTTTCCTGCCAAAAAGGGAAATGTAAACTTAAGATGTCAATAAGAAAAAACATAGTAATGTTGGCCCACTCCTACAATGACAATGAGAATCACAATTATCCTATGCAATAAATGCAAAATAAAAAGTATTTTTCCAAGACAAATAAATAAACAATACTTTCACAAGAAAACTTAGACATGTCCGAGTAACCACCTTGTCCTCACTATAAATAAATGAATTAATTAATTAATTTACATGTTTCAAAAAATAATGCTATAACATAGGAACTAGTTAATTATTGTTTTTAATGGTTTAAGGTTAGGACATAAATATGCCTAGATTTTTATTTAAGGAATATTTTAATATTTATATGCTTGATTTTATAATTGTTAAAAAAAATTATATTTCAATCTTATTCATTGGTTGATTGAAACTTAGATTAATAAAAAATGGATTCCTATAATTTTGCATTAATAAAGACTAATAAAAACAAAATAGTCTTGTATGAGAAACCTTTAATGGATATTGAAAACAATTATGAGCAAGTTGTAGAAGAAAGAGTATCTATGGAAAAATAAAAAGCAGCTTTCAGAAAGGAAAAGCAATAAAAATAAATTCGGGTACAATATCATGCATCTAAGGTGAAGAAAAAGGTATTAAACATCCCTTATGAAGAAGAAAAGAAAAGACAAAATAATAAAAAGAAGTCCTTCCTACAAGTTGTTTTCGCTACTATCTATTTGGCAATCATCTTGGTAATAAAGAATTGGTCTCAAAGGCCTAAAGAACAAATTGATTTCTTTAATATGTTTGTTTCATGTATAGATGCATCAAAGGAAGATAGGAGAGATTGAAGATGAAAAGTATAATAATGAATAAATATAATATTTTAATCTTGCATGCAGTTCAAATACAAGAAAGCTATAAGAAAAAGGAAAGATGCTTGGTATACTTATGTGGTGATTAAACTCAACCTTTTGGAGAAGCTATAGAGAGGATTGCTACTCAAAATAGATCAAGTTTCAATGTATAAGCACCACAACACAACTAAGTGGATATACATTTGAAGACAGTGGAAGCTTACACCAATCACTAGCTATTTTAAGCAAACCATGGGATCTAGGAGGGCATGGGGTAAGAGGAGAGAGGAGTAATGTTGGATAAAAGAAGAAGATATGTCTAAAACACTGCAATTAATAAGGACAAATACAAGAGCAATTATGAAAACCTCATGAGCAAGAGTTTATGAACATTTTCAAGCTTGGTAGTCTGATGCAAATGCATCAATGTATATAGCATAATCTTGATGTTTTTTTATTTGTAAAAAAAATTATGGGTCTTAGGATCTCAATAAGAGAAAACATAGTAATGTGGGCCCACTCCTACAATGACAATGAGAATCACAATTATCCTATGCAATAAATGTAAAATGAAAAGTATTTTTCTAAGACAAATAAATAAACAATACTTTCACAAAAAAAACTTAGACATGTCCAAGTAACCACCTTGTCCTCACTATAAATAAATGAATTAATTAATTTACATGTTTCAAAAAATAATGCTATAAGATGGGAACTAGTTAATTATTGCTTTTAATGGTTTAAGGTTAGGACATAAATATGCCTAAATTTTTATTTAAGGAATATTTTAATATTTATATGCTTAATTTTATTATTGTTAAATAAATTTATATTTTAATCTTATTCATTGGTTGAATGAAAATTAGATTAATAAAAAATGAATTCCTATAATTTTGCATTAATAAGGACTAATAAAAACATGTAAAAAAAAAGATAAAACATAAAATATAAGAATTAAATTGTTTAAATCTTTTCGCTCATAATTCTTTGAATAAAGTATTTTAAAGAAAATTTTGTTTTGAATATTAAATTAAAATTAACACCTAAGATCATTAGATTAAATTATTTAAAATTTTATGAGAATTTGGAAAATAATTTTTAATTATTTTTTTGTTTATATTAAAATTTTATTAAACAAGCATTGGAGATGTAGATGGAATTTTTAATTGTGCTAGTTGTGCTCAATTCTACCAATATTGAAGCCTCGTTGGGCGTTTAAAGGTGGGTTGTGGTCATTTATGCTAACCTTTGATATTGGATTCAAGGCAATAGTTAATGTTTATGTTAGATTTGAAGTCAACTATGGCCGTTTACCAGAGGTTATGTGTCTGAATGTTAAAAACAAGAAAAACAAGATCATTAGAGTAATGATAATTTGACATTTTATTATGGATTATAATTTTTTTATTATTATAAATTTGAATAGAATTTTAATTAGAAATATAAGATTTTCAAATTCTATGAAAATTAAATTAAATTTTAAACAATTATGTAGAAGTTTTTCATCAACATTATTTTGTTATAAATATTTCAGATTATATGATTCATTTGAAGATAATAATATGTATTTTATAAATGATGATTAAGAACATACATTCTAAAGTAAAGCATACATTAGTTATTAAAACATAATTTAAATGTCAATTTTATAAATGGTAATTACGATTACACATGAAAGATACTTTTATATATATATATATAATCTCAAATATAAATTTGCATGCTTTTTCTCTAATATAATTTATATGTGATGATGGCCACTATACACTAGAGCCATCATTTTTTTAAATGTATTATTTAAGTGGTGGTTAGTCTACATATAGAGTGGGTCTACATATTAACTATTGAACCAAAACTAAAGTTGAAGAGCACAATTCATAATGGACGTCCCTATACATAAATAGGTATAAAATTGAAAACAACTCATAATGAATATCTTTATATATAAATTGGTATAAATTTAAAGAATATCATTGTCACTCATCTAAATAACAACCATTATCCTCAATTATCATGAAAAGTATAATACCAATATATATGACACAACAACCATAATTAAATAGAACAACCATCCTCATTAATTACAATAAAATATTTAATATTACATCCAATAAAAATTTATACAAAATTATAAATTTATATAAAAAACATAATTAATAATCTTATCCTCATATAACAAACTTTACTTCATCGATATCATTATATCCATATTTTATATAAATTATTTGAAATAAAAGGAAAATAATAATAATAAATTATTCATAATTTTAAAGATATAAAAATTAAAAATTCTATTAAATTTATAAACAAAATGAAAAAAACAATTTACAAATAAATATATAACTTTTATTATTATTTTGTCATAATTGAAAATTTCCCGTCTACATTTTTATTATTGTGATGATGTACCATGCCACATATATAATATGGATGAGATGTTTCACGTGCTTTTTTTTTCTTTTTTTTGCCCGTCAGAAAAATTACTATAAAAATATGAAACGATAGTTGTTGGCCAATAAGGGGGCTGCCCAAACACTTTTATGGGCCCACATTATCACCATATTTATTAGCAGCCACCGTACAAGTCTCGCTTACTTGACAGCTGTCCGCACTCCCTTTTCCACGCGTGTCCTCCTCCCAACAAAGACGTCTCATTTTTTTTCTTATTCTTGTTGACATTTATACACACTGAATTTTGAAAGGTAGAATAATAGTAAATTTGTGAACTAACATCCAACAATTTAAATTGATTTCTTTATTTTCTTTTAAGTTTTATAAATTGTTTTTGGTTTTATAGATATTAAAATTTATTTCTATGCATTTATATAAGTATCTATTCAAATGATTTTAAAATATAAGACTTTCATACTTGATAAATTAAAATAATAAGTATAAAATTTATTGTTTTAATTTATCTCAAATAAATGGACAGAAAAGTGAAGTGGAGAATTATAATATAATGAATGTGTTTACTTATTTTTATTTGATCGAGTAAACACTTTGGTTTTACAAGGAACCAAGAACCATAAAAGTGTTTCAAGGCCTAAACAGTAAAAACAACAAAAAACAAGCTAGTTAACTCTTTAGGTGGTGAAACAAAACATAGTTAAAAACAGATCTGGAGGGGGGACCGTCCGATGATTCCCTTTCATCTTCAGATATCTTCTCAAGTGCACCCCGCTTGTTCTTGAAAACTTTGGCCCTCGTCCTATTGTTGGGTCCTTCAGCATCGTCTCAGGGGAGGATCATACACAGTGTTTTTTGTCCTTGTACCTGTAGAGGGGTTTTCTTAATTGGGGTCATGCTAGGGATATTAGGTGAGGGGGTCTCTGTCATCATCAGTGGTTGCTTAATAAGAGTCTGATTCACTTTGTTGGAATGGATGAAAGATTGGACAATCATGTCCACTTGCCTATGCAAGGCATTCCATTCTTGAATGAGACTAGTCAGTATCAACCCGACTCCCTACAACTTATTGTTGAACATATCCAACTGTTCTTTATTGTTTTTCATTTCTTCAGATAGGAGAAGTTTACCCTTCCCAACGACCTCCATGGAGGTGCCCTCATCCAAAATGGTTTGGGCTTAGGGAGAAATAACTTCAGTGGGAGGTCATCAGCGTGGGTTTTTGACAAGCTAGGTTGGGGAGTACTGGCAGAAGGGCGGTAGGATCCCAAGGTAGGGTCCTCCTTTGAGGATTCCTACTCAGTTGAGGACCCCCTTAGGGGAACCTCCCTACCTCGCAAGGTTTGG
Source organism: Torreya grandis (assembly GCA_037957365.1). Taxonomy (NCBI): domain Eukaryota; kingdom Viridiplantae; phylum Streptophyta; class Pinopsida; order Cupressales; family Taxaceae; genus Torreya; species Torreya grandis. The sequence goes on along the minus strand of JARHVA010001261.1, from coordinate 2,884,185 downwards.
CCATATTTTACCAACAATATAAGTCCTTGATGTAGTATAGGGTTTGATTCATTACCCTGGTGGGCAAGAGCTGTGCATTCCAAAGACATTAAGAGGAAAAATAGGAGACTACTCTTATAGCCTTGGAAATGATTTAACAAAAAAAAGTTGTGGGAGAAAAATAAAGTATACTTACCCTCAAGAGTCAGGTATCTCATCACCTAAAGGCAAACCTCACGACAATACTGCAGGAGATCAACACAGGAGAAACCCTTCTTATCCATTTTGACAAACTCGTTTGTGCAAAAGAAGTGTTGGAGGAGTTTTTGTTTTTTAGTTTGATCTTTATAAGCCTTTTGCCCTTCGCACGGCATGTCCGTGGCTTCACCTATAAATTCCTCTATGACTTCAATTTTAATTCCCCGCATTTCCACCTTTCGCTTATTCCAACCAACAATAAAATCCCTTGTGACATAAACATCGTGCTCAGTATTCCTCAGCATTAGTTTTATGAGTCAACCCAACCATAACTTTTTATGGACTATCTTTAAGCCTCGAACCTCAGAGCAAGAGGTTGGATCTAAACTCTCCCTGTTGGCCCCCATTAGCTCTATACCAACGGACCCAAGGAAGATGTTTAGGAGGTTCTGGGATAACTTGGTTTGACTATTTCAAAATAAACTTGGAAATCCCGCTACCTCCTTGCTTAAACAATAAATCCACCTCACTTTTTCATAATGACGATTCATTATTTTTGAAACCCATCTCTTGATGAGAGATGTTCGTGCGTGTGTCAACTTGATTGCCATCCTAATCCATTGTACTTTCATTACATATTACCAATTGGACACATTCGAAGACATGGCCTACAATATTAATAATCATGAATGTGTTCACTTTCAATAACCTACAATATTATTTTTAAAAAAAAAATTGTAATAAAATCGAAACAATTTATTAAAAAAACATATAAATAGAAATACCAAACAACAAATAAATGTTAGGTGTGGAGTCTGATTGTCTTCCAGTATCAGAGGTTAAAATTTTGATATTATTTCAATCAGGTTTTGGAACCCATTCTTTGTATCCCTGATGGTGTGGAGGGTTGTAATTTCATAGTCAATCTGAGCCATTTATTAAAGGTTTTTAGATCTAATGGTAGATGTTATGTTTAGATGTTTTTCATCTTAAAATGTATTGATACATGGCTGAGATGAAAAAAAACATATTGTACACATAGAGGAGGTAGAGAAGGTAGAGAGGTGTAACAGGTTTTGTTGTAGGATTTGTTTCTCCCTTGTATTGTTAGAAATAATATACTAGACACGTTTGGTGGATGTAGCCCATCTTGTATGAACCACGTTAAATCTGGTGTCTCCTATTTTGTGCATATTTATGATTATTTTATATATGTTTGATTGATTTGTTTCATAGTTTCTCTTATATGTGATTTGGGGATAAATCTATATTTTATTTTATCCTAACAATAAAATCAAAAAATACAAACAAAAAAGAAATAGAGGAATGAAGAGAGGAGGAAAAAGCGGAACATAAAGAAGAGGAATTGCTTTGGGATGAAATAAGAAGCAGAATAAGAAGTGAGCTACATAGAGAGGAGAAATTACAAGGATCACCTCTTTTCTTAGTTTTCCTACTTTTTTAAAATGAAAAATCCCAAAAACGAGTTTTCATTTTTTTTTCAATTTCTTTTAAATATTCCTCTAGCCTCCATGACCCTCTACAATATTCTTGGACAAGTCCCATTTATATGCAACCTAACACCCTACAAAAGTTGCAATTTACATGCCACCATATTCTACTACTCATAAATTTTCACTAGTTGTAATTTCATCTGAGCCCTTACCAAAGTAGTCTATTACTCGAACTCTTTTAGTCAAGTTTCTAAGTTTTTGGGATTTTTTTTTACAACATCAAGTTGTTCTTGCTACACCTAAAACCCACTAAAACTTGTTGTGGAGTGCACTTCATCATTTACAGATCTCAATGGAACCTAAAACTAGTACCTACTAAGTCCACCACCATTTACACTATAGTTATTATTAATTTATGTCAAGTGGCTCCACTATTTTCAAATAGAATGTTCCAAATCCAATTTCATTTTTGATAAATTGATCTTCAACTACGAAATAATATTTAAAAATATTTTCTATTTTTATTTCTATTATTTTTTTAATACAATTCTTTTCTCTTTTTTATTTTTCTTTTTAATGACTCCCCTGATGCAAAATACTAATATTTCCAATAAAATGGAAAATTACAACACTATGTACATTTGCTTACGAGTTCTCAATGCCACAATGGTAAAGTTGTTTAAGGGTTCCCGATGCTACAATTACATGCACCATACAATTCTTTTACTATTTAGATGTCAATTGTGCATTTACATTTTTGCTCAGGATGAAATGAATGCCAATATTAAGATATATTATTTTTAAACAAAATGATTGGAAATTTGACTCAATTAATGAAAATTGGATTGAATTTTGGGATTCTTCATGTAGATTACTTACAATGAATTTTCCCTAAGTTGTCTTAGGGGAAGACTTGTCTTTCTACTACAAAATAAGTCTTATAGTGGATGAATATAAGTACATCAAGAAGATTAAAGAAGAGAAAGCAGGGTGGATGTGATATATATAGAGAGATATTTTTCCTTTGCAAGGTTTATGGTTTGGGTGTAAGTTTGTTTTTATTAGTGGTCTTAGTTTGTGTTTAGTTGTTTAATAAAATATTTAATTAGGAATATGTATTGGTTGGATAATAAATAATTAAGATACCTTAGTGAGTGTACTTAATGGTCCTCCAGTGCCAAAGAAGAATGGATTGAGGAGCTTGTATAAATACTATGTATTAGCTGTCTAGAAAATTTTCCATATAACCTTGGGAGTTTACCTTGTAATCATTCAATTGTATTTGCATCAAAGAAGAATGATATGTGGTGTGTCTGTATAGATTACAAAACATTAAACAATATCAGTTAAAAGATTAATTTTATCTATTGGAACAGCTATAAGGCACATAGTACTTCACTAAAATTAATCTCAAGTCACAATACCAATAGACACGCATTGAACTAGATGAGATATAGACGAATGCATTCAAGTCCAAGTATATATTGTTCAAAAGATTAGTCATGCCATTCAGGTTCAATACAATTGTGACTTCATGAGGATAATGAAACATAACCTGCACCCCTTTACATAATATTTTGTAGTCACTAACTTGGATGACATTCTAACATACAAAAGAATGGGGGAGGAACACCCTTAACATGTTTGATAAGTTCTCCCAAATTTACATCACCAAAAATTGGATGCCAACTTGAGTAATGTTCATTTTCCATGAGAAGGATTCAATATTTGGAATTACATTGTAGATGACATTTGGGCTCATTTAGAACTTAAAAAGAATTTAAATTGTCATATTCATGCAAAGAATTATAAAGCTTCGTAACCTAGGTCTTGCTGACTTCCACCACATTTTTGTGTTGGGTTTATCTCACATTGCTATATGAATGCTTAATCAAGAAATAAAACGACATGCCAAAGATCATTTAGTACATTTGAAGAACTAAAGTATCTTTTTTTATTTAGCATCGCTTCTTTCTCTAGAAGATTTGTAATGGCATTTTGAAATAGAATATGATGTTACTAGACACAAACTTATTGTTATTCAACATATGAATCTAAGTGTAAATTCAGTGACGGAAACTAAGGGTATCCAACATGTGACATAGAACTCTAAACCATTGTTTAATCGTGTTGAAATTGTAAAAATTTCACTAGAACAAAAATTATTAGAAAGATAACATTAATAAGGTGACAACACAGAACTGTGTCTCACATATGGTTGACTGTAAATAAGTGGTGCAAGAAATTTTTAAATTAAGATCTATAAAAATTAGTTTCCCTTTTACATTTGGCACACAATAACTTCATGTTGTTGTGCATGTGTATTTCTAAACAAAAAATATATTTATGTTTTTTTGCAGTGCACACAATCAAACTGTTATTTGTGAAATGTGAGACAACTTATCATTCCTTCACATGGGAACACAATTGTTGACTTTTTGAGTCGACCTCTCATTGGAACATTGAAAATAATCCTCAATTCTTGTGGACATGAAACTATAGTATGGACCTAATTATATGAAGATGAGCCTTACTTTAAAATATTGATGGGACACTTCTTGCATGTAAATATATTTTCGATTATCATTTGTACCATGAAGTTTTTTTCACCTCTATGTATCATCAAGAGAGCATATGAATATTTTGGAGGTACATGTTGTGAAAGATGATTCATTCCGCACTTCACTCCGTCCAAGCACCATGCCATTTGCTCTTTGGACTTTGGTGGTAGGGCATTTTGGTGAAGACTTTATTTTGGTGATCTTTTAAAAACATTTATACTAGCCAAATATTTAAATTGATGTTGTCATCTAAATTAGATCATATGCTTCTTGTGGCTTTAAATAAGATACAAACAAGAAATATAGGACATATAATCCATTATCGAATATATTAATGTTTGGGTGTTAATTTTGATTGAACTTTCAAGTATTCCTATTACTAAGCATGGTTGTGTTTGTTTTTGTGGTGGTAAGTAGATTATCAATTATGGCTATTTTGGGGCTATGTCATATGAACATTTAGGTCCTTTTTGGGTTGCCTAAAATAATTGTCTTAGATAAAGATGTCCAAATTTTAAGGTTGCCTAAACTATTGTCTTAATTAGAGATATTAGATTCCTTAGTATCTTTTGGTATACACTTTGAGCCATGATAAATATGAAGATGGCCATGTCTACGTCCACAAAGTGATAGTGCATATTTTAAGATATGTATACTCAAAGCATCCACACATGGGATGTGAGATTTTGTTGCATACATCGTAGTCATAATAAATATTTACATGGCTCTCTCAAACAAATTCCACTATAAGTGTGGCTTAGGTTCTAATTATTAACACCCATTAATATCGTCTTCACATTGCAATAGTGAAAGATTGTATTACAATCAAAAGGATTAAAAAATAACAAAGTTAATTCAATGGATTAGGTACGTTCAACAATGAGTTCGTGGTATTTTAGATATAACTAATGTTTAATAAAAATGATTCCACGACAAGCATTGAATGACACACTTATACAAGGTTGATGACTAGTTATGTCTAAATTTGTAGAAAAAAACTTAAATGTACCAGTAGGAAGATCACACCACTTTGCTACAAGCCTTATAGGATCATATGGAAATAGAGGGAAATTTTATTTTAGCTTGAAATCTTGCATCCTACCTTGATTTGCATGCAATCTAATTTGATGTAGGAATTTTTGTCATATTTTCCACTATTTTCGATTACATTAGATGTAAAAAGATAACTAGATTTTACACACCTAAACCATGTTTGTGAAACACCTACAAAGATATATCATATTTTGGATATAAAAATTAAGGGCATTTAAAACCATACAAGAGCACTCTACCAAGTTTTTAAAGTAAATCAACTTTACCACCATAAAAAGTGTTTCACTAGGAATCGTAGAGAGAAGAAAGTTCTACATTTGGTTCCAAAAATGGATATAATAAAAAACCATTCAATGAAGGGTGATCAGTCAAAGTGTCATCTCATGACAATTTTAGGAAGGTCGTCAACTCTTTTTTTCAATTTATGAGCAAATGATGAGGAATTCTAGCATTGAGGAACTTGTACATAATAAATATGTAGTTCTATTTACATTTGAATTGTCATTTTCATAAATTTTTATAAAGAAATAAAAAAATAGAACTCTAATAATTAAAATATAAAAAATCAAACAAATGTTCATATCCAAGACAAATGGGAGAAGTTTTGTGATAATGCTATTATAATTGAACCTTTTAATTTTTTTATGAATGGATACACGTATAACACCTATTTATAATGACCCACCAAGTCTCTCTGTACGATGCATGATATACTTAATAGTTTAATCACCAAATGTGGCCAAGGTTAAGATAATTAAACAAGGGCGAGACTAACAACAATGATTTAAGATGGAAATATAAAATTTTATAAAAGGAAAATAAATAAATATATTTACACTTTATTAGAACTTACATTTTTGGTGAGACAAATCACAATTCAACAATATTTGTAAGTCATGTGCGATCTCCCTTATTTAGTTTTTATAACAAAATAAAATAACATTTACAAAGATTACAAATATATATTTAAAATATTATTATAATTATATATTTTTATAAATTATTTTAATGTAAGAAAAATAGAATTTATATCATAATAAAACAATCTTGCATATTAACTAACTCCAATCGTAAAATTTAAGCATTTATATATTTTAATTACTGAAAATATATTATTTAATTAAAAAACATAAATAATTATATATAACATTAATAAATATATAATATAATTACAATTTTATGTAGAATTGATATATGTTAATAAAAAATCAAATATTTTAATAATATTATATATAATATTTAAATATTTTTTTAATTTTATATTTATAATGTTAACAACCATTTTAAATTGAAACTGAAAAATATGTTATGAAACATATGTTACAATAAGAAAAATTAAATTCATTAAAAAGTTATGCTTAATCCTTATGCTTAATCTTTGATTAAAAAGTATGCCATGACACATATTCCACACAATAAGAAAATTAAATTCATTGAAAAATTATGAGTAATTCTTGGATTTAATAAATATTGATATGAGAAGTATGCCATAAGACACATGCCACATTAAGAAAAATTAAATTTATTAAAAAATTATGAGTAACCCTTGTCTTTAATAAATATTTAATATACTTTATAAACATTTTTGTTATTAATAAATATATTATAATTGTGTAATATCTTTTTAATTTTATTGAAAATAGACACGCCGTAATATAATTTAAGATATATTAAATTATATTTATATAACATTAAAATGTATATATTTATAAAATTTACAACATTTTTTATATGAAAGATATGTTATATTAATAAAATTTAAATTTATTAAAATAAAATATTCATTAAGATTTTAAATGTGTTTTATTAGTTATAATTCATTTATGAACAAGGGTGTAGAGTCTCAAGTCACTGCGAGAGTTAAAGAGATTGTATAGTTTGATGATATAACTATTTTTTTCTTATTGTTATCTTCCAATCAACATTAAATATCACAACTATCTTTGAGATGACACTTGCATCAAATTCATGCATCACTAGTAACAAACATTTAACACTAAAATATAATCCTTAAATGTCTTACTAAGTTCGAATTGGTACTATTTAATAGCTCAACAAAATTAGAAAGCTGAAATTAATTACCTATTGCGTTGTACCAAAACAAATATGGACTTATAAAAATATCCTTCAAATCAACCAAAGTATAAACAAATGAATCCACAATACATAATTTATCATTTACAAAGGGTAGATATCTCCTACAATCAGTGAAATAATGCTAATTCCCAATCAAGGCTTGACAATAGTCTTCATATATTTTTCCCTAATGACAAGGTCGATGTAACACCCAATTTGAGGAGCAGGGGGCTAGAATGAGATTCAAAAGCTTCCCATTAAAACAATTTAAAGAAGCTACTTAAAGACAATATAATTTAAAATATAATTGGTATAAGAATTATTGCAAAGACTTTAATAAAAATCTACACATATTAATTTAATAATAGTAGTATTATTGAAAGACATATCTATGTAAGAAGAAGCACCCCAAATCTTCATTGACACATTTACATAACATATAGCATTTGTATGGCTCCATCACCTTGATATCAACAATATCAAATTAATAAGTTAAATTAATGCAAAAAAAAAAAAAGGGGCACTAAGTGCACTTGGTGACTAAGCTGGCAAGTACTCTCACCCTGTTCATGGTACAGATGCTGAAATTTATTATCAAAAAAACAAGGCACATGACTATAATAATATTTTCAAGATAGAGGATACCAGGGTAGCCTAAAATGGGCTTTACAATTTTGAAAAAGGCTATTGAATGGAAATTGAAACCAACATCAAGACCTAGTTTTATTTCAGATGATATAGTATACAAGAGTGAGAATATGGGTGTTGGACGAGTTGTTAATGATGTTGACAATAAAAAAGGGCCTCCTCCTTTTAATTACATTAAGAAATTTAGGTATCCTACCCTCTTATTACTCAACTCTATGCAAGGATGTGAATGTGTAGGTGGGTGTGCTACCGAAGGGAGTTGCAAGTGCTCTTGTATTCAGAGGAATGGTGGACAAATGCCATACATTGCATATGATACTCTTATAAAGTAGAATGTCAGGATCTAACAGCTCACTAAGAGCACAATTGATTACCTTTTTATAAGCAAATAAACACAAAATTTAACCAAAATTAACAAGTAACTAGAATTCAGAGAGACAATATGAGAGACAATACAATCTTGTATTAATATTCATCCAAAAGGAAATACAATGAAGAAGTGCCACACTCTTCTTCCCACACCTCTAGGGCTCCCACACCTCTAGGGCATACAAGTAATCTTCCCTCAAGAGTTCTCTCTCTCAATTACGGTCACAACAAACAACTCAAACACAGACCTGTTGTTCACCTCCACCAGTCAGTAACAATACTGCCAGTACACAAGTACTCAAAGTACTCCAAGTAGATCTCCCTTGAACTTGCAACAACCTGCAAATCAAATGATCTTACTTACCATGTAGATCTAACCTGATCTTGCACAACCTACAGATCAACCTGGTTTTGCACACCTGCAAACCTAGATCTTACAATTAGAAGGATCTCTTCCTTGTCCTTGATTACAAGACATGCCCATGGGTCTATTAAATAGATCCCATACAAATAATAATTAGACTTCTAATTACAATAATTAGAAACGCAGACTCAAGACTTAAATTAGTCTTTTACATGCAAACTAACTATCCATCCAAAAATAGACCAGTTCTAGAGACGCATGCACACACATGCTGTCAATGTCGGTTCCTGTCTGATCGATGTCAGCCAACCCATAACCGACGTCGGTTACTGTGAACACTAAAGATGACCGGCATCGATTGATTAGATCGACGTCAGTTTCTCTGCAACTCAGCAACCTCCTCCATTTGCATTAGTGAAGCTTTTAGCTCCACAACCTAACAATCTCCCACTTGGAGATAAATAGCTACATCTGTACATGTACTTGTACATCCTCTAATTTTGTTTCTTGGCTTGTATCCCTCTTCAAGTTCAGTCTTGAAGACCAACAGAAGTTTGAATGAAAATTCAACTTTTTCTTTGTTCTCGGCTTATTAACATACCTGCAGGGTTCTCATCCTTGCTAGTCACCATGACTGCAACAACCTTCTTAATTTTTGAAATCTAGCTAACTACCATACCACCAACAGCGAACACATGTCTTGTGGTGCTTCTCCTATCATCCAAGTAACCTGCCATATCCACATCTACATACCCATGTAGAGAAGTGCTTGACCTGCATAGCATGTATACCTGTTGCTGGTCCCTCTCAGATACCTAAAAATCCACTAAACTGCATTCTAGTGCTTTTTTCCTAGATTGGCCACAAACTCGCTGACAACTCCCAGTGCTTGGGTAAACTCAGGTCTAGTACACATGTACTTAACCTCATCATGTGAATTGAGACACTGTTTTGTGAACTATCCATCCATAAGTGTGCTAACCAGTTCTGCATCCTACATCTTGAACCTCGCCACTACCTTATTCACACAATCATCTTGAGACAACATCAACCTGTGATCTACCCTATCTCTAGGAATACTCATGCCAAAGAATTTTGCTGCTTCTAAATTCTTCATGACATACCTCTGAACTAACTTTACCTTTAGCTCAACAACTCCCTGCATGTGTGACCCTGCAACAAGCATACACACAACATACAGTAACAAGATAATGTAACTAATATTATCTAACTTGGTAAAGAAACACAATGGTTATATTGACATTGACTAAAGCCATGCTTTGTCATACACCTGTCAAACCTCCATTATCCTGCAGCCTGCTCAAGACCATATAACTTGGCCTTTTATCTCACATGTCCATTCTCTCTCTTCTTTAACCTGGGAATCCATTTGTCTTTCAGTGCTTTCTCACTGGCTGGAAACTCTACCAAATCTCCCATTTGGTTCTCATCTAAGGAATCAAATTCCTCTCTCATGCCATGCTCCCACTATTTTTTGGATTCTACCTGCTCTGCTTCTTTAAAACTTCCTGGTTCTTGACCATCAGTGAGCAACAAGTAGTGTAAAGAAAGGGAATAATGAATTTGAGGCTTACTTACCCTTTCAGTCCTCTATATGGGCATTTGAGACTCTTGGACAACTTGTTGTCCACCCAAAATCTATCTCAGTGACTGATCTCGATCACCCCTCAGTCTGCACCCGATCGATGTCAGTTCCATGCGACTGAGCTGACTACTGATGTCAGTTCACTGACTGACATCAGTGTCCACTTGATCACTAATGTCGGTCCTCTGATCAACATCAGTGTCCACCTGCCTAACACCACTGACTCTGGTCTGCACATGATCGATGTTAGTACCTGCCTGTTCGATGTCAGTTCCATCTGACCGACGTCGGTAACTTTTTTTTCTTATGAGTGATGACTTTTTACCCGTGAGCTTACTTTGAATCAAAACCTTGTTCAAACTGCCCTGCTCAAAATTATTCAGCACCTTGAGCTGATCTCTGTCCGTCATCTTCTCTTGAACACCAAGGCTTTCTTGTTCTTGTCAAAAACATCAGATTTCTTCTTTTTGCAATAGACCTGATCCTTTCTTGTAGCATGAGTTTCAAGAAACCTCACTTTCTTTTGTTGCTTACAGAAATCTTGATCTATGCTTTTCGAATCTGAACTCTTACTCTTTGACTCAAGAACATGCATCCCCTTATTATTCATGTGACCAAGCCTACAAAGCCACATCTCTGCATCTACATCTAAAGTAGATAAACTGAAAGGAGAATTAGTAAGACAAGTAGATAGATAAAGAGTACCTACTTTCTTACCTCTTGCTAAAACAAGTGCACCCTTGGAAACTTTCCAAGAGTCTGCTGTGAGAGTTACTGTGCATCCCTCATCACCTAACTTTCCTACAGAAATCAAGTTCCACTTCAGGACTGGGACATGCATGACCTCCTTCAACACCCATGTGTTCCCCATCTGCAATTTTAGCTACACTTTCCTTTGCCAACCATTTGACAAGGCTTACCATCCCCTAAATAAATCTCTCCAAAGTCCCCTTGGACATATTCATGGAAAAATTATCTATTTGGGGTTGCATGGAAAGAGGCACCAGAATCTAAAACCCAAGATTCTACTTTATGCAAGGAACATACAAGAGCATCATGTGCAATAGTACTTACAACATCTGCTTCTTCATTTCCTTCATGTTGATCTTCTTTCACCCAGCAATCTTTCTTTACATGCCCATTCTTGGATTTGGATTTCCTGCCTATCTTTGACCTTGATTTCCCTTGCTCGATCTTCTCTCTTTGCCTTCCCCTGCTTTCAACACTTAAATCATTCCCTGATGATTCACCTGTGCTTTTCCTACAAATTTCTTCATTCAAGATTACAGTAACAACATCATCCACTTTCAAGATATTTGAAGCAGACGCAGTATTACTTACTGCCATTACCAAGCTATCCCAACTTTTAGGTAAAGAGCACAAGATTAAGAGAGCCTTAATTTCATCATCAAAAACAATATTGATTGAATTTAACTGGTTTACCAAACCATGGAAATCACTAAGATGACTATGTACAGATCCACCTTCCAACATTTGCAAATTAAATAATTGCTTCATAAGAAATACCTTATTCGAAGCTGAGGGTTTTTCATATAAATTTGCCAAAGATTCCATTAACTCAACCGTTGACTTTACCTATGATAAGTTGGAAATCACAGACGATGCAAGGCTCAACCTTATAGATCCCAGAGTCTTTCGATCAAGAACCTTCCATTCTTCATCTTTCATATCTGTGGGCTTGCATGTAACCCCACCCAACGGTAAGTACAGATCTTTCTGATACATATTATATTCTATCTGCATCCTCCATAATTGATAATTCTTTCCATTGAATTTCTCTATTCTTAGCTTACTTTCTTCTGCCATTGCTATACTCCCACTCAAATAGAAACCACTGTGAGTGACCTATAATCAACAAACACTTAACACACTCTGAAACCAAGGTGTTAGTGAACTTAACCAAAACTCTGATACCACTTGTCAGGATTTAACAACTCACTAAGAGCACAATTTATTACCTTTGTATAAGCAACTAAACATGGAATTTAACCAGAATTAACAAGAAACTAGAATTCAAAAATAGCACAGAATATGAGAGACAATACAATCTTGTATTAATACTCATCTAGAAGGAAATACAATGAAGAAGTGCCACACTCTTCTTCCCACACCTCTAGGGCTCCCACACCTCTAGGGCATACAAGTAATCTTCCCTCAAGATTTCTCTCTCTCAATTACGGTCACAACAAACAACTCAAACATAGAGCTGTTGTTCACCTCCACCAGTCAGTAACAATACTGCTAGTACACAAGTACTCAAAGTACTCCAAGTAGATCTCCCTTGAACTTGCAACAACCTGGCAAATCAAACGATCTTACTTACCATGTAGATCTAACCTGATCTTGAACAACCTACAGATCAACCTGGTTTTGCACTCTTGGAAACCTAGATCTTACAATTGGAAGGATCTCTTCCTTGTCCTTGATTACAATACATGCCCATGAGTCTATGAAATAGATCTCATACAAACAATAATTATACTTCTAATTAAAATAATTAGAAACACAGACTCAAGACTTAAATTAGTCTTTTACATGCAAACTAACTATCCATCCAAAAATAAACTAGTTTTGGAGACGCATGCAAACACATGCACACATAGGCTGTCGACGTTGATTCCTATTTGACCAATGTTGGCCAACCCATAACCAACGTTGGTTACTATGAACACTAAAAATGACCGGCGTCAGTTGATCACACCGACGTCGATTTCTCTGCAACTTAGCAACCTCCTCCATTTACATCAGTGAAGCTTTTAGCTCCATAACCTAACATAGAAGCCTTTGATCTATGAATGTGGTGACCGCTGTAGGTTCTTTCAAAGCTACCAGAATAGCGTAACTCAAAAAGGATTGAATACCCATTTGGAAGTTTTCAGAACTAATAGTCATTAATATGGTAAGGCTAATGGATGGGGGGGTAAGATCCTTAGATTCTATTGCAACAAGTAGTTTTATTTATGAATATACAAGTGAAGTTGTATCTATAGAAGAAGTAGATGGAAATCAAAATAGTAATATGAATACCTTTAGTTTGCAAAAGAACAAAATAAAATGTGGGTTTGTTTTGGATTTAGAAGTAGAAAAATTATGTGCAAGCATATGAATCCAATGTTCTTGTGCACAAGCTTAAACATCTGAATGAAAGGGAAGGGATAACATTGAGATAAATGAAGCTAATTGGAGTGGATATGAATGAGCTTTTTCCCTCCATCTATCAAAGCCTTCAAAAAGGCCCACATACCTCCTAAAGCCAAGCGTAATCAATAAAAATACCAATTAGAAATAACTATAATGTGCTCAAATTTATCTTTTTCAGGTCAATGATGGCATGTTATTGAACTATTAAAAACTCCTAAGTGGTGCGTTAATGAAAACTTATGATTGGACCAAATTTTTAGTTTTGACAGAGTAAATAATTTCAATGTTTCGAGAGACATGAAGCGTCCCATAACATGTGATTTTTTGATCGAATCAAAATATGAAAAATACTATTTTTTATTTATAATATTAAAAAATTTGTTATTATATTTATAAAAAACTTTAAACATTTTCTAACCTGCAAATCAATTACCTACGATTGAACAAAAAATAGAATAATCACTATTTAAAACTAAGTGAATGTAATAAATAACCCTTCAAAACTAATAATAAAATAAATGAGTTTTAATAAATTTTTATAGTTATAAAAGTGAGAATCATAATTTTTAAATATTAAAATTGTAAATTTTCAAAAAAAAAAAAAAAGGCTTTCATGCTATTAATAGGTTGATTAATATTAATTTTCTAATTTAACTTAAGTAAAAGCTATATGTCATGCCCTAGGGAGGAATAATAAACAAAGCACTATTATATAGTTTAAAGATCTAAATATATAATAAATTGACAATTAACTAAGCATAATTATAAAAAATCATTGCACAAACTTATAAAGATATAAGTATTGATACTTTTAAATTTTCAGTGTCATATCCAATTCTTCAATTCTAACATTATGTATTTGAAAGTAAAAGATGAGTGTATACATTAAATAGATAGTGTTGAACGTACATGAATTTACACTCATGAACATATAAACATATTAAATAACTTATATAATAACAATATTCAACATTACCAATAAATTATGTAATACCATACATTTGAAAAAATCTTCAAGAAAGAAAAATACCAAAAATACAAAGTTGTATAATAAAAACTTTAACATATTCTTAAGTTCTAGTAGAATTATTCCCTATAAATATATTCTTGATCTCATTTTAGCTCCATCAATCATTGTATATTTATCAATTCTTAGATTAATTTCAACTAATTTTCTAATGACACGTCTAAATTTATTGATTTGTCCCTTTGAGGGAGAGTGTTCTTTTTCATATTTGATCGTCTTTCTTCATCTGATCCATAGAAATATAATATGTTGCAAAAAGTTAGCTTATAATTCCTTAAGTTAGGCTTCAAAATAATGTGGCTATATATTTTATAATAAATTATGTCCATATATTGGCTATTATTAGCCATTACAGAGGTGACAATCGAGGCACAAATCTTCTCTAGGATTTGACTATACATGCCTTTTTCTTTCTTACAATTTGGTCAATTGTAAAGGTTTCTGAACTAATGTAGATCCTTGAGTAAGGATCACATTAAGTCATTATGCTCTTAGGTTGATGCTACCTATGAACTAGGTGGTTGAAATTGAATGTTTATATGAGGGTTTAATCTCTAAACTATTTGAACAAAATGTTGACATTTGTTTTAATATTTTTTTACATTTATAGGAAAGTGGCACCTACAAATAAAATGTGTCACATAAAAGTTATCATTTTTCATTTTGAATTCATTAATGTTATGATTTATGATTCATTTAATTCGATAAACATCATTAGATTTGAACATAGTTATTTTGGTTCATGTTCTTACATTGGTAGCTTTGGACACTCTATACATTGTTGTGTTATTTTGCAAGCCAAACTTTTTGGTGCTAAGATGCATAAACCTCAACGCCAAGTTCCACAGGGCCAAAATTCCATGCCATGACCTAACACATTGATGTTCATCTTTTCATGACCTCTAATTCGACTAATGTACCATGTATTTTTGTGTAACTAGGAAACCTACCACACAAACCAAGCTTAGCATTAAACTTGGACAACATGTGAACCTTTTTGTCATTCCATTGATTCAAACACACCAAAGCAAAGGTGTTAGAAAACCTAGAAAGCTTCAAGTGGTTGCAAAGAGATCCAACTGATATTTTATACTGGACACCCACATCCAACTCCGACACCAACATCGATGCAATTGTCCATATCTAATGCAAGCATTTGAGGACACAAAATTAAAAATTATAGAATCTAATGATTGCTCCAAGTCCTTGATGCAATCAATTTACAACATGTTTCAACCCATGTCCATATGCACATAGTAAACTAGCTAAGTAATCTTATTTCTAATTTATTGCAATATCAATCAGTAGTTGTATTTTCTATTTTTAGCATATCTCAACATTTAAATTCAAAACATTATTTATCTGAGCTTGAAATTTAATTGGTCTCTATAGATCTGTATATCACCATTGTGCTTATTTATTTCTATATTCTTAACCCTATACTATATTGATCCATCTCAGTTTAGGGTTAAACATTTGGTAAACCCAACACATCTAGTTTAAATGGATGTTCTTGACCTTTTTTCCCCTAATATTTGTTTTCTTTATTTCCATTATCATAGATTATAAAGATCATTTTGATGACTATGATCTTGAAACTATCCAACTCTCTATCAAGAAAAGAGTAAAAATTGATTATCATTGTTTGTTTCCCAATACACAAGCACGTTGTCTCAAATCTTTAGATGGTGGTGGCTATCATCACTCTAACTAGCTCCATGGCACCACCATCCCAAAAGTCGAGTTGAATAATCTTAAGGTAGATAGAAAATATTTTCCATTACCTTCTATAACCAAATTATCTACACATAAGCAAAATGTGACTTCATTCAATAGTGCTAACTTTTGCCAAATCCATAAGGATATCATGGTTGATTTATAAACTAGTTATAATGAATATTTTATTACAAGAACATTGATTCAAACTCTTATCATTCTTAAATTTACCAACAATATACCTCTCAATGAGGGTGATGATTCTTTTTTTTCTTCATTTCATATTGAGATTTTTTGAAAGGTAAATAAAGACATCATGGACTCTTTGACCAATAACATCAAACCATCATGAAGAAAAGTGCATTATAAACCTAAAGTGGAAAACATACCTAATGTTACAAAAGAAGCTCCTTTATCAAACCTACTTCAAATTCCACTTGTTCTATCATTACCAAAGGTATATTAGCCTTCAAATAGTATGCAAATATCAAAATTTCCAAAATTTCCAAAATAAATACCAAAGTTTACAATATTCAATGACAATCAATGTGCACTTATTGTTCATGGAGATGTTGATATGCCTATGTGTCATGTGGATGAAAATTTTCAACCAACAAGCAAATTTTCAACCTCTTTACCAACCTCTTCAAGTAATACTCTATCAAAGATGAATACCTTAAATTACCTTCAACATCAAATGATTACTATAAAATTGCAAATTTCCTCACATGAGGCTACTTTCCATGATAATATCTTGGTGGACCTTACTGAAAATGTCTTTGAACATATATATCCTTACAAATTTATTATGCATTTATTCTCTACCTTTGACGGCAAAGGATATCCCATAAATCATTTGAAATAATATATACACTCTTTTGGCCATTGGGTAAAGGATGGGCATTTGTTATTAAAATATTTTCATAGGAGCTTAATTAAAGAAGATCTTGACTGGTTTTATAGCTTCCTTATTGGGTCTTTATCATTATTCAAAAAACTTTAGGATGTATCTTTAATGTATTTTCATAAGCACAAGTTTTCCAAGTTACCATTGAACCATTTAAAAGCATTAGCTCAAAATGAAGATGAACCTATTCAATACTATGTTATAAGATTCAAAGATGTTTTGTATTCTTTAAAATACATCCCATCAGATTTGGAAATACAATTTATATTTATTATGGGCATTATTTCTCCACTTAGAGAAGTAGCATTACATAAGCTCTTTGTTTATTTTAAATTATTATATTGAGATGTGTATAGATATACATGTTCATTTACAAACAACCATGATGCCAATATTTCCAAGAAGGAGAAGGACTCTCAATCTAAAAAGTTTCAAAAACATCCACACCAACAAGATCTAACAATCACATTATTTATGGCTAGTGCTTACTTTTGTCATAACCATGTCAATCCTACACAAGCAAAAACCACTTGCAATGTAAGATGGTTGCAACAATTTGGCTTTGATCTAAAATAATTACAACATAAATGAAGTTGGAAAGATTCCTTGGAAAACATAATAATACCAATTAATTTTGGTCCTAAAGTGATTCAAACATGGGCTTGGGTTATGCCACAAAACTCTCAATATGTAGTCACAATAGGAACCCTTTGGTTATATCAAATAAAAGCAAAACTTGACCAAAATCAAAAAAGTATATCCTTTTCTCAAGAGGAAAAATTGATCCATATTCCACATGATTGCAATCCCCCTTATACTTCACAAGTAAATCATGAAGAGGAATATTCCATGCAATGTTTTCACCTATCTAACCATGATCTAAAAAATGCAATGATCCAACCTAAGGTTAAACATATCTAATATTCCAAAAATACCACAAATTTTTAAATACAAATATACAAAAAAAATCAACTTTTACATGTTCTATTAGCTCCTTGGCATCTATGTTGTTAGTTTCATGTTGGTGGATAGCATATCATTTATTTATATATACGCATGTTTCGTGTATCTTTTGAGTGTGATATAGGCATGAGTAAACACAATCTATGCACTTTCGGATTTAGAGTTTTCCCTCTCCTCATGTCAATTGGACATTAAGGGCATCCAATTATTTGATCATGATACACCTAGGTTATATAATTATATGATCATCTTCTATTGTCATGTTTGAGCTTATATACTTACACATGCCTTTATTGATGCTTATATCTTTTTCTAGTGTACTTGATATGCTATATATTTAACATGTTTTTTCTAACATATATATTTAGGGACTAGTATGATATGTTTATTTTGATTTTTTATCTTCCATGTTTTCCATTTATGCACTTCTTTGAGTGTATTATATTGCATTATTTTGCTTGTTTGAGCATTTTAATATGCTCCATTGATTGTGGCTCTTTTGCCAATGCTTGCCTATTGACACATTTACATATATCATAATTTGTTGTATGTGGACATTTGAACATGTGTTTCTATGCTTGTGTACATTTGACTAAGTCACATCCATTCAATTTTTTGAAATTTGAACATGCCCCTCGTTTAAGGTCTCCTTGAAACATTGTCTTTTGATTTACTTTTGAGTGGTCTTGTGCATGCTTGATTGTCAGTTGAGTTTGTAAAACTACTATCTAGACATTTTCATGACTCACATCATGCATCTTAGGATTTTATGTGATCACATACTGTGTACCTCATTTTTATATCTACCTAGACATGTTATCCTATATGTTAAATGAACCATACACATATTATATAATTATCTTATCATTTTGAGGTAAAGTAACTACCAATTGATACTTTCCCTCACTTCAAAATTGGAGGCATGTAATAGAGGAATGGCTCTCACACCTTCAAAGTTTCAAATTTTAATGGGGGCATGTTATGGAAACATGCTTTCCACAAGTATACCAGTTCTTAGTTTTAGATTTCAGTGGGGGCATGTCATGGAAACATGTCTTCCACACTTACATAGTTTACAAATTGGACAAAATTACATAATTATATGATTAAGATACACATTTGTCACAACATTCTATAGATTTTCATCATTTTTATACCCAAGTTTTAGTTTGAGACATATATGAGGTGCATATGTCATGTAAAATAACTCTTAAAATTATAAAATCAAATCAACTTTTATATTTAAAATACTTCTATAGACTTTGGCATACATCGAGATGGACTTGTATGAATTGTTATTGAACCAATCTACTAGAATAGTTGGTTCACTTTTGGCAAGGTTGAGGTGATTGCATCACTCAATCTTACCAAGTTTAAAAGATGGAGTGAACAAATCAACTACCTGCACCAAATGTATAGTGTGGGTTAACTTGGATAATTCACACTCATTAGGTTATAAGTATGATTGGGTTGTAGGATTGAGCTAATCTCAACTACCAAGTGGCAACTCACCTTTTCTCCAAGGTTGGGGACAAACTTTTTGCATGTGTGTGTGTGTACTTTCAGGTCTTACATTTGTCATAATCTCAGTTCCAAAGCTTCACAATAAAGCATCTCTTTAAATCAAATTTTCAAAAGGAAAGATGGTTGCATTTATACATAGGTGTGCTCCCAACGTTACTCTCTTTACTTTCAATCATTTCAAATTCCTTCAATTCTAGATTATATACATTGATTAAATATTGTAGCATGCTCTTGATTGTAGGTCAGTCACTAGCAAAACACTCAAATGGGACACATGCAAAGATAAGGTGTATCATACACACCTAGGTATGCATTTATTTTCCTTTAAACAAACAATTTAATTACAAGATTAAAGAGAGGGAAAATATAGATACTAAATCTAAATTATATAGCACCTTAGTCTCATATAATTGGTAAGTACTTCTCATGGTTATAACCTTTAATTCTAAGACCTTCCTATTGTTTAAAGGCCCACATCTACTATATCTTATGCCTATTAATTATTAATTAGTCTGATCATATGTTATTATAATGGTTAGGCCTTCTACACTACTCAAAATGTTATAAACTTGCTTATTATCATCCTCTACAAGTTTTGGACCTGTACCTATTTTCCAGCTTCCCAGACACTTGTAACATAGTCAAATGCCTACATCAATGTTAGAGTCCTATGCCAAATTAAGTTTCAAGTTCTCTAAATTATTTGAATTTATAAATGAAATGTATCCTTATGGTTGGCCTAAGTTATTTAATGTGATATATTTCCAAAAAGGGAATGACATATATACAAGATCAATTATCATTCATTCCTCACATGACATAGACCTAGTAACTAACAAGGCAACTTAACAAAATTATTCAATCAAGCATCCAAGTGAGCAAAAAATTTATATTATTTCATATTTAAATTTCATTCATATGGATAGCCCATACACAAGTCTAATGTACCAAAGGAGCATTTCATGAGCCATATTTTCCAAGTTATAAGTTAGGTCACTCTATGTACTTCATTATCACATGTTGCATCTTGTTACACACACAAGCCAAAATGTAGGGAGAACTACATAATTATGAGTCCCTTTTCATAACATTGGCTGTGTAGGTAGTTCCCATTAATATAGGGGTCCTTGGGGTAGTTTGACATCGTGTTCCCACTAGCCTATTTTTCTCAGAGTCACTTTAAGTCTGATGAAGCTAGATTTGATCATTTGACAAAGATCAACAACCTATGCATGAGATATGAACACACCAGAGCAAAGGAAATAAAAAACCTAGAATTTTTTAGGTAGTTACACCCATATCTAGTTGATATTACGTACTAGATACCTACGTCCAACTTAGACCAACATCGATGCAATTATCTAAATCTGACATAAGCATCCGAGGCCACATAATGTAAAATTTTAAAATTTGATTATTGATCTAGGATCCTGATCCAGTCCACTTCCAACCTATTTTAGCCCAAATCACATGCACATAGTTAACCAGCTAAGTACCCTTGTTTCTAGTTTATTGTAGTATAAATCAATAGTTGTACTTTATATTTTTAGCATATCTCAACATTTAAATTCAAAACATTATTTATCTAAGTTTATAAATTAATTGGTCTACTATAGATATGTTTATCACCCTTGTGCTTATTCATTTTTATATTCTTAACCCTATAGTATGTTGACCCATCTCAATTTAGTGTTAAATAAGATTACTAACTAGTTTGTTGGGTTGTTCTTTGTGGCACCATCCTTGACCACATGGTGTGGATCATTAGTATATGAGTTGAAATCATTACATCACTTTATTTATAGTTTATCTATTCATATCTTGTAAACAACCATATGTATCAATTAAAAGGACATCAAATCACCTTTATGTCAAAATATGTAAAAGAATGCAAAGACATGAGTAATATGGCCAAATACTAGAAGAAAGATTTTGAAAATTCCTTGGTCATCCCAAAAGTAATTTAGTTCACCCTTTAAAATTATTATAAACTCTTTGGAAATTTTCATGAGCTTGTCATGTATCTTGGGCCTCCACACCATCAACACATTGTTTCAACATGAAAGTCCCTAGACATCCATGTGTTTCAAGTAAATATATATGCCACAATAATGGATGTTTAGATTAAAAAATTGGAGTTTTGCTTCTCTATCAACTTCTTCATTAAAACTGAGAATATTTCCTTTACAATGCTAAAATTGTTGACAATGGTCCTACGCTTTGGAATATTACAATGTCTAATGTAAATAATCATATAAGTATGTCAAAACTTGGTTAAATTTTATCAGCACCATCAGATATTAATATTACCCCCTTAATCACTTTGAGGATGATTACATATAATAAATTTTATGTTCATCTAGTTTTGTGTACAAGAGCAAACCCACAACCAATGAGCCAAATAATTTAGCATCAATGCATAAGCCTTCACACAAAGGAGAACAACTGAAGTATCCTCCAACACAACATAAGGATATAGGGATAGAATAATATAAGATGAAGAAATTATAAAATTGGTGCCACTGGTATTTCAATAATGTGAGATAGATTATTGATGTATTTTGTGAAGGGAATAGGCATATAATTCATCAAGCACATGAATGTATTTGGCACACTGGTTAAACTTTACACAATGTCACAGAGCTCATGGTTTTCTTTGACTTGATAATTTTTATCAGAGGTTTTTCTTTGGATTCTCACACATATCATGTTAGCTAAATCAAATCATGTATGTCAAATATGCATTTCATTGGAAAATTTAATGATCATGTATTGTGCCTATCTTAGTCTTTCCAAACATATCCCATCCCTTTGAGGTAGAGAAAACCTAACAACATTGGTCAAACTTTGAATCTCAAATCTCCATACATAGTCAAGAGGTAAAATACAAATATGCCTACTCTTTATGAGTTTTCACTTGATTTGAAGGTGATTGAGGATTGTGAATAGGTCTGAGAGAAAGATAGGCCATTTGGGAATTGTCCATAGTGAAATCAAGACTTCATTTGAACCCTCAGAATGAATGTCAAGGATATACACAGTTCAAGACTCAGTCTACACCTAATGAGCATAACTCACACACAAGCTTACTTGCTTGGATAAGTAAACATGAAAAGGAGAAATCCTAAAGGAGCATATCCCATAGAATCCATAGACTATTTAAACTAGTTTAATGAATATCCCATAGAACTTGGAGACTATATGACAGAGGTATGAAATGTTGATAAGTCATGTTTAAGGGTACACAAGACTAAAATCCATGCATGCAGATTCTACAACTAGTCATAAGAGAAATTGGTTTTTTGAGGCCATCTATAAGCATGACAACACTTTTAGAATTGATACATGGGATGGTTATGAGTGGAACAAGACTTCCATAATCCACTCAAATCCACATAGATAGCTAGTATACCCACTATTTTATCTCAAACTAAGGGGTCTATTTGAACTCAAAGCATAAGTATAGATAGGGTCTCAACACACCTTTAAGTGGAACCAAAACATAGTTTTCAAACCAAATGTCTTTAAGGGATAGTAAGGAGGTGATAGGCCTTAAAACCCAAGTCCCCTCACTAGTGCACCAAATGCATACAATGGGGTAATAATCCTTTCAAAGGTAGGTAGAATTATAAAGAAGGTTTTTTCTTTAGGCATCTAAACCTCTCCCAATAATGGAATTGAGTTTTAAGACTTAATACTCAAATTAGACCTCTTTCGAGTTCAAGAGAGCTAAGTCTGCCATATGAGGAACAACTTTACACACTCACACCATCTCTCAAGATTTACATGGGAAGCTGATCCATTTGAAATAAGTGGAGGGGGTCAGCATATAAGGTTATCCAAGTGTAATGAGTTCAATTGGTGATTTGTCCTTTATAAACAATCGTTAAGACCCTAAACATGTCTTAACCCCTCCTAAAACCCTGATAGTGACTAGTCAAGAAAAATGGACCTCTAAAACACATATAATTCCATATTTTGCCCTTAAAACATATTGTATGTTGTTTAATACTCAAAGGAGGTTAGCTGCATGTACCTTGTCCATACTTGTAGTTGTACGAACTGCCATAAATTCCCTATTTTCATGTTTTTTGTATTTTTTAGGTGTTATGAGAAGGGGAGAACTTACCAATCAATGGATGAATTTATTTGGGATGTTTTATAACTATTAATTTCAAAAAAAAAATCATAATATAATCTATAGGTGGTAAAAAAATGCTCATTTTCTAAGGTTGTCTCAAATAGGCTTAAAAAAAGACTAGGTGTTTAGGTCATTTCTTGGTTTGCATACTTCCACAAGGTCTCAGGACCCAAATATTGAGATGGAGGTTAGTGATATCATAGGAAATTTTAATCACATAATTTTTGGTGATTTCACAAGTGTGAGAAAGGTCTTGATCAAGAAAATAGGGTTCTAGGCAAGGGGGCCTAATTGAAGAGAGAGAAATGAATAAAAATGGACTTCTACTCAGAATCTGAAGATGAAATTTGACATGGAGATGTAAGGCCAAATTGGGTCCTATAATATGCTCTTATTTTTTTATTACCCTTAGTATATTCTCCTACACAAGGAGGTTTATAGGTTTTTAAGGTTACAAGTAAAATAGGCCTAGTGAGGGTTTGATGAGCAAAATGAGTTATTGGGAGTTATTCTAGGAACTAAAATGGTTTCTTTCAAGAATGATAACATATTTTGAGACCATTCATGGATATAGGATGACTTGAATAAGATTAACTTGAGTTTAAGGCCACTTAAACCAAGTTAGGCATGAGAAATGAAAAGTTTCAAGACACCTATGTACATGAATGATGGAATGTAATATAAAAGGAGTTTATAAAGGAATGGAAAATGTCAAATGAGTTTTATAATATTATTTCATGGTTAATTCATGACAGATAAGCCCATTTTTCATTCCTCTTATGAAAAGAAGGGCAATTTTCAAGAAGCTAGTCAAGGGTCAAGCCAATTTATAACTCCTATGCCACATGGAGGGTTAGAGAATCTTCAGGAGTGAGACACATGGATTTGGAGGTCTTTTCATGACTATTCCATAACCCCCTTTCTTTTGGTAACTCATGAAGACACTTAGCATCATCCATCCAAGTGAAGCCTTAAGCTCTCTTAGAGCAGTCTCTAAGCTTGTAAACTCCTTGGCAACGCCTCAAACCCTTCTTCAAAGCTAAGTCTCCATGTTGTTTGCTTTAAGTTAGGTGAAAGCTAGTTAATCTAAACCACCTTATTTTTGGGTAGTTCATGTTTTTTTAGAAACCATCTATTGCCTATTAGCCTTTAAAAAAGGCAGGGTTACAAATTTTGTTGGTGGGGGACAATATTAGGAGTGGAAAGTGGATTTGATTTGTTATGAGGAAGGAGGCTTTATTAGGGGGTTGATATATATGGGAGTTTTTTTACTTGTTTTTGTATAAAATATTATAAATTGGTGGAGTTAGTGTTTTTTACTTGTTTTTATACAAAAAACATTATCAATTTTTTTTTAAATTTTTAAAAACAATGTATTATAATTAAGAGATTTGTGGGAGACACAGAAATTTTGTAATATTTTTGTTTGATTATCCTCATAATCTTAAAAAATATAGAGGGTGAGGCCCGATTTGGTAGGCAACTAAACCCCTTCACAAGTAAATATTCTTTTCTCCTTCTCTCATTGCTTTCTATTCAACTCTTTTGCTTGTACTCCTCATTTGGATGCATTTTCGATGATAACCGATGTCCATTTTGAGGGCCATTTTTTATATAAAATTGATGATTTTTTGCAATTCCAACGGCCATGCAAGCTCCAAATTGTGTTTTTTATCATGCCCAGGTCTCTACCACCATATCCAACAAGGGGTGATACCCATTAACCCCACTGGGGACTATCATTCTAAGACCCCCATGTTATGGCCCCTTGTTTCACACTTCTAGTGTACTTTCAACCAAAATGTAGTCAGAGACTGACAACATCTACATTTCAATGCCTAAAGGACACTTTAAAAGAACTTTTGGATAATTGTATGGCCTTTCAAGATTAAATTTCATAAATGGTCTTCCAATGATCTGAGTTCCATGGTTGATCTAGATGGTAATGATAAACTAATGTTTTATAGGTTTGAGAAGAATTTAAGTTCAATTGTGAAAGGTTGAAATCAATTCATACTCTCAAACAAAGCTTATGCATTGGTTGACTGTGTATGTGGTTCGTACAAGACTAGTTAAGTGAGTTGAAGGTGACACAATGTTTTCCATATGCTCTATATACCATTGATGGAATGAAAAGGAAGTGATAAGTGGTTTGATAATGCCAAGAAGTCAAGAGCTCAAGAAAAGGTTTTGAGCCCTAAGCAAGCAAACAATGACCTTCAGGACCTAAGCCTATAGGTCCTCATTTTGGATCAAATCAATGTCTCTCCAAACAATAATAATCAAAATAGAATATTTGACTACAAGGTAAGATGAGATAGCTCAACAAAAAGATTAGAGAACACCTAGTCACCTGGACAGTCAAGAGAATCAAGAAATTGAGTTCACAATCAAAAGACCACCTAAAGTATTGTGTATGAAAGGAGTAAGTAAGGAGTGGTTTGGAAATATCAAAAAAGGTGTTGGAAGACCATGTAGATAGTGGAATGAACTCCTTTGATTTAAATCCTTCAAATCACCATGGCACAATGAGAATACTAACTTCCAAATGTCAAGACCATGAAATCAAACAACCTACTACCACCTACAGGTTGCTAACTAGATAATTGGTCCTAAACTTGAGGATAGAGACAAAGGGTGTAGAAGAGATGATTGAAACCCAATTGAGATCCTAACCAAGTCAAGAACCATTGATATGATCATTGAATTAGAAGTTGAAGATCTTGAAAATTCAAATTATGTAGTTTAGATGACCCTAAAAGGCCACCTATAGGCCTACTTCAAGATTTATCCATTTTCAAGTTGAAGAGAGGGTAGAGGTTTTTGAAGGGTGCTCTATGCTTGAATTGGATTTTCAAGACAAATCCAAAATTGATAGAGAAAGTATTTGATGTAAGGGTGAATACCTAAAACAAAGAGCACAATCATGACACTAAAGGGTCACCTATAGGCTTCAAGTCAGGGTAGACTGATCTTAAACTTGAATAAAGGAGCAAAACATGATATGAAAGACTCTGAGGTCCACCTCAGTTGAAAAATAAGATCATAAATCCATCTAAAAACCAAAGAAAACATGATGACATTGTTCAAACTCTGAATTTCAAATATCCATACACAGTCAAGAGGAAAACTACAGGTATTCCTGCTTTTTATGAATTTTTACTTGATTTGAAGGTGATTGAGGACTATGAAAAGGTCTGAGAGAAAGATAGGCTATTTTGGAATGGTCCACAGTGTAATCAAGACTTCATTATAACCCTCATAATGAATGGCAAAGGTATACACAGTTTAAGACTCAGTCTACACCTAATGAGCATAACTCACACACAAGCTTGTTTGCTTGGCTAAGTAAAATTGAAAAGGAGAACTCCTAAGGGAGAAAAGCCATTTGAAATGGTTTCACAATGTCATGAATATCCCATAGAAACCTTAGATGATATGACAAAGGTATGAAATGTTGATGAGTCATATTTTAGGGTACATAAGACTAAAAGCCACATAGGCAAATTCTACACCTAGTCATGAGAGAGATTGGTGTTTTGAGGCCTTCTATAGGCATGATCACACTTTTATAATTGATATAGAGGATGTAACAAGGTTTTTATGGTCCTCTCAAATCCACATAGGTAGCTGGAATACCCACTTTTTTATCTCAGACATTGCTTACTCCATTGGCAAGGGGAAATCTTGAGACCAAGGGGTATATTTGAACTCAAAGCAAAATAAACATGTCAAACCCCATGGAGGAACCTTGAAACAATGCATAAGTACAAATAGGGTCTCAACACACCTTTAGGTGGTAAAATAACTTAGTTTTTAATCCAAATTCCCTTAAGGGATAACAAGGAGGTGATAGGCTTTAAACCCCAATTCCCCTCACTAGTGCACCAAATGCATACAATGGGGCAATAATCATTGACAAGGTAGGTAGATTCATAAGGAATGTTTTTTTTAGGTATGTAAACCCCTCCCAGCAATGTAATTGAGTTTTAAGACCCAAAACTCAAATTAGACCTCTTTCAAGTTTGAGAGAGATAAGTATGCCACCTAAGGAACAACTTTAGACACTTGTTCTCTGATTGGAATGAGGTCAATTAGTGATCTATTCTTTATGAACAGTTGTTAAGACCCTAAACAACTCTTAAACCCTCTTAAAACCCTGATAGTGACCAATCAAGGCAAATGGACCTCTAAAGCACATATAATGCCATAGTTTTCACCTAAAACCTCTTGGATGTTGTTGAGTAATCAAAGGAGGTTATCCACATGTACCTTGTCCATACTTGCAGTTGTATGGACTGTCATAAATGCCCTATTTTTCATGTTTTTCATATTTTGTAAATGTTATGAGAAGGGGATAACTTACCAATAATTAGATGAAGTTATTTGATATTTTTCCTAACTATTAAAACAATAAAAATTACATAATATATTATGGAGATGGTCAAAAAAGACTCATTTTCCAAGGCAGTCTCAAACAGGCCTAAAAAAGACTAGGTGTCTAGGTCATTTCTTGGTTTGAATACTTTTATAGGGTCTCAGGACCCAAAAATTGACATGTAGGTAGTGATATCCTAGGAAAATTTAATCACATAATTTTAGGTGATTTAACAAGTGTGAGAGAGGTCTAGATCAAGAAAATAGGGTTCTAGGCAAGGAGGCCTAATTGAGTCCTAATTGAAGAGAGAGAAACATAGAAAAAATGGACTTCCACTCAGAATCTAAAGATGAAATTTTACATGGAGCTTTAAAGCCATACTGGGTCCTATAATATGCCATTATTTTTTTATTACCCTTCTTACATTCTCCTACACAATGAGGTTTAAAAGTTTTTAGGGCTACAAGGAAAATAGGCCTAGTGAGGGCTTGATGAGAAAAATGAGTTATTGGGAGTTATTCTAGGAACTAAAATGGCTTATTTTAGGCACAATAACATATTTTAAGACCTTTCACAAATATAATATGACTTGAAGAAGATGAACTTGAGTTAAATTCATATCAAAGGAGTTTATTAAGGCATGGCAGATGTCCAATAAATTTCATAATATCATTTGAATACTAGTTCATGATGGAAAATCCCATTTGTCACTCCTCTTATGTAAAGACATGTAGTTTTCAAGAAGCTAGTTAAGGTGTCAAGTCAATTTGTAACTCCTATGCCACATGAAGGGTTAGAGCATCTTCAAGAGTGAGACACATGGCTTTGAAGGGCTTTTCATGACTATTCCATAACCCCCTTTATTTTTTTAACTCATGAGAAACCACATTTGGTTTTGTAATCAATCCACATCCTGTATGGCTAAACCCTATTAATTTGAGTATTGTTTTTGCCATTGAATAAAATATTTCAAGTTGGTTTTGAGTTATAAACTTATTTTATAAGTGTGTGAAGTAGTGCATAGTTTAATGACAAGTGATAATCATTTATCCTTGTATTCACTTTACTCTTTCATTTTTTGTGCAAGTAGTATGCTCTCTAATAGGTCAGATGAAGTTTAGTTAGTGTTCTCATATGTATCTAAGTGTAATTTCATAGAGCAAGTACATGGTAGTCTTGTTGAGATTAACTTGGTGCATCACCTCACTATTTTAGGTTTTTTTTATGTTCTCTCTATCCCTTTTCATCTCAACAAGTTAGTAGCATAGGTGATGAGCTTGAATAGACATATCAAGAGAGCTAGCTCTTCAATCTAGAGATGTACCCCTATTATAGATAACCCACAGGTCTAGGGGTAATCCCATTATTTCACTCAATTGGAGTAGGCTTGAACTACCTCTCCAAGGGTGCAAAATTGAGTGACAACAACAACTAGACCATGTGACTAAGTTGCCAAGCACTAGTAATATTTATTTGTAACATGTAAATGAGTCGTGATAGTTGTCTTATTCAACCTGTCTGGTTAAGTTGCTTAACATTGGTATTATTCATTTGTAACACTAAATTATTAATTGTAAAATGTAAAATGTAATGGCTAAACACATGTAATTAATTAAAGTATTATGGACTATGAAGCTCTTAATTCTTACTTCATGTGTGATGGTTATCACTTTGAAGTAAGCTAGTAATTATTAAACTTGTATGGATCTAGTCAATGGGTGGTTCTTTCAAACCCAACACTATTTTCTAGTTTTAAAGAGGAAAAGAGGTTTTACATTTCACCCTCATGGTCCCAAAGTACCTAGATCGATGATTGTAAGAATTTTGTTGTATCTAATGTTAAGTTTCTTTTATAATTTTAATGTAATTGCATGTTGTGAGCTTAGGCTTCCACATGGTAACAAAAAAATGTTGAAGGTCTACAATCAAGTATAAAGTAGTTAGTGGATTCATTTCAATGATTTCCACATCTACAGTTGGGGAAGGGCTTAATAGCCTTTATCTTTCACTAGCTAAAAGTTGATTTTGACTACAATTGTGCCTTAGGCTTCACTAATTTAATTGATACAGAGGGAACATGAGTTGTTAGTGAGTACTCCAATGTCTCAATATTACGTTATATAATTATAGTATATCCAAATGGTCTCTAGGGATTGGAAAAGACATAAATTTAACTCTAACATGGGCCTACTGCCTACGATGACAATGAGAATCATGATTATCCTATGCAATAAATATGAAAAAAAGTAATTTTCTAAGTCAAATAAATAAACAATACTCTCATAGAGAAACTTAGACATATCCAAGTAACTATCTTGTCCTCAATATAAATAAATAAATGACTGGATAAATTAACTTGATTACTTGAAAAAAATAATACAATAAGATGAGAACTAATGAATTGCTACTTTTAATGGTTTAAGGTTTAGATGGAAATATGCTTAAATAATATTTCAGGAATATTTCAATATTTATATGCTTAATTTTATGATTATTAAAATAATTTATATTTCAAGTTTATTCATTGGTTGAAGAAACTTAGATTAATAGAAAAATTATTCCTATAATTTTGCATTAGTAGAGACTAATAAGAATATGTAATAGACAAATTAGATAAAACATAAAATATAAGAGTTAAGTTCCTTAAATCTTTCTCCTCGTAATTCCTTGAGCAAGCAAGGACATTTTAGAGAAAATTTTGTCTTGAACATTAAATTAAAATTAACACATCAAATCATTAGATTAGATTCTTTGAAATTTTATGAGAATTTAGAAAATAATTTTTTTTGTCTATATTAAAATTCTATGAAACAAGCATTGGAGATGTAGATAGAATTTTTAAATGTGTTAGTTGTGCTTAATTCTACCAATATTCAAGCCTTGTTGGGCATTTAAAGGTCGGTTGTGGTCACTTATGCTAGCCTTTTATATTAGATTTAAGTTGATAATTATTGTTTATGTTAGATTTGAAGTCGGTTATAGTTGTTTACCAAAGATTATATGTGTCTAAATATAAAAAACAAAAAAACTAAGATTACCACAATAATGATAATTTGACATTTTATTATGAATTATATTTTTATTATTATTATAAATTTGAATAGAATTTTAATTAAAAATATAAGATTTTCAGAGACTATTAAAATAAAATTAAAGTTTTAAATAAATTGTGGAGAAATTTATTATCAACGTTAAATTTTTATAAATATTCCAAATTATATGATCAATGATCCATCATGAAGATAATAATATGTATTTTATAAATGATAACTAACAATATACATTTTGAATTAATTCATATATTAATTATTAAAACATAATTTGAATGTCAATTTTATAAATGGCAATTACCATTACACATGAGATAATTTTATTAAATATTATAACTTTCTTTTTTTATTTTAACTTAAAGGTAAATTTGTATGCTTTTTCATTAATATAATTTATTTGTGATGATGCCAATTATACATTAAATCCATCAAATTTTTAAAATGTATTATTTAAGTTATGGTTAGTCTTAATTGTGACTATGATATGACTATAAATTATAGAGTGGGTCTATATATTGATTATTGAACCAAACCTAAAATTGAAGAGGACAATTCATAATGGATGTCTCCATAAGTTAATTAGTACAAAACTAAGAATAAATCATAATGAATATCTTATGTGTAAATTGGTATAAATTCAAAGAATATCATTGTCACTCATCTAGATAACCATCATCATCAAATAAAATGATGATCATTATCAAATAGAATATTATTATCCTCAATTGCCATGAAAATTCCAATACTTCTAACCATCATAATGAATATCTTATATGTAAATTGGTATAAATTCAAAGAACATCATTATCACTCATCTAGATAACCATCATCATCAAATAAAATAATGATCATTATCAAATAAAATAAATATTATGCTAAATTACTTTGTTTAAGACTCCTTTCAAGTCAAGAGGTAAGTGATAATTTTTTTGGGTTCATCCTACACCTTTTAGATTGTCATGGTTGCATAAATAACATCATGTCTTTATCAATGAACAATACATAGTAGAGTTTAAGATAGGCATCTATCAAGATGAGGTGATTTGTGATGTGATACCTATGGATGTTTGTCATGTCTTATTCGGAATACCTTGGCCATTTGAAAAAATAAAAATACATGATGGAAGAAACAACACTTTCAAAAAGGATGGTAGGATACACATTTTGACACCATTGAAAGATGAAGATGTAGAAGCAATAAAAATCAATAATCAAGTGTTCGTGATGAGTGAGAAGGAGTTCTTGTATCAAGGAAAATAAGGTGAAGCTAACGAGATAGTTGTTACAACAATTAAGGTAATTAATTCATTTGTATAAAATCAAATTTTGTTAAGTGAACATGAGAACATGATGACTAATAATTGTCAAATGATTTGTCATCAAGTTATTCAAAGGAATTCATTACAGGAGTTGATTTGCCAAAAGATATTGCCATGGAAGGCAATATAAAATAAACTTTGTTAAGTAAACAATATGAGAATGGAAAACATGAAGTTATCTTGAGAGAAAACAAAATATTCTTGTATAAGAAACCTTTAATGGATATTGAAAACAATTATGAGCAGGTTGTAAAAGATAGAGTGTTTGTGTAAAAATAAATAGCAGTTTTCAAAAAGGAGAAGCAAGAACAATTAATTTAGGTACAAGATCATGCATCTAAGGTGAAGAACAAGGTATTAAACAACCCTTATGATTAATAAAAGAAGAGACAAAAGAATAAAAATAAGTCCCACCTACAAGTTGTTTTGGCAACTATCTATTTGGCAGTCATCTTGGTGATAGAGAATGGGTCTCAAATGCCTAAAGAAAAAATTGATTTCTTTAATATGTTTGCTTCATGTGAAGGTGCATCAAAGTAAGATAGGGAGAGATTGAAGATGAAAAGTATAAGAATCAATAAAGATAATATTTTAATCTTGCATGCAGTCTAAACATAAGAAAGCTATAAGAAAAAGGAGAGATTCTTTGTATACTTATGTGTTGATTAAACTCAACCTTTTGGAGAAGCTATAGATAGGACTGCTACTCAAAAGAGATTCAAGTTTCAAGGTAGAAGTACCACAACATAACTAGGTGGATATACATTTGAAGATAATACAACCCTGTACCAATCAATAGCTATTCTAAACAAATCATAGTATATAGGAGGGCATGGGGTAAGAGGAGAAAGGAGGAATGTTGGATAAAAGAATAATATATGTCAAAAACATCTACAGTTAATAATGATAAGTACAAGAGCAATTATGAAGACCTCATGAATAGGAGCTCATGAACATTTTCAAGCTTAGTAAACTGATATAGGTATATCAATGTATATAGCATAATCTTGATGTTATTTGATTTGTAAAAGTTGTTATGGGTCTTAGGAGGTCAATAAGAGGTCAAGTTCAAGCCCAAATTGTTCATTCGATTCCATTTGTTAAGGTTTCCATGTTTTCCTACCAAAAAGGCAAATTTAAAATTTTGAAATGGTATTGCATAGTTTGAGGGGTTTTGAGATGTTATATGGGTCTAGGTCCTTTGGTTAGGAGTCTATAGGGTCTAAAAATATATATATAATGATTTCAAATCATTACATAAAGTTTGAAAATTTCTTCAAGTCAATTTAGGCTCATCGAAAGTAGAAGAAGACCTAATTTAATATTTACTAAGGTTGGTTAAAATTGTTGAGAAGTTTGTGAGGTTAATAACCACCAAAAACCAAGTTTATAAATTTTATTTGAAGAATATAAAGGTTAAAACACCTCTGGAGGAGATAATAAAATCATCAAAACAAAGGATAAAAGCAAAAAGTTGTAGGCCATTAAAGGTTATTGAATAAAAGCAGAGGGTTTATACTATTATGTGAAGATTTCATAAATAAAATAGAGATCAAATTTGATGCGAGATGTTATTTTAGGTCATAAAATTGTATTTTATTATGTTTATGAGTTATTTTTCATCCATTTCCTGTTCTTGAAGTTCTTTTTGCATTTTAAGTTAAGAAACCATAGAATTCTATGTATTACAGTCAAAAAAGGATTTGTAGGATCATTATCTAAGTTATTCAAGGGAAATTTCTTATTTTAAAATTAATAAAAAATAGTAGGAATGTTTATCCAATCATTAAAATCCATTGATAATTATTTTAGTTCTCAAAAACTCAAATTTTGAGCTCTTCGCCTCCCTACAAACTTGCAAACCCTAAACCATGGTTTTAGAGAGGAAAATTAATTTTTATTGAGATGTAGCCATTAAAACTTATTTAAAATTTGTAAATAGTTGATAGGATATGTTTATAAAATGTATAATGTGGTTTAATATTTTATGAACTTATTTATGGGGAATTATAATGGACTATGTTAAAACAGACTTGTAGAAATCAATAAAACAAGGTTACAGCTAAGAAAACTCAAGTTTCTCATAAGCCAGAGTTTCAAATCCTTCCAAATTTGGCGTGTATGTGTTTAAATGTGTCATTAAGAGGATATAACATGTCTTATTTCTTCAAGAGTCTTCTAAGGATATGTATAAGTGATTGTGTATTTCAAACCTACCAAAAGATAAGAAAACATGGAATGTTAGTATTGGAAACTTGCATAGCTTCTAAAGTACAACTTCAAATTAATTGAAACTTGGGGACATGTGTTAGAGGCTTGTATTAAGAGGATAAAGGTAATTTAAAGATATGGAAGACTGTTTGAGAGAATATATGAAAGACTGTGTCTAGGCGTACATGTATTAAGAGAATATATGAAAGATTGTGTCTAGACAAACATGTATTAGGCCTAAAAATAGAGCTTAAATTCAAACTTTTTAGTTGTTATTAAGTGTCCAAATAAATAAATAACATGTGAGATAGGTTATGTAAGATGTGATTTATTGGAAAAATCCACTTTAAGAGGTTTTGAGTATGAGTTCAAACACTCATTGGGTAATAAAGACGTAATATGCCTAAAAGGAAGACTATAAGCCTATTAGTAAACAACCATGGAAGGTTTAGTCTATATAGTCATTCTTGAAAATGGAGCATGTATGAATAATATCCTATACTAAAGGTGATAATAAGGATTGAAATAATATTTTGTTAGTGTAAAGAGTCAAGTTGTGAATAAGAAGTATCAAAGAGAGCAATCAATCGAAAAGAGCATATCAAGGACTCCATTGCACCATGATGTGCGTAGAATGTTTAAAAAGAGAATAGAGATAAACACTACAAATAAGGTATAATAATATCTAATAGAATATAATATATCATTAATGTCTAAAATTAGCTATGAGAGGATAGTGAGAAAAGTACGTTGTAAACAAAAGTTACGTATTGACTAGTCCATGCCTTTAGATTGTAATTAGGGAATTCAAATATATGAAAATATAAAGATAATTGTAGATGAGGATCATTTTCAACACTCATATTATGTGGCCTAATAATTATATTTAACATTTTCTATTAAATTACGAAGAATTGAATTAATTAAATCTAAATTAAAGAAATCAGGATTTTACAGTCCATAAAATTAAAACAATTGCATTGATTAAATGGATTTGATGATAGCTATCTTATTTATACTATATGAGTAAGTTACATAACATTCATAATATTTATTTGCAACTAGACATGTGATTAAGTTGCATAGTGCTAGTAATATTTATTTGTAACATGTAAATAAGTCATGATAGCTATCTTAGTCAACCCGTGTGGTTAAGTTGTTTAGTATTGGTATTTATTCATTTGTAACCCATAAATTATTAATTATTAATTTTAAATTTTAATATGTAATGGGAAAACACATGTAATTTATGAAATTGGTCCAGACTCCAAATGTCTTCATTCTTACTTCATGTATGACAGTTGTGTCACTTTGACTTAAGCTAGTAATTGCTAAACTTATACGAATCTAGTTAATGGGTGGTTCTTTAAAACCCAACACTATTTTCAAGTTGTAAAGAGGAAAAGGGGTTTTAATTTTCATCCTCATGGTCCAAAGTACCTAAATCGATGATTGTAAGATTTTTTTTGCATCTAACATTGTGTTTTTTATATAATTTTAAATTGGTTACATGTTGTGAGCTTAGGGTTCCACATGGTAACAAAAAAATGAAGGCCTATGGCCAAGTATAGATTACTTAATGGCTTAATTTCAACTAAAATGATATGATTTTCACATTAGTGATTGGAGAAAAGGCTTAATAGCCTTTATCTCTTGTTAGTTAAAAGGTGGTTTTCATTACGTATTGTGCCTTAAGCTTTACTAATTTAATCGATATAGAGGGAACACATTTTGTTAATGAGTACTCCAATGTCCTAGTATTATGTTATATAATTGTAATATATCCAAATGGCCTCTAGAGATTGAAAAAGACAAAAATTTAACTCTAATGTGGGCCCACTGTCTATGATTAAGATTATCCTATGTAGTAAATGCAAAATAAAAAGTTATTTTCCAAGACAAATAAATAAACAATACTCTCACATGAAAACTCGGACATGTCCAAGTAACCGCCTTGTCCTCACTATAAATAAATGAATGAATAAATTAACTTGCATGTTTGAAAAAATAATGCAATAAGATGGGAAATAATTAATTGTTATTTTTAATAGTTTAAGGTTAGGACATAAATATACTTGAATAAAATTTAAGGAATATTCTAATATTTATATGTTTAATTTTATAATTGTTAAAATAATTTATATTTCAAGTTTACTTATTAGTTGAACAAAACATAGATTAATAAAAAAGGATTCTTATAATTCTACATTAGTAGGGATTAATAAGAACATGTTAAAAAAATGAGATAAAATATAAGAATTAAATTGTTTAAATCTTTCTCGTCAAATTATGAGTAAAGCTATTTTAGAGAAAATTTTGTCTTGAACATTAAATTAAAATTAACATTTAAGATCATTAGATTAGATTATTTGAAATTTTAAGAGAATTTGAAATTTAAAATTTTATGAGAATATGAAATTTGAAATTTTATGAGAATTTGGAAAATAAATTTTAATTATTTTTTGTCTATATTAAACTTTTAAAAAACAAAAATTAAAGATGTAGAGGGATTTTTTAATTGTGCTAGTGATGCCTAATTCTACCAATATTCAAGCCTCATTGAGCATTTAAAGGTCAGTTGTGGTCATTTATGCTAGCCTTTTATATTAGATTTATGGAAATAAATAATGTTTATGTTAGGATTGAATTCAGTTATGGCCATTTACCGTAGATTATATGTGTTTGAATGTTAAAAACAAGAAGAACAAGATCATTAAGATAATGATAATTTGACATTTTATTATGGATTAAAAATATAAGATTTTCAAAGTGTATAAAAATAAAACTAATTTTTTAAATAAATTGTGTAAACGTTTTTTATAAATATTTTAGATTATATGATCCATAATGAAAATAATAATATGTATTTTATAAATGATGATTAAGATTATACATTCTAAAGTAGGTCATATATTAGTTATTAAAAAATAATTTGAATGTTAATTTTATAAATGGTAATTGGATATTATAACTTTTTGGTTTTGTTTTAACTCAAACGTAATTTTGCATGCTTTGTTTCTAATATAATTTATATGTGATGATGGCGACTATACATTAAAGCCATCAATTTTTTTTAATTGTATTATTTAAGTGGTGGTTAGTCTTAATTGTGACGATGATATGATTATACAGTATAGATGGGTTTATATATTGATGATTGAACCAAACTTAAAGCTAAAGAGGACAGTTCATAATGGATGTCCCTATAAGTAAATTAGTACAAAATCGAGAATAAATCATAATGAATATCCCTATATGTAAATTGGTATAAATTTAAAGAGCATCAATGTCACTCATCTAGATAACCATCATCATCAAATAAAATAATGATCATTATCAAATAGAATAACTATTATCCTCAATTATCATGAAAAGTTGAATACGAATGTATATGACACAACAACCGTCATTAAATAGAACAACCATCTTCATTAATATAATTTATATTAATTTAATTGGAAAGGTGAAGTTGAGTTACCTTAATTCTAACTAGGAAATCAAGGGAGATAAATTAAAAATTTATCCGTTAATTACTAGTGGGACTCCCAGTTAATTATTTGGAACAAAGCCTATAACGTTGGTTTCAAGTGGCATGCAAAGAAAAAAAAATTAAAAAAATGGTTTTAAGGACAGAAAAAGAGAAGGATTTGGACGCATGAGAATATATGAAAGATTTATGGAAAAGGGGAAACTGAAAGTGGAAAGAGGTTTTGGAAGAAAAAAGGGAAGTTTTATCCACCAACGAGGGAAAAAGTGTACCAGGTAGATACTATAATTAATTTAGTGGTGTATTGTTGTATTGAATTTTTTTTGGATTACAACGTATTTTAAATCTGTGAGTAAACCTTGAGTAAACCTTGTAGAAGCTTCTGGGAAGTATATTTTGGTAAACTCCTTGGAAACTAGGATTCTACCCGTACTAACCTAAAATATTTTATTGGAGGAGGTAGTGACTCGAAAGCGATAAATAAATTTAATAAAATATCTACAAAATCTGAAAGAAGAATAAATGAGAATTAGAAATGGTCATAAATTTAAAGAGATGATTGTAACAAATCCAGAGAATACATAGTAAGGCTGAATGGATCAATTTATAGATGAAAAAATATATCTTTTCATTTTCGTTTATATATTGTCCTTTATAAAAAAAATTAGTCTTAGTAAAATGCCCATAACTTTTTCATTTTTTAACGAAATTAAGAAATTTTAAAACAAGCTTGGAATGTGTAGAATAAACCCAGAAGGAATTTTAGAAAATTCATTATGATGAGTCATCAGTTTTATGCATATATGTGATAGATTTCTTATAAAAATTTTGTTGCAAATACAGATTAAAATTGATTTGGGTAAGTTTTATGAATGGAGATTTAATATAGTTTTCATATCTTAAAATTTCTTTTGCAGATGATCCATCAACCATGGTGAAAAAAAAATCAATTGATTTTTGTTGAGGATTAAAATTTGTGTATAGGTGTTTATCTCCATGCATAGGTGTTACATATATATATATATATATATATATATATATATATATATATATATATATAAAAACCCTTTTTTCATGTTCTGGGACGCTAAGTTGGTCAGGCACATATGTTTATATTATGAGAATTTAAGGGGAAGGGAAGTGGGGGAAACAACATTCGACTAGTTTAAATTTTATATGCATAAATATATAATTAAAATGATATATATATATATATATATATATATATATATATATATATATATATATATATATATATATATATATATATATATATCATTAAAATGGTTTATATTTTATATGTATAGTCTTGTAATTAAAATAAATAGATATTATTTAAGTTAAAAATTAAGATAATATAATTTATATAATATTATATTATATATTATATTGTTACTCTATAATTATAAATTATATAGTGGGTAGTGAACCTTGAAATGTGAACAACCTACGTAAATATAATATCATTTTTCCTGTTTAAAATATACCATAATATGAAATTTGTTGAGACGAATATAAATTAAATGCCCTGAAAACATATGGTTTAATTATAAACATTATTTTATACTCTGTGAATAAATTACGTAGGGGAAGATGTTTTTATTACATTTCTTAATATTTAGGTTTCTTATGTGAAATGTAAATATTATAAACTTTATGAAGAAATTATTAAAATATGTTTGGAAATGATGACTTGTGTCAATACCTATTTTGTGTTATCTAAAAATTATGGAAAATATATTATTAGTGTATTTCATTGATTTAGTTAGTTTTTGGAGAAACCAAGCTCAATTATTATGAGAAATGTCTGATAGATATTTGTTTCTTAAATGTAATTCTATACAAAAATTGAATTATGCTTGAATTATTTGTTGTAAATAATTTAATATAGACTTTTGTTGTCATATTTGGTTGGCATGGGATTGTCAATGTATGCTTATTACATCAGAGATTGCATGTATGTGATTTTAATCCATAGATTAGTTTGCCCAGATGGTGAGATTATGCTTAGGATCAAACATCTATTATGTTTATTATGGAGCCTGCATTGATGATACAACCAAGAATGAGACAGTTTCTCAAGCTTGGATGGGTATGGATAATCCGATCAAGTTATGTGTTATGAATTTGACTAATCTAGATGACCAATGTTATTTAAAAACATGGGTCAAAGTAATGTTAGATTAACATTGACAATTCATATGTATGATTTACATATTGTGCGATGTCATAGTTGAAACATTTTTTTTATGATACACATTATGTAGTAGAGTTTTAGAGTGCATGGGTGTATTAACATATCGAGTAGTATTTATTGATATTTGATATTATATGCATGATGTTAAAGTCCTTTTATACATATATCTAGATGGTATGGTTATGTAAGGATCTCGAATCAAGAACCAAAGCATACTTACTCTATGGATAGGTAACCCATCTTTATGTAGATATTATACCTGAGAAGATAATATTATGATTTGGATTTACTTAGCAGTATAAAAACTATTTGATACCCTTTTTGTAAGTAGCTAAATTCATAGTGTGGCAGTATAGGAGGATACAAGAATGATGTTGGACATTAATAGTCCTAGCTTATACATATTTGATGCAAGTGATAGGGTTGTAAATATCATCGAGTCTTCTCTCTATAATTAAAAAATGTATTTATACATTTTCCTTGCATGCATTCGAATGAGAAAACTATTGAGTAAACATTTATAGCTTTAGTAGTTTGGTACAACTACATCTAGCTATGATTATATGCATGTAGGAGACATAGCAGATATGTATAGAAGCTCAAGGAATGAGCACAGACATAAGAAACTAACTTTGATAGGTATTCCTTAGTATGACATCTGCTATAAATGCTAGTGAAAGCAAATAGCCTTTTTGTAGCACAGTAATGTTATGCAAGCTTATTGACAGGATCAAGTTTGTCACATCTTGTAGGGATAAAAACTTGCATGCGATATATTTTGTGAGAAAGTTAAATGTGCAAGTGACTAGACATTTCTAGAATAACATAATGCATCATGAGGTGTGCCTAGATATTATGTTCTCTTCAAATTGTTATTGAAGGTATACTCAGATAGTATAATCTTGACTTGCATTATTATTATGCTTGGGTGTAAGATTGCTATTAGTTTTGAGTTGTATACTTAAACACAAAGACCTATGATAGTATGAGATGTCATAGAGTTTTATAGTACAAAAAATACCCAGATGGTATATACTTTATATGTTATATCTTGACTTATACCTAAATAAATATATGAGTTATGGTTATTAATGTTTGGGTAGAGTGATCATAAACTATAATAGTATAGGATATCATAGGATACTTTAGCTTAGATGTATATACTCAAATGGTATATATTGTAGTTATATGTTTGGACTCTCACCTAAGTTGATTGTTCTAATGATTTTGTTGGTTATTACTTGAGTAATATATTCATAGCAGTTAGTAGGATAACATGTATGCATGAGCATAATCTTGTGAGTATAAACAAATGATAGATCTGACTATTATGTACTGTATGGCTTGCTTGTTTTGTATACTTAGCTTACTCCTGTGTCTAGCATGTGATTTTTTATGGAACTAGGAATGTGGATTCCTTCATCATTGCTTATATCTAGGTTATATGTGAGATTGCTTGGGTAAGCACATAAGCCTAGAGTAGCAAGAAGTTATGATAGAGTGTGTCACTTAGGTTTGAGATTAGACCAGAGACTTAGAATCTCATCTATCTCACGATTAGTTTATTTCCTATTTTGGCTTAGATTGCCAACCCCTTTGGTGATGTCATCTCATGGAAGAGACCATCACATTTGAAAGGAGAACTACATCAGACCCTAATTATGAGGATCAAATATGTAGGTTGCCCAAGATTATGTGGGGCATCAAGCCTAGATTCTTAGGCTAGGTTAAGGTAGACTTGATTGCATAGCAATCCATGTGAAAGATTGAATTAGTACCAATGCTTAGTATAGGAATTCAAATTGTGCTAATGTCCCTAGTGAGATAACAAACTTTCTGTATCATACTTTTTCTTCTATTGCTTGCAGTGTTGGAATATTGAATCTGTTACTACTTGAACTTGGTGATTATATGAATGACTAACAGATTTTGGCAACTGTGGTTGATTGAATGTTCAATATTTATTTAACTTTTTTAAAACTTACTGCATTTTCTTAGAATAACTAGGAGGGTTATTACATGTGGTATCACAGCTTAGGCTCAAATGCTAGGACCTAATGATTCTATTAACGTTTTCGTATCTTTTATTTGTCAAAAAGGAGAATTTAGAATAACGTGTGGTACATTGAGTGGGTACCCTAAGAGCATTTGTAAACCCTTAGAGTTATTAAAGGGTGAGTTTATTGAGTGTCTCGTTGGTGATGGCTTTATAAGGTGTATGGGTAGGAGAGTACATATATTAGTTATTGAGTTATGAACAAGAGTTTATTATCATATTTTTTATCTTTTGAGTGAACAACTCGAGTATGAATACATATTTAATGGTAATTGAATCACCTTCTTCATCTCTATTTGTGTTTGACAAACATGGAGTGCTTATCATTTCAATATATATATGCTTTCACTTTATGTCTTGATTACATAAAAACTAGGAATGGGAATTTTTCTTAGTTGATTACATCTGGCTTGATTATAAATTCCTTTGTGTTAGGAGTTTGTAGATTAGCATCACTATTTTTTTTTATGTATACTTGAAAATAAGTATCATCTCTCTTCATTAGATTAGAGGTGAGTTGTTATGCTCATTCTACTCATACATCATTTTAAGCTACCAAAAAGATTCATATTGTTAGGATGTTGATTTAAGTGTTTTCTTAAGTGGAAACTTGTTTCTAAAATATTGTTTGATTTCATTTCTCTTAAAGTTTGTGGGATAGTGTTTCCTACTTCTTAGTGAGAAAAGTTTTAGGATTGGATGGATTGATGCATCCTTGCGGTTAATATATTCTTTCTAGTTGAGGAAGTAGGTTATTATTCTACTCTTACAATTTGGTAAGTAACGTAGATTGTGGTGTTGTCTTTTACCATATGAGGATATGTAGAAAGTTTTGTTTTGAGACATTATCTCTCTACTTTCTACTTGTAACTTTATAAAGTTAATATTTTATCTAAAATGTAAACTTGACCATGAGGAGTGGCTAACAATGGATTTATATTAATTATAGTTGATTATAGTTAGTATGATATTATCTACCTTTGTTAGGCTTATATTATTCTCTTTTTAAAACATGTCATTTTGAAGAGTAGTATGTGTACTTTTTTTCCAGGAGCAAGTAAGGTATTAGATGTACAAAACATCTTGGTAAGGGTAAAGATAAACTTTTAAACTTGTTATGTGCTAGTCATGCAAACAAGAGACATGGTTTCACTTATAAGGTTGAAGGGCGATATAATCCTTTGCCTAAGTATGTTATTGATGCAAGAGCATCTGCAATGGCTACCTAAAGACAAGTCATGTTTAAATTCGAATTTCAAATTATTGTATTTTCCCTCCAAATGAGGAGTAATTGTAAATAAAATAAAGGTAAAAAGTAAATTGTTGGGGCTGTTGAGGGAATAAAGGAGGAGTGGTTGAAAATATTTCAACCTGGGTATGTTGTTAGAAATTAAAAACTATGTTTTGTCTTGAGCCCAAAATTGGGCGTAGAAGTTAGAGGGGAGAATCTTAACAAGAGAATAGAAAAGAAAATTCATAGAAAGAGGACAGGGGAGTACGTAGAAGTAAGAAGAAAAGAGAAGGATGTAGAGAAGATAGAGAGGAAGGACCTCTCATCCAAGAGAAGTTGCTGTAAGAAGAGGAAGGAGCAGAAGGAGCAAAGGAGAGGGAGATTATCACTCATTGTTCATTGCGGCATCCAAACATTGTCAGATTCAATTAGATAATCTTGACACCAACACACTTGGTAATGTTATGGAGTATGCGTCTGGGGTCGAGCTCTTTAAGCGCATTTGTAATGCTGGGCACTTTAGTGAGGATAAGGCTCGTTTGTTTTCTTCCAGCAACTTATATCAGGGGTGAACTATTGCCATTCTATGCAAATTTGTCATCGGGATCTAAATCTAGAAAACACACTTTCGGACAGAAGTACTGCTCCCTGTCTAGAAATCTGTGATTTTGGCTACTCAAAGTTCTCCTTACTTCATTCACAGCCAAAGTATATTGTTGGCACACTTGCTTACATTGCTCCTGAAGTGTTATCAAAGAAAGAATATGAT
Organism: Torreya grandis; assembly: GCA_037957365.1. Classification (NCBI taxonomy): domain Eukaryota; kingdom Viridiplantae; phylum Streptophyta; class Pinopsida; order Cupressales; family Taxaceae; genus Torreya; species Torreya grandis. The sequence goes on along the minus strand of JARHVA010001261.1, from coordinate 2,839,739 downwards.
GGGAAGATTGCAGATGTGTGGTCGTGTGGAGTAACACTATTGTTATGCTTGTGGGAGCATATCCATTCAAGGATCTCGAGGAGCCAAGGAACTTTAAAAAGATTATTCAGCGTATAATGAGCATGTAGTATTCTATATCAGACTATGTTCATATTTCTCCAGAAAATTGAATGAAATTATTGATTTTTAGCTGTTGTTTGGTCTGGGACCAATCGATGCACAATTAGTACTGGAGGCTGGAGATATGTTAGAATTTAATCAGTGTCAATCACAGCTGGAAGGATTATATGCTGAAGGCATTAAGGGGAAGTAGCTGGGATGGTGTTGTTAAGGGCTTGTCGCTGAAGCCACGACAAAGAAAAGAATCTAAATGTGGACCTCAGCTCTGCCAGACTAGCCAAGGATCCCTCCTTTTTCTTTTAGATCTACCCGATTTGAATACTCCTTTTGAAGCTGTGTGTGCTATAGTTCCAAATGGTTTTTATGATGAAGTGCTTCTTTCAAGGAACAAAGTTGCTATTGCTGCTGAAGCGAGGCGGCGAATAGAGCATACAAGAGTCAAATTAGGCCAAACACGTAAATTTTGATCAAGATGAATTGAGTACGGGCTACTCTGTTTTACAATAAAAATTTAAGATGTCGAATTTGATGCATACAAGAAATTATGCATGCTTCTAAAATCTCTTCTTTCATCAACGAAATATTTTAACAGGTAGATTAACTTCTCAGGTTGTTTCTGGAATTATGGAGTTTGTTAGATTGGAATTAGTTTATTAGATGTCAAAGCAGGCTACACAATTTGGCTCTTTAAGCCTTTTGATAAGCAGAACATAGACAAATAGTTAAACCCTGTTGCAGTTTGATGTCCAGTGCATTTAAATTCCCCATTTCTCCAAGCTACCCAGAAACTACGGACTCTGCAGGGTCAGGGTCAGAACAGTCCAGAACAGTTTCATCATTTGACAAATGCACAAGTAAATTACATGACTATGTATCATAAAGAAACTCATTGAGTGGACCAAATGTGACTATCTAGGAAACTGTCCAAATTTCAGAAGAATATATTTTGTCAATATTGTAGAAGAGCCCTGTTTGCAGTGTGTCATTGATAGAGCATCAGTTATGTTAATTGTGAGAATATTTATATAATAGGTTAAGTTTCAAAATTATGATACTAGTTATGTTTAGCTAGTAGCAACTTAATACAATCTCAAGATGATTGTATGATTTTCTTATATGTATGTTAGTACATATGAAAATCTCATAGCATATAGTATTGCTTTTTATGAATTGTTAGTATAGATTTGTGTTTCTTTGAGCCTTATGCACATTTTTATTTAGAGATCATCAAGGCATAGAGGCCCAACAGAAGAGAGATGAATTATGAACATGAGTTCTAAGCGATAGGATGGTATCGTACTTAGCCTCACATTAACTTAGATTATTGGTACTGAGTTGGATCTGACAGATGAACTTATCGAATCTAAGATTTGACAGGTGAAACTTATCAAATTCAGTCATATGGCCATACGCATGTATATTAGATGGTGTTCCATGTGGATGATTATTCCATGATGTATACATTTTTACCAATTCCTACTCATCATCATACTTTTTTGAAGCTTTGATTGAGATAACATAGTATTGACTTGTTATATTTATTCGAGGCTATGTGGAGTAGCGATAGTATTAACATATACATATTATTTTTGTTAGGTGCCCTTAATACTCTTCTCTAATTTGAGAAATTCACTCTCTAGGTTGGAGAGATGTGTAGAGAGACTGGAAAGATTTGTGGGACTCTTTTTGGTTAGTTGTTTTGATGATCTCATGTGTATTTGGGAAGTTAGTAAGACTTTTTTTGAGTTTCCAAAACTCGGGGTGGTCATGTTAGTCTTGAGCATAAAGGAAATTTGTAAAACTTAATTAAAAAATAGAAAAATGTCATCGAGTAGGGTCTTGTGGGATCGATACTCTATAAATAATATTAAATGAGTACAATAGGATGAATTTTTAAGGTAAATTTACAGTTATTTACATGTTATGATGATAGATACTATGTTTATATGTTGATCAATTTTGATGTCATACATAAATTTTGTGTCATCAGAATGATGACCAATTTTACGAGAAATGTCACATCCTATTTTCCTCTGCTAGGTTTTAGTCCAATGAACTATTGTCCCTTTGGCATACATGTCATTGTGACACATTCATTGTGGTGCATATGCTTACATTTGTGTGAATATTTAGTCTTGATATGCAAATCAAGAAGCTAGAGATTTGATTTTATAGATAAATTAATTAAAAAATAGTATTAATGTTATAGTTAATTTGTCAAAATAAAGATTTATTATAATCTTAAACTGTTTAATTATATTAGACAATTATTAAATGGTGATTTTCAACATATAATTTATGCTAATAAAAAAAAGTATAAATCTTAATTAAACATTAGGATGAACGTATACTTTTAAAAAAGACTTATCTAGTGATAGTCAACTGGAATTGATTATTAATTAATGTATGAAATCTTTCAATGACTTTAATTTGAAAGGTGAAGTTGAGTTACATTAATTTTAACTGAGAAATCAAGGGAGATAAATTAGAAATTTATCCGATAACTACAGGTGGGACTTCCAGTTAATTATTTGGAATAAAGCCTACATCTTCGATTCCAAGTGGCATGCAAAGTGGGGAAAATGAGAAAAAAAAAAGGTATTAAGGAGAGAAAAAGAGAAGGATTTGGACACACAAGAATATACGAAAGATTTATGAAAAAGGAAAACTAGAAGCGGAAGAGGTTTTGGAAGCAAAAAGGAAAGTTTTATCCACCAACAAGGGAAGAAGCGTATCAGATAGGTACTGTAATTAATTTTATGGTGTATTATTGTATTGAAAAAAAATTGTATTATAGAGTATTTTAAATCTATGAGTAAACCCTGTAGAAGCTTTTGGGAAGTATATTTTGGTAAACTCCTTAAAAACTAGAATTCTACCAATATAAACTCAAAATATTTTATTGGAAGAAGTAGTGACTTGAAAGTGATAAATAAATTTAAGAAAATATCTATAAATGCTGAAAGAAGAATAAAAAGGAATTAGAAACTATCATAAATTTGGAGAGATGATTTTAATAGATCCAGATAATACATAGTAAGGTTGAATGGATCAATTTATAAATAAAAAATATATTTTTTGATTTCTGTTTATATACTATCCTTTAAAAAAAAAATAGTCTCAGTAAAATACCCATAATTTTTTCAATTTTTAATGAAATTGATAAATTTAAAATGTTCCAAAAATCTTCGAACGTGTAGAACAAAACCCAAAAGGCATTTTAGAAAATCCATTATGATGAGTGAGCATTTTTATGCATAAATGTGACAGGTTTTGTAGAAGATTTATGTTGTAAATACGGATTAAAATTGATTTGGATAAGTTTTATGAATGAAGATTTAATATAGTTTGCATATCTTACGATTTTTTTTGCAAATGATCCATCGACCACAGTGAAAAAAAATCAATTTGGTTTTTATTGAGGATTAAAATTTGTGTATAGGCATTTATCTCCATTCCTGGGTGTTACATATATATAACCCTACTATAGTGTGAAAGCCCTTTCTTCATGTTTTGAAATGCTAAATTGGCTGGGCTCATATGCTTATATTATGAGAATTTGACAGGAAGGGAAGTGGAGAAAACTACATTCAGTTGTTTTAAATTTTATATATATATATATATATATATATATATATATATATATATATAATGGTTTATATATTATATGTATAAATGTGTAATTAAAATAAATAGATATTATTTAGGTTGAAAATTAAGATAGTATAATTTATATAATATTATATTATATATTATATTGTTACTATATAATCAAAAATTATATAGTGGGTTGTGAACCTTCAAATGTGAACAACCTACGTAAATATAACAGGTTTTTTCCTGTTTAAAATATATCATAATATGAAATTTGTTGAGACAAATATAAATGAAATGCCCTAGAAACATACGATTTGATTATAAATATTATTTTATACTCTGAATAAATTATGTAGGGGCAGAGGTTTTTATTATATTTCTTAATATTTGGGTTTCTTATGTGAAACAAAAATATCATAAACTTTATGAGGATATTATCATAATATGTTTGAAAATGATGACTTGTGTCAATACCTATTTTGTGTTATCTAAAAATTATGAAAAATGCATAAATAGTGCATTTCATTGACTTAATCGGTTTAAGGGGAAACCAAGCTTAACTATTTTGGAAAATATCTTATAGATATTTTTTTCTTAAATGTACTTCTTCTATACAAATAATAGAATTATGCTTGAATTATCTGTTGTAGATAAGTTAATATAGATTTTTGTTGTCATAGTTGGTTGGCATGGGATTGTCAATGTATGCTTATTACATCATATATTACATGTATGTAATCTTGATCCATAGATTAGTTTACCCAGATGGTGAGCTTATGCTTGAGATTAAATATCTATTATGTTTATTATGGAGCTCGCATTGATGATATGGCCAAGTAGTGAGACAGTTTCTCAAGCTTGGATGGGTATGGATAACCTGATCAAGTTATGTGTTATGAATTTGACTAATATGGATGACCAATGTTATTTAAAAACTTGGGCCAAAGTAATCTTAGATTAACATTGATAATTCATAAGTATGATTTGCATATTGTGTGATATCATAGTTGAAACATATTTTTCTTTATGATACACATTATGTAGTAGAGTCTTACATCACATGAGTGTACTAGCATATCGAGCAGTATTTATTGATTTTTGATATTACATGCATAATGTTAAAGTCCTTTGATACGTATACCTAAACTGTATGGTTATGTAAGGACTCTCGAATCAAGAACCAAAGCATACTTACTCTATGGATGGGTAACCCATCTTTATGTAGATATTATACCCAAGAAGATAATATTATGATTTGGATTTACTTAACGATATACAAAGTATTTGATACCCTTTCTGTAGGTAGCTAAATTCATAGTGTGGCAGTATAGGAGAACATCACATGATACACATTATGATTTTTTTTATGATACACATTATGTAGTAGAGTCTTACATCACATGAGTGTACTAGCATATCGAGCAGTATTTATTGATTTTTGATATTACATGCATAACGTTAAAGTCCTTTGATACGTATACCTAGATAGCATCGTTATGTAAGGACTCTCAAATCAAGAACCAAATCATACTTACTCTATGGATGGGTAAACCATCTTTATGTAGATATTATACCTGAGAAGATAATATTATGATTTGGATTTACTTAGCGATATACAAAGTATTTGATACCCTTTCTGTAGGTAGCTAAATTCATAGTGTGGCAGTATAGGAGAACATGAGAATGATGTTGGACATCAATAATCTTAGATTATACATATTTGATGCAACTAATAGGGTTGTAAAGATCATGAAGACTTTTATCTGCAATTAAAGAATGTATTTATACCTTTTCTTTGCATGCGTTCGAATGAGAAAACTATTGAGTAAAAATTTATACCTTTAGTAGTTTGATAGAACTACATCTGGCCCTGATTCTATGCATGTAGGAGACATAATAGATATGTATGGTAGTTCAAGAAATGAGCACAGGCATAAGAGACTAACCTTTATAGGTATTCCTTAGTATGACATTTGTTATGAACACTAGTGAAAATAAATAACCTTTTTTAGCATAGTACTATTATACCAACTTGTCAATTGGATCAAGTTTGTCACATCTTGTAAGGATAAAAACTTGTATGCAATATATTTCATGAGAAAACTAAATGTACAAGTGACTAGACATTTCTAGAATAATGTAGTTCATCGTTAGGTGTGCCTAGAGATTATGTTCTCTTGAGATTATTATTGAAGGTATACTCAGATAGTATAATTCTGACTTACTTTATTATTATGGTTGGGTGTAAGATTGTTATTGGTGTTGAGTCAGATACTCAAACATAAAGACCTATGAAAATATGGGATGTCATAGAGTTTTACAGTATGAAAAGTACCTAGATGGTACATGCTATATACATTATATCTTGACCCATGCCTAAATAAATATATGAGTTATGGTTATTAATGTTTGGGTAGTGATCATAAACTATGATACTATGGGATATCATAGGATACTTCAGCTTAAATGTATATACACAAGTGGTATATAATATAGTTGTATCTTTGGACTCTCACCTAAGTTAATTGTTCTAACAATTTTTTTGGTTATTACTTGAGTAATATATTCATAGCAGTTAGAAGGATAACATGTATGTGTGAATATGATCTTACGAGTATAAATGAATGATAGGTTTGACTATTATGTAATTTAATACTTTCTTGTTTTGTATATTTCACTTACTCCTATGCATAGCATGTGATTTTTATATGGAATTAGGAATTTGGATTCCTTCATCATTGCTTATATCTAGGTTATATGTGAGAGTGCTTGGGTAAGCACACGAGCCTATATTAGCAAGATGCTATGCAAGAATGTGTCAATTTGATGTGGTATTAGACTAGAGATTTAGAAGCTCATCTATGTCATGAGTATTTTATTCCCTATTTTGGATTAGAGTGCCAACCCCTTTGATGATGTTGTCTCATGGAGTAGACCATCACATTTGAAAGGAGAACTACATTAGACCCTAATTTTGAGGAGCGAATATGTAGGCTACCCAAGATTGTGTGGGGCATCAGGTCTAGATCCTTAGGCTAGGTTAAGGTAGACTTGATTGCATAGCAATCCATGCAAATGGTTGAATTAATACCAATGTTTAGTATGGGAATTCAGATTGTGCTAATGTCCCTAGTGAAATAACAAACTTTTTGTATCATACTTTTTATTCTGTTGCTTGTAGTGTTGGAATATTGAATTTGTTACTACTTGAAGTTGGTGATTATATGAATGACTAAAGGATTCTAGCAATTGTTGTTTATTGAATGTTCACTATTTGGTTTTTTTTTTAAATTTACTACATTTTCTTAGAACAACTAGGAGGATTGTTACGAAGCAAGTAAGAAGTGGTTTGGAAATGTCACAAAAGGTGTTGGAAGACCATGTAGATAGTGGAATGAACTCCTTTGATTTACATCTGTCAAATCACCATGGCACAATGAAAATACTAACTTCCAAAATTCAAGCCCATGAATTCAAGCAATCTACTACCACCTACAGGTTGCTAACTAGACAATTAGTCCTAAGCTTGAGGATAGAGACAAAGGGTGTAGAAGATATGATTAAAACCTAATTGAGATCCTAACCAAGTCAAGAACCATTGATATGATCATTGAATTGGAAGTTGAAGATCTTAAAAACTCAAATTATGTAGTCTAGATGACCCTAAAAGGTCACCTACAAGCCTACTCCAAGATTAATCCATTTTTAAGCTGAAGAGAGGGCAAATGTGTTTTAAGGGTGTTCTATGCTTAACTTGGATTGTCAAGACAAATCTAAAATCCATGGAGAAAGTATTTAATGTAAGGGTGAAGACCTAAAATAAAGAGTACAATCATGACACTAAAGGGTCACGTACATGCTTGAAGTCAAGGTAGATTGAACTTAGACATGAAGAAAGGAGCAAAACATGATATGAGAGACACTGAGGTCCACCTCAGTTGAAAAATAATATCATAAATCCATTTAAAAACCAAATAAAATATGACAACATTGGTCAAACTTTCAATTTCAAATATCCATACACAGTCAAGAGGTAAACTACAGGCATGCCTACTCTTTATGAGTTTTTACTTGATTTGAAGGTGATTGAGGACTGTGAATAGGTCTGAGAGAAAGATAAGCCATTTGGGAATTGTCCATAGTGAAATCAAGACTTCATTTGAACCCTCAAAATGAATGTTAAGGGTATACACAGTTCAAGACTCGGTCTACACCTAATGAGCATAAATCACACACAAGCTTACTTGCTTGGCTGAGTAAACATGAAAAGGAGAAATCCTAAGGGAGCATATCCCACAAAATCCACAGACTATTTGAAATAGTTTAATGAATATCCCATAGAACTTGGAGACTATATGACAGAGGTATGAAATGTTGATGAGTCATGTTTTAGGGTACACAAGACTAAAATCCATGCATGAAAATTTTACAACCAATCATGAGAGAGATTGGTGTTTTGAGGCCATCTATAGGCATGATCACACTTTTAGAATTGATACAAGGGATGGTTATGAGTGGAACAAGACTTCCATGGTCCACTCAAATCCACATAGGCAGCTAGTATACCCACTATTTTATCTCAAACCAAGGGGTCTATTTGAACTCAAAGCATAAGTATAGATAGGGTATCAACACACCTTTATGTGTAACCAAAACATAGTTTTCAAACCAAATGCCTTTAAGGGATATCAAGGAGGTGATAGGACTTAAACCCCAAGTCCCCTCACTAGTGCACCAAATGCATACAATGGGGTAATAATCCTTTCAAAGGTAGGTAGAATCATAAAGAAGGTTTTTTTAGGCATCTAAACCTCTAACAATAATGGAGGTTATCCACATGTACCTTGTCCATACTTGTAGTTCTACGAACTGCCATAAATTCCCTATTTTCATGTTTTTTGTATTTTTTAGGTGTTATGAGAAGGGGAGAACCTACCAATATTTGGATGAAGTTATTTGGGATGTTTTATAACTTTTTATGCCAAAAAAAATTCATAATATACTCTATAGGTGGTAAAAAAAGGCTCATTTTCCAAGGTTGTCTCAAATAGGCCTAAAAAAAGACTAGGTGTCTAGGTCATTTCTTGGTTTGCATACTTCCACAAGGTCTCAGGACCCAAAAATTGAGACGAAATTTAGTGATATCATAGGAAAATTTAATCACATAATTTTTGGTGATTTCACAAGTGTGAGAGAGGTCTTGATCAAGATAATAGGGTTATAGGCAAGGGGGACTAATTGAAGAGAGAGAAACGAATAAAAAATGGACTTCTACTAAAGAATCTAAAGATGAAATTTGACATGGAGATGTAAGGCCAAATTGGATCCTATAATATGCTCTTATTCTTTTATTACCCTCAGTATATTCTCATACATAATGAGGTTTATAGGTTTTTAAGGTTACAAGGAAAATAGGCCTAGTGAGGGTTTGATGAGCAAAACGAGTCATTGGGAGTTATTCTAGGAACTAAAATGGTTTCTTTCCAGAATGATAACATATTTTAAGACCATTCATGGATATAAGAGGACTTGAATAAGATGAACTTGAGTTTAAGGCCACTTGAACCAAGTTAGGCATGAGAAATGAAGATTTTCAAAACACCTATGTACATGAATGATGGAATGTAATATAAAAGGAGTTTATTAAGGAATGGGAGATGTCCAATGAGTTTTATAATATTATTTCATGGTTAATTCATGATGGAGAATCCCATTTTTCACTCCTCTTATGAAAAGAAGGGCAATTTTCAATAAGTTAGTCAAGGTGTCAAGCCAATTTGTAACTCATATGCCACATGGAGGGTTAGAGAATCTTTAGGAGTGAGACACATGGATTTGGAGGTCTTTTCATGACTATTCCATAACCCCATTTATTTTGGTAATTCATGAAGACACTTAGCAATCTCTCTCTCTCTCTCTCTCTCTCTCTCTCTCTCTCTCTCTCTCTCTCTCTCTCTCTCTCTCTCTCTCTCTCTCTCTCTCTCTCTCTCTCTCTCTCTCTCTCTCTCTCTCTCTCTCTCTCTCTCTCTCTCTCTCTCTCTCTCCACAATTCTTTATATAAGCAACCGATTTTGGCTTTGTAATCAATCCACATCTGGGATGGCTAAGCTCTGTTAGTTTGATTATTGATTTTGCCTTTGAATAAAAGATTTTAAGTTGGTTTTGAGTTCTAAACTTGTTTTCTAATTGTGTGAAGTAGTTCATAGTTTTATGACAAGTGATAATCATTTATCCTTATGTTCACTTTAATATTTCATGTTTTTTGTAAGTATTCTACTCTCTAATAGGTCACATGAAGTTTAGTTAGTGTTCTTGTATGTATCTAAGCATAATTCCATAGAGAAAGTACATGGTAGTCTTGTGGAGATTAAGTTGGTGCATCGCCTCATTAGGTTAGATTTATTTTATGTTCTCGCTATCCCCTTTCATCTCAACAAGTTAGTAGCATAGGTGATGAGCTTGAATAGACATATCAAGAGAGTTAGCCCTTCAATCTAGAGGTTTACCCCTATTACAAGATAACCCACAAGTCTAGGGATAATCCCATTGTTTCACTCAATTGGAGTAGGCTTGAACTACCTCTCCAAGGGTGCATAATTGAGTGACAACAAAAACTAGACCATGTTACTAAGTTACCAAGTACTAGTAATATTTATTTATTGCATGTAAATGAGTCATGATAGCTATCTTAGCCAACCTGACTAGTTAAGTTACTTATCATTGGTATTATTCATTCATAACCCGTAAAGTACCTAGATCGGTGAATGTGAGAATTTTGTTGCATTTAATGTTGCATTTCTTTTATAATTTTATTGTAATTGCATGTTGTGTGCTTAGGCTTCCACATGGCAACAAAAAAATGTTGAAGGTTTATGACCAAGTATAAAGTAGTTAGTGGATTCATTTCAATGCTTTTCACATCTGCAGTTGCGGAAAGGGCTTAATAGCCTTTATCTTTCACTAGCTAAAAGTTGATTTTCACTACATATTCTGCCTTAGGCTTCACTATATTAATTGATACAGAGGAAACATGGGTTGTTAGAGAGTACTCCAATGTCTCAATATTATGTTATATAATTATAGTATATCCAAATGGCCTCTAGGGATTGGAAAAGACATAACTTTAACTCTAACGTGGGCCTACTGCCTGCAATGACAATGAGAATCACGATTATCTTATGCAATAAATGCAAACAAATAGTAATTTTCCAAGACAAATAAATAAACAATACTATCCAAGTAACTGCCTTATCCTCACTATATATAAATAAATAAACAAATGAATAAATAAACTTGAGTGCTTGAAAAAAAAATACAATAAGACGAGAACTAATTAATTGTTGCTTTTAGTGGTTTAATGTTCAAATGGAAATATGTTTAAATAAGATTTAAGGAATATTCTAATATTTATATGCTTAATTTTATAATTATTAAAATAATTTATATTTCAAGTTTATTCATTGGTTGAACAAAACTTAGATTAATAGAAAAATGATTCTTATAGTTTTGCATTAGTAGGGACTAGTAAGAATGTGTAATAGAAAAATGAGATAAAACATAAAATATAAGAATTAAGTTGTTTAAATCTTTCTCCTCATAATTCCTTGAGTAAGCAATGACGTTTTAGAGAAATTTTTGTCTTGAATATTAAATTAAAACTAACATGTAAGATCAATAGATTAGATTCTTTGAAATTTTATGAGAATTTAGAAAATAATTTTTTTTGTCTGTATTAAAATTCTATGAAACAAGCATTGGGGATGTAGATAGATTTTTTAAATGTGCTAGTTATGCCTTATTTTACCAATATTCAAGCCTCGTTGGACGTTTAAAGGTCAGTTGTTTTAACCTTTTATATTGGATTTAGCGTGATAATTATTGTTTATGTTAGATTTGGAATCGGTTATGGTTGTTTACCAGAGATTATACGTGTCTAAATATTCAAAACAAGAAGAACGTAGATTACCATAATAATATATATTTGACTTTTTATTATGGATTATAATTTTTTATTATTATAAATTTAAATAGAATTTTAATTAGAAATATAATATTTTCAAAGCCTATGAAAATAAAATTAAATTTTTATATAAATTGTGTAGAAATTTTTCATTAATGTTAGATTTTTATAAATATTTCAAATTATATGATCCATCATGGAGATAATAATATGTATTTTATAAATGATAATTAAAAATATACATTATAAAATAAGCCATATAGTAATTATTAAAATATTATTTGAATGTCAATTTTATAAATGATAATTACCATTACACATGAAAGATACTTAGATGTGATGATGTCGATTGTACATTAAAGTCATCATTTTTTTTTAAATGTCTTATTTAAGTGGTGGTTAGTTTTAATTGTGACGATGATAGGACTCTACATTATACAGTGGGTTTATATATTAATTATTGAACCAAACTTAAAGTTGAAGAGGACAATTCATAATGGATGTACAAAATTGAGAACAAATTACAGTGAATATCCTTATATATAAATTGGTATAAATTTAAAGAGCATCAATGTTGTCAGGATCTAATAGCTCCTAAGAGCACACATGATTACCTTTGTATAAGCAACTAAACATGAAATTAAACCAGAATTAACAAGTAGCTAGAATTCAAAAATAGCACAGAATATGAGAGACAATACACAATCTTGTATTAATACTCATCCAGAAGGAAATACAATGAAGATGCCACACTCTTTCCACACCTCTAGGGCATACAAGTAATCTTCCCTCAAGAGTTCACTCTCTCAATTACGGTCACAACAAACAACTCAAACACAGAGTTGTTGTTCACCTCCACCAGACAGTAACAATACTGCCAATACACAAGTACTCAAAGCACTCCAAGTAGATCTACCTTAAACTTACAACAAACTATAAATCAAATGATCTTACTTACCATGTGGATCTAACCTGATCTTGCACAACCTACAGATCAACCTGGTTTTGGACACCTGCAAACCTAGATCTTACAATTGGAAGGATCTCTTCCTTGTCCTTGATTATAATACAGCCCCATGAGTCTATTATATAGATCCCATGCAAACAATAATTAGACTTTTAATTAGAATAATTAGAAATGCAAACTCAAGACTTAAATTAGTCTTTTACATGCAAACTAACTATCTATCCAAAAATAGGCCAATTTCAGAGATGCATGCACACACAGTCTACCAACATTGATTCCTGTTTGACCGATGTCGGTCGACCCCTAACCGACGTCGGTTACTGTGAACACTGAAGATGACCAACATCAGTTGCTCTGCAACTCAGTAACCTCCTCCATTTTCATTAGTGAAGCTTTTAGCTCCACAACCTAACAATCTCCCACTTGGAGATAAATAGCTGCATCTGTACCTGTACTTGTACATCCTCTAATTTTGTTTCCTGGCTTATATCCCTCTTCAAGTTCAGTCTTAAAGACCAATAGAAGTTGAATGAAAGTTCAAATTCTCCTTTGTTCATGGCTTTGTTAACATACCTGCAGGGTACTCATCCTTGCTAGTCACCATGACTGCAACAACCTTCTACAACTCTGAAATCCAGCTAACCACCGTACCACCAACAATGAACACATGTCCTGTGGTGCTTCTCCTGTCATCCAAGTATCCTACCACATCCACATCTACATACCCATGTAGAGAAGTCTCTAACCTTGCATAGCATGAATCCCTACTGCTCGTCCCTCTTAGATACCTAAGAATCCACTGAACTGCTTTTCAGTGCTTCTTTCCTAGATTAGCCACAAACTCACTGACAACTCCCACTACTTGGGCAAACTCCAGTCTAGCACACATGTACTTAACCTCATCATGTGAATTGGGACACTATTTTGTGAACTATCCATCCATAGGTGTGCTAACCGGTTCTGCATCCTACATCTTGAACCTCGCCACTACCTTATTCACATAATCATCCTGAGATAGCATCAACCTGTGATCTACCCTATCTCTAAGAATACTCATGCTAAAGAAGTTCATTGCTTCAAAATTCTTCATGACATACCTCTAAACTAACTTTACCTTTAGCTCAGCAACTCCCTGCCTGTGTGACCCTACAACAAGCATACACACAACATATAGTAATAGGATAATGTAGGTAATATTATTCAACCTGATAAAGTAACACAATGCTTATATTGACATTGACTAAAGCCATGCTTTGTCATACACCTGTCAAACTTCCATTGTTCTGTAGCTTGCTCAAGACCATTTAACCTAGCCTTCTATCTCATGTATCCATTTTCTCTCTTCTTTAACTTGGGAATCCATTCATCTTTTAGTGCTTTCTCTCTGATTGGCAGCTCTACCAAATCTTCCATTTGGTTCTCATCCAAGGAATCAAATTCCTCATTCATGCCATGCTCCCACTATTTTTTGGATTCTACCTACTCTACTTCTTTAAAAACTTCCTGGTTCTTGACCATCAGTGAGCAACAAGTAGTCTAGAGAAGGGGAATAATGAATTTGAGGCTTACTTACCATTTCAGTCCTCCTCATGGGCATTTGAGACTCCTTGATAGCTTGTTGTCTACCCAAAATCTATTCTGACAGTGATTGACCTTGGTCACCCCTCAGTCTGCATCCGACCGACGTCAGTTCCATGTAACTGAGCTGACTGTTGACGTTGGTTCACTGACCGATGTCAATGTCCACCTGATTGTCGATGCCAATCTTCTGATCGACGTCAGTGTTCACTTGCCCAACCCCACCGACTCTTGTCTACACATGACCGATGTCGATACCTACCTATTCGAATCAGTTCCACCTGACTGATGTCAGTAACTGTGTTTTCTTGTGAGTGATGAATTTTTACCCGTGAGCTTACTTTGAATCAAAACATTGTTCAAACTACCTTGCTTAGAATTATTCAACCCCTTGAGCTGATCTCTATCCGTCATCTTCTCCTTGAACACCAAGGCTATCCTGTTCTTGTCAAAAACATCAGATTTCCTCTTTGTGCAATATACCCGATCCTTTCTTGTAGTATGTGTTTCAAGAAACCTCACTTTCTTCTGTTGCTTACAAAATTTTTGATCTATGCTTTTCGAATCTGAACTCTTACCCTTTGACTCAAGAACATGCATCTCCTTCTTATTCATGTGACTAAGCCTACGGAGCCACATCTCTGCATCTACATCTGAAGTAGATAAACCAGAAGGAGAATCAGTAAGACAAGTAGATAGATAAACAATACCTACTTTCTTACTTCTTGCTAAAACAAGTGTACCCTTGGAAAATTTCCAAGAGTCCGCTGTGAGAGTTACTGTGCATCCTTCATCACCCAACTTTCTTACAAAAATCAAGTTCTGCTTCAGGACTAGGACATGCATGACCTCCTTCAACACCCATGTGTTACCCCTTTGTAATCTCAGCTGCACTTTCCCTTTGCTAACGATTTGACAAGGCTTACCATCTCCTAAATAAATCTCTCCAAAGTCCCCTTGGACATATTCATGGAAAAATTCTCTATTTGGGGTTGCATGGAAAGAGGCACTAGAATCTAAAACCCAAGATTCCACTTTATCCAAAGAAAATACAAGAGCATCCTATGCAACAATACCTGCAACAACATCTGCTTCTTTATTTGCTTCATGCTGATCTTCAACTGACCTGCAACCTTTCTTTATGTGCCATGTCTTTTCACAATTCCAGTAGATTACTCTGCCATACCTGGATTTGGATCTCCTGCCTATCTTTGACATTGATTTCCCTTGCTCGATCTTCTCTCTTTGTCTTCCCCTACTTTCAACACTTAAAGCATTCCCTAATGATTCACCTATGCTTTTCCTACAAATTTATTCATTCAAGATTACACTAACAACATCATCCACTTTCAAGATATTTGAAGTAAACGCAGTATTACTTACTGCCATTACCAAGCTATCCCAACTTTCAAGTAAAGAGCATAAGATTAAGAAAGCCTTAATTTCATCATCAGAAATAATATTGACTGAATTTAACTAATTTACCAAACCATGGAAATAACTAAGATGACTATATACAGATCCACCTTCCAACATTTGCAAATTAAATAATTGCTTCATAAGAAATACCTTATTCAAAGCTGAGGGTTTTTCATATAAATTTGTCAAAGATTCCATTAACTCAACCGTTGACTTTGCCTGTGATAAGTTAGAAATCACAGACGATGCAAGGCTCAACCTTATAGATCCCAGAGCCTTCCGATCAAGAACCTTCCATTCTTCATCTTTCATATCTGTGGGCTTGCATGCAACCCCACCCAACGGTAAGTACAGATCTTTATGATACAGATAATCTTTTATCTACATCCTTCATAATTGATAATTCTTGCCATTGAATTTCTCCATTCTTAGCTTACTTTCTTCTGCCATTGCTTTACTCCCACTCAATCAGAAACCCCTGAGAGTGACTTGTAATCAACAAACACTTAACACACTCTGAAACCAAGGTTTTAGTGAACCTGCTCCGAACAAGGCTCTGATGAACCTGCAAACTGGCTCTGATACCACTTGTAAGGATCTAACAGCTCCTAAGAGCACACATGATTACCTTTGTATAAGCAACTAAACATGAAATTAAACCAGAATTAACAAGTAACTAGAATTCAGAAATAGCACAGAATATGAGAGACAATACACAATCTTATATTAATACTCATCCAGAAGGAAATACAATGAAGATGCCACACTCTTCCCACACCTTTAGGGCTCCCACACCTCGAGGGCATACAAGTAATCTTCCCTCAAGAGTTCACTCTCTCAATTACGGTCACAACAAACAACTCAAACACAGAGCTGTTGTTCACCTCCACCAGTCAGTAACAATACTACCAGTACACAAGTACTCAAAGTACTCCAAGTAGATCTCCCTTGAACTTGCAACAACCCGCAAATCAAACGATCTTACTTATCATGTAGATCTAACCTGATCTTGCACATCCTGTAGATCAACCTGGTTTTGCACACCTGCAAACCTAGATCTTACAATTGGAAGGATATCTTCCTTGTCCTTAATTAGAATACAACCCCATGAGTCTATTATATAGATCCCATGCAAACAATAATTATACTTCTAATTACAATAATTAGAAACGCAGACTCAAGACTTAAATTAGTCTTTTACATGCAAACTAACTATCCGTCCAAAAATAGACCAGTTTCGGAGACGCATGCACACACAGGCTGCCGACGTCGGTTCCTGTTTGACCGATGTCGGTCGACCCCTAACCGACGTCGGTTACTGCGAACACTGAAGATGACCAACGTCGGTTAATCAAACCGTAGTTGGTTGCTCTGCAACTCAGCAACCTCCTCCATTTGCATCAGTGAAGCTTTTAACTCCACAACCTAACAAATATCACTTATTTAAATAACTGTCATCATCAAATAAAATAACAATTATTATCAAATAGAACAACTATTATTCTCAATTACCATTTAAAGTCATATATATATATATATATATATATATATATATATATATATATATATATATATATATATATAACAACTATCATTAAATAAAACAACCATTCTCATTAATCACAATAAAATATTTAATATTATATCTATAAAAATCTATATAAAATTATCCGTCTATATAAAAAAACATAATTAATGAACTTATCCTAATATAGGAAACTTTACTCATGTATATAGTTGTTCCTGTTCTATATAAATTATTTAAAAGTAGAAGGAAAATAATGATACTAAATTATTTATAGTTTTTATGATATAAAAATTAAAAACCTTTTTAAATTTATGAACAAAATTAAAAAAAAAATTTACAAATAAATATATTACTTTTATAGTTTTTATGATATAAAAATATGAAACGATACTATAAGGGGGCTGCCCAAACACTTTCATGGGCTGCCCAAACAAATCTCACTATCACTGAGACCTGTCCGCACCCCCTTTTCCACGCGTCCTTCATCCCTTTCGTGTTTTACGTGGGTTCTTTTACACTTGATAAATCAAAATAATAAGATTTATTATTTTATTAAAAAAACATATATATTTATTATTTGATTAATAGATATTTATATGGTTTTTTAATATTTGTTTTATAACTACACTGAGAAATGTTTTATGATGGTGGAGTTATAATATGACGAATGTGTTCACTTTTAATAAATATGAAGGTTACGTAAGGGAAATGTCACTTTATTTTTAGAGAAAATGTTTTTTTTAGTACTCATGAGTGTGGAGTGGATTAGTAAATTTGTGAAATGTTTTTTTTTAGTTTATTGAAAGAATTTACATTTGTGATAAATGTTATAGAAGTGGTATTATACTGAATTTTGATTCATCTGTTTTTCTAAGGTTTACATATTTACTATTCTTCACTGTTGCATAACAATTGAATGTAAATTTTACTGATTTTTTATTCTATAAGTTTTATTTTCCTTGTCTTAGGTTGCTTATCTGGTTCCTAGACACATTTAGCATTAAACTTTGAGGCATTGTTACTACAAATGTTAGATCATCTGTAGTTTATAATATGTATTTTGTATTTTGTCTTCTTGGTGTATATATTTTAAATGTTGATTGTGTCAATGATCATGGAGACTAAGTTGATTGTATAGGAGTCCTAACTTTTGTACAACCAATCATTCATCATAAGTTGGTTGCTACTTTTGTCTACCAAAACAATAGTTCCAACTTTTCATAAATTTACTGCATCTATGGATGCGATCTTGTTAGTTTAGGACTTTATTTTCCATTTTTTTGTTTTATTCGGGTTATTCATACACATGTGGTTTAGCTTGCTTAGGTGTCATTTGTCATAAGGAGTTACTTCACTGTCATTTTTAGCTAGTTGGTAGGAGTTATCCCTTGACCGACTATTCCAGGGACATTTGAGTTACGTATCTATTTTAGGCTCTTTACCAATATTATAGGGGAAGTTACTTGTAATCTCCTATTTGTACTCCTTTTGTAAAGCTGAATACATAGAACATTTGCATGGTTTCCACTCTTGATTTCTCTCACACAGTGGCTTGTTCATTCATCGTTATTACTTTGTTCAAGGCACAATGCATTCAGTATTCCATCTTTGATCTTAACGAGACCTTCGACATGGTATAAAAGTACCACACATCTGGTTTTGTGTGTTGATTGAGTTTGTTATGAAATTTTGAGTTTATTGGAAAAAAAGCACTGATTTTTATATATTGTTGCTAGTTTTCATCCTTGGTAGAGGCATTGGTTTTTATTTTGTTGAGTATAGGGTCCTTCTTGCTCATCCTTGGGAAATGTAGCTCTGCTCTCCAACTGGATCTCCATCTCTCTTCACTTGATAGTTCACCAACATTGGTTTTTTATTGAGGTGAAAATGCATTTTATTGTATTGGAGTGTAAGTTTTGATTTGAGGTAGGTTCGAGGTACTTCTACAATTTTGAGTCGCCTACTTCATGATAGGTCACCAAACCATGATTGGAAACTTGAACCAGGGGTTACTTGTGGAGACTACCTCTTTGGTATGATGTGTGGGACTCGATCTGCCCTTTATGCAAACAACCAAGAGTCTCTTAATAGAACAATGCGGGAAGTAAATATAATGAGGTTCTTGTTTACTTTCTAAATCTGTGAGGCCTCTTTTCTTAGCTTCCCCCTGCACCTACATTTTTTTTAAACCAATATTCACTCTTGCACCTACATGTTATCCTAATGCTCCTTCTCTCACTGCCCTCGACCCTTGTTCGACTCTGTTTGACATTTGCTTTATAATCTGATCTCTATTCCTTTGCCTACACATCGACCCACCACCTAACCAACCCACTTATAGTCTCCATTTACGGCCTTGAAGCTTGCATTCAACACCCATGACCTGCATACGAACACCTTCATAATGCCTCCATTGTCATGCAGATCCTTAGCGAGTTCAAACCTGCAACAAGCTCCTCCTTAGCATCATCCATCCAAGTGAAGCCTTAAGCTCTCTTAGAGCAGTCTCCAAGTTTGTAAACTCCTTGGCGACACCTCAAACCCTCCTTCAAAGCTAAGTCTCCATGTTGTTCGCTTATTTTTGGGTAGTTCATGTTTTTTGGGAAACCATCTATTGCCTATTAGCCTTTAAAAAAGGCAGGGTTACGAATTTTGTTGGTGGGGGACAATATTTGGTAGGCAACCAAACCCCTTCACAAGTAAATCTTCTTTTCTCCTTCTCTCATTGCTTTCTATTCAACTCTTTTGCTTGTACTTCTCATTTGGATGCATTTTCAATGATAACCGATGTCTATTTTGAGGGCCATTTTCAGATAATATTGATGATTTTTTTTCAATTCCAAGGGCCATGCAAGCTCCAAATTATGTTTTGCATCATACCCAGGTCTCTACCACCATATCCAACAAGGGGTGATACCCCTTAACCCCACTGGGCACTATCATTCCGAGACCCCCATGTCATGGCCCCTTGTTTAGCACTTCCAGTGTACTTTCAACCAAAAGGTAGTCAGACACTGACAACATCTACATTTCAATGCCTAAAGGACACTTTAAAAGAACTTTTGGATAATTGTATGGCTTTGCAAGATTAAATTTCAGTTATAAATGATTTTAAGTATGCCTTGTGATACCTCAAATCATTTTCAACTTTAGACCAAATTCAAGTCAAACTACTGACACTCCAAACATTTTATATCCTCAATCATTGCCTTCACAAGCTAAGGCAAATTTGAAATGAATGGTACAGCCAGGAGAGAGAGAGTTAGGAGCTAAAACTTTGGCCATTGTTAGGGGTCCTAGTAAGCTTGAACTCAGTGGCATTATTTTGTAGATTAATGGCCTCTTATTTATGAACAATCGCTAAA
This sequence comes from Torreya grandis, assembly GCA_037957365.1. Classification (NCBI taxonomy): domain Eukaryota; kingdom Viridiplantae; phylum Streptophyta; class Pinopsida; order Cupressales; family Taxaceae; genus Torreya; species Torreya grandis. Next base: position 2,819,205 of record JARHVA010001261.1, on the reverse strand, counting down.
AGTGATAGTAGATCACTATATCCTATCCATTCGAGAAGGGTCTATTCTTGTATATGTTTCTCCACTTAAGAATTTGATGGAGAGGAATGGTTTTGAGGGATGATTTTATAGGTTAAAGAGATCCTTTTCATGGTGGTTTCATCAGCCAACTCATCTCTATGAAGTGTCTTCACTTGAAATAAAATGGTCTTGATGTACAAAGTGTTTCACTCACTCCTGCTGCAAGTTTTTTTTATCTAAGGTATTGTTCACTTTCAGGGGTTTCTATATCTCCATTGTTCATAATAAATCTCCTCACTTTTTCATAGTTCATGTGTCCTCTCTTGAAAAGCATCTCCTTGTTATTAGTCTCTAAGAAGTGTCATATGCCTTGCTCTTGAAATGCATAGTACAGTTCATAAATGGTCTTCCAATGATCTAAGTTCCATGGTTGATCTAGATGGTGATGATAAACTAATGTTTTATAAGTTTGAAAAGAATTTAAGTTCAATTGTGAAATTTTACAATCAAATCATGCTCTCAAACAAAGCTTATGCATTGGTTGACTGTGTATGCAGTTCGTACAAGACTAGTTAAGTGAGTTGAAGGTGACACAATGTTTTCCATATACTCTATATACCATTGAAGGAATGACAAGGAAGTGATAAGTGATTTGATAATGCCAAGAAGTCAAGAGCTCAAGAAGTGGTTTTGAGCCCTGAGCAAGCAAATAATGACCTATAAGACCTAAGCCTATAGGTCCTCATTTTGTATCAAATTAACGTCACTCTCCAAACTATAATAATAAAAATAGAATATTTGACTACAAGGTAATAAGAGATAGCTCAAAAAAATGATTAGAGAACACCTAGTCACTTAGATAGCCAAGAGAATCAAGAAATGGAGTTCACAGTCAAAAGACCACCTAAACTATTGTGTATGAAAGGAGTAAGTAAGAAGTGGTTTGGAAATGTCATAAAAGGTGTTGGAAGACCATGTGGATAGTGGAATGAACCCCTTTCATTTACATCCTTCAAATCACCATGGCACAGTGAGAATACTAACTTCCAAATGTCAAGCCCATGAAGTCAAGTAGCCTACTACCACCTACATGTTGCTAACTAGATAATTGCTCCTAAACCTGAGGACAGAGACAAAGGGTGTAGAAGAGATGATTGAAACCTAATTGAGATCCTAACCAAGTCAAGAACCATTGATATGATCATTGAATTGGAAGTTGAAGATCTTGAAAATTCAAAGTATGTAGTTTAGATGACCCTAAAAGGCCACCTATAGGCCTACTTCAAGATTAATCCATTTTCAAGTTGAAGAGAGGGTAGAGGTGTTTGAAGGATGCCCTATGATTAAATTGGATTTTCAAGACAAATCCAAAATCGATAGAGAAAGTATTTGATGTAAGAGTGAATACCTAAAACAAAGAGTATAATCACGACACTAAAGGGTCACTTATAGGCTTCAAGTCAGAGTAGACTGATCTTAAACTTGAATAAAGGAGCAAAACATGATATGAAAGTCTTTGATGTCCACCTCAATTGAAAAATAAGATCATAAATCCATCTAAAAACCAAATAAAACATGATGACATTGGTCAAACACTAAATTTCAAATATCCATACACAATCAAGAGGAAAACTACAGGAATTCCTATTTTTATGAGTTTTTACTTGATTTGAAGGTATTGAGGACTGTGAATAGGTCTGAGAGAAAGATAGGCCATTATGGAATGGTCCATAGTGCAATCAAGACTTCATTATAACCCTCATAATGAATGGCAAGGGTATACATAATTCAAGACTCAGTCTACACCTAATGAGCATAACTCACACACAAGCTTGTTTGCTTGGTTGAGTAAAGTTGAAAAGGGGTACTCCTAAGGGAGCAAAGACATTTGAAATGGTTTCACAATGTCATGAATATCCCATAGAAACCTTAGATGATATGACAAAGGTATGAAATGTTGATGAGTCACATTTTAGTGTACATAGAACTAAAAGCCACATAGGCAAATTCTACAGCCAGTCATGAGAGAGATTACTGTTTTGAGGCCTTCTATAGGCATGATCACACTTTTAGAATTGATATAGAGGATGGTTATGAGTGTAACACTACCTTGATGGTCCTCTCAAATCCACATAGGTAGCTGGAATACCCACTTTTTTATCTTAGACCTTGCTCACTCCATTGGCAAGGGGGAATCTTGAGACCAAGGGGTATATTTGAACTCAAAGCAAAATAAGCATGTCAAACCCCATGGAGGGACCTTGAAATAATGCATAAGTACAAATAGGGTCTCAACACACCTTTAGGTTGTAAAATAACTTAGATTTCAATACAAATGCCTTTTAGGGATAGCAAGGAGGTGATAGACTTTAAACCCCAAGTCCCCTCACTAGTGCACCAAATGCATGGAATGGGGTAATAATCCTTGACAAAGTAGGTAGATTCATAAGGAAGGTTTTTCTTAGGTGTCTAAACCCTTCCCAACAATGTAATTGAGTTGTACGACCCAAAACTCAAATTAGACCTCTTTCGAGTTCAAGAGAGCTAATTATGCCTCCCGAGGAACAACCTTACACACTTGTTCTCCAATTGGAATGAGGTCAACTAGTGATATATTCTTTATGAACAGTTGTTAAGACCCTAAACAGGTCTTAAACCCTGATAGTGACCAATCAAGGTAATTGGACCTCTAAAATACATCTAATGCGATAGTTTTCTCTTTAAACCTCTTGGATGTTGTTGAGGAATCAAAGGAGGTTATCCACATGTACCTTGTCCATACTTGCAGTTGTATGGATTGCCATAAATGCCCTATTTTTCATGTTTTTCATATTTTGTAAGTGTTATGAGAAGGGGATAACTTACCAATAATTGGATGAAGTTATTTGAGATGTTTCCTAACTATTAAAATAATAAAAATTACATAATATATTATGGAGATGGTAAAAAAAGGCTCATTTTCCAAGGCAGTCTCAAACAGGACTAAAAAAGACTAAGTGTCTAGGTCATTTCTTGGTTTGAAAACTTTCACAGAGTCTCAAGACCTAAAAATTGACATGTAGGTTAGTGATATCCTAGGAAAATTGAATCACAAAATTTTGGGTGATTTAAATAGTGTGAGAGAGGTCTAGATCAAGAAAATAGGGTTCTAGGCAAGGAGGCCTAATTGAGGCCTAATCAACGAGAGAGAAACATAAAAAAATGGACTTCCACTCAGAATCTAAAGATGAAATTTTACATGTAGCTTTAATGCCATAATGGGTCCTAGAATATGTGATTATTTTTTATTACCCTTCGTAAATTATCCCACATAATGAGGTTTACAAGTTTTTAGGGCTACAAGGAAAATAAGCCTAGTGAGAGCTTGATGAGAAAAAAGAGTTGTTGAGAGTTGTTCTAGGAACTAAACTGGCTTATTTTAGGCACAATAACATATTTTATTACCATTCATGGATATAATATGACTTGAAGAAGATGAACTTGAATTTTAGGCCACTTGGACAAAGTTAGGCATGACAAATGAAGAATTTCAAGACACCTATGTACATGAATGTGGGAATGTCATATCAAAAGAGTTTATTAAGGCATGGCAAATGTCCAATAAATTTTATAATATCATTTCATGACTATTTCATGATGTAAAATCCCATTTGTCACTCCTCTTATGCAAAGACGTGCAGTTTTCAAGAAGTTAATTAAGGTGTCAAACCAATTTTTAACTCCTATACCACATGAAGTGTTAGAGCATCATCAAGAGTGAGACACATGGCTTTGAAGGCCTTTTCATGATTATTCCATAAACCCATTTATTTTTTTAACTCATGAGCAACGACGTTTGGTTTTTTAATCAATCCACATCCTATATGGCTAAGCCTTGTTAATTTGAGTATTGTTTTTGACATTAAATAAAATATTTCAAGTTGGTTTTGAGTTATAAACTTATTTTATAAGTGTGTGAATTAGTGCATAGTTTACTGCAAAGTGATAATCATCTATCCTTGTATTCACTTTACTCTTTCATGTTTTGTGCAAGTAGTATGCTCTCTAAAAGGTCACATGAAATTTAGTTAGTGCTCTCATATGTCTCTAAGTGTAATTTCATAGAGCAAGTACATGGTATTATTGTGGAGATTAACTTGGTGCAACACCTCACTAGTTTAGGTTTCTTTTATGTTCTCTCTATCCCTTTTCATCTCAACAAGTTAGTAGCATAGGTGATGAGCTTGAATAGACATATTAAGAGAGCTAGCCCTTCAATCTAGAGGTTTACCCCTGTTATAGATAACCCACAGGTCTAGGGGTAATCCCATTATTTCACTCAATTGGAGTAGGCTTGAACTACCTCTCCAAGGGTACAAAATAGAGCAACAATAATTACTAGACCATGTGAGTAATTTTTCAAGCACTAGTAATATTTATTTGTAACATGTAAATGAGTTGTGATAGTTGTCTTAGTCAACCTGTCTGGTTAAGTTGCTTAACATTGGTATTATTCATTTGTAACACTAAATTATTAATTGTAAAATGTAATGGCTAAACACATGTAACTAATTAAAGTGTTATGGACTCCAAAGCTCTTAATTCTTACTTCATGTGTGATGGTTATCACTTTGAAGTAAGCTAGTAACCGTTAAACTTATATGGATCTAGTCAATGGGTGGTTCTTTCAAACCCAACACTATTTTCTAGTTGTAAAGATGAAAATGGGTTTTACTTTTCACCCTCATGGTCCCAAAGTACCTAGATCGACGATTGTAAGAATTTTGTTGCTTCTAATGTTACGTTTCTTTTATAATTTTAATGTAATTATATGCTGTGAGCTTAAGCGTCCACATGGAAACAAAAAAATGTTGAAGGTCTATGACCAAGTATAAAGTAGTCAGTGGATTCATTTCAATGCCTTTCACATCTGTAGTTGGGGAAAGGGCTTAATAGCCTTTTATCTTTCGATAACTAAAAGGTGATTTTCACTACATATTAGGCTTCACTAACTTAATTGATGCAAAGGGAACATGGGTTGTTAGTGAGCACTCCAATGTCTCAATATTATGTTATATACTTAAATGGCCTCTAGGGATTGGAAAAGACATAACTTTTACTCTAGCATGGGCCTACTGCCTGCGATGACAATGAGTATCAAGATTATCCTATACAATAAATGGAAAAAAAAAAAAAAAATCCAAGACAAATAAATACAAAATACTCTCACAGAGAAACTCAAACATATCCAAGTAACTTCCTTTTCCTCACTATAAATAAATAAACGAATGAATAAATTAACTTGAGTGCTTGAAAAAAATAATACAATAAGATGAGAACTAATTAATCGCTGCTTTTAATGGTTTAAGGTTCAAATGGAAATATGTTTAAATAAGATTTAATGAATATTCTAATATTTATATTCTTAATTGTATAATTATTAAAATAATTTATATTTCATGTTTATTCATTGATTGAATGAAATTTAGATTAATAGAAAAATGATTCCTATAGTTTTGCATTGGTAGGGACTAATAAGAATGTGCACTAAAAAAATGAGATAAAATATAATATAAGAGTTAAGTTAATTAAATCTTTCTCCTCATAATTCCTTTAGCAAGGAAGCTCATTTTAAATAAAATTTTGTCTTGAATATTAAATTAAAATTAACACGTAAGATCATTAGATTAGATTCTTTGAATTTTTATGAGAATTGAGAAAATAATTTTTTTGATCTATATTAAATTCTAAGAAACAAGCATTGGAGATGTAGATAGATTTTTTAAATGTGCTATTTATGCCTAATTCTACCAATATTCAAGCCTCGTTGGGCGTTTAAAGGTCAGTGGTTTTAGCCTTTTATATTGGATTTAGGGTGATAATTATTGTTTATGTTAGATTTGGAATCAGTTATGGTTGTTTACCAGAGATTATACGTGTCTAAATATTCAAAACAAGAACAAGATTACCATGATAATGATAATTTGACTTTTTATTACGGATTATAATTTTTTATAATTATAAATTTGAATAGAATTTTAATTAGAAATATAGAATTTTCAAAGTCTATGAAAATAAAATAATTTTTTTAAATAAATTATGTAGAAGTTTTTCGTCAACGTTAGTTTTTTATAAATATTTCAAATTATATGATCCATCATGAAGATAATAATATGTATTTTATAAATGATAATTAAGAATATACATTTTAAAATAAATCATATATTAATTATTAAAACATAATTTGAATGTAAATTTTATAAATGGTAATTACCATTACACATGAAAGATACTTTTATTAAATATTATAACTTTCTTTTTTGATTTTAACTCAAGGGTAGATTTGCATGCTTTTTCTTTAATGTAAATTATATGTGATGATGTCGATTATACATTAAAGTCGTCAATTTTTTTTAAATGTATTATTTAAGTGGTGGTTAGTCTTAATTGTGACAGTGATATGACTCTATATTATAGAGTGGGTCTATATATTGATTATTGAACCAAAATTAAAGTTGAAGAGGACAATTCATAATAAATGTCTCTATAAATAGACTAGTACAAATTCTAGAACAAACCATAATAGATATCCTAATTTGTATAAATACAAAGAACATCACTATCACTCATCCAAATAACCATCATCATCAAATGAAATAATGATCATTATCAAATAGAATAACAGTTATCTTCAATTATCATGAAAAGTCCAATACTAATATATATAACACAATAACCGTCATTAAATAGAACAACCATCTTCATTAATTACAATAAAATATTTAATATTATATCTGATAAAAAACTATATAAAATTATCTGTTTATATTAAAAAACATAATTAATAATCGTATCTTAATATAGCAAACTTTACTTTATGTATATAGTTGTATCCATATTCTATATAAATTATTTGAAGTAGAAAGAAAATAATGATAATAAATTATACATAATTTTTTTTAATGATATAAAAATTAAAAATTAAATTAAATTTTTTAATAAAATTATTAAAAAAAATTAGAAATAAATATATTACTTTTATCATTATTTTGTCATAATTGAATATGAATGAGATGGTTCACGTGGGATTTTTTTTCGCGTCAGAAAAACTACCATAAAAATATGAAACGATACTTGTTGGCCAACGAGGGGGCTGCCCAAACATTTTTATGGGCCCACATTATCACCATATTTATTTATGGCCATATTTATTATTTTGATTAATAGATATTTATATGGTTTTCTAATATTTGTTTTATAATTATATTGAGAGATGTTTAATGATGGTAGAGGGAAAGTAAGGTCGGGAGTTATAATATAATGAGTGTGTTTATTTTTAATAATTCACAATTTTAAAAATTAGCAGTTATTTTAAAAGTACAAGTTATGTCAAAGAGCATGTCACGTTATTTTTGGGGAAATGGTTTTTTTGTAGTACTCATTAGTGTGAAGGAGTGGATTAGTAAATTTGTGAAATGTTTTTCTTTTCATTTATTGAGAGAATTTACATTTATTGTAAATGTTGTGGAAGTGATATTACATTGAGTTTTGATTCTTCCATTTTCCCGAAGTTTACATATTTACTATTCTTCATTCTTACATAACAGTGGAATGATTTTTTATTTTATAAGTTTTATTTTCCTTGTCTTAGATTGCCTATCTGAGTCATAAACACATATTTAACATTAAACTTCAAAGCATTGTTCTTGCAAATGTTAGATCATCTATAGTTTATATTTATATTTTGACTTCATAGTGTATATATTTTAAATGTTGATTGTGTTATCAGTCATGAAAACAAAGTTGATTGTAGAGGAGTCCTAAAGTTTTTGACAACCAATCATTCATTATAAGTTGGTTGTTACTTTCATCTACCGAAATAATAGTTCCAACTTTTCATAAATTTACTGCAACTATAAATGTGATCTATCACCTTATAAAAAAACATGTAACCGTTCATTGCCCTGACCTCAATACACCTGCACTCAAGGTCCTTGGTAATTCTTTCATCTTTCATTTTTTTTTTTTTTTTTTCGCATTCCATCATTGATTTTATAACAAATAGTTATTGTGATTAGATTGATTCTAACACGAAGTATCTCTCAATGTAATTCCTTTGTGGTAAGGTGTGCATTCTCTATATACAATAAGTCAAAATAATGCATAGCAAGAGAACCCTATAATTGTTTTTTAAATACAAGCCAAGTATATACTTAAGTCTATTTGCAATACAAAATAAGATTGTTTCTTTATAAAAAAAATTGAATAAATGACTAAATTCACATATATTACTCTCCTAATCACAAATCCAAACACTCATTTGTCTAGGGATAATAACAAACACTCAAAAGAATTGCCAAGGAAAATAAAGTATGAAAATTTATTCTCTATAAATTTGCTCTGTTCTCTTTATCAACTAAAGGTTGGAGAGATTTTGATTATTTTTTCCAAATATGCCTTAATTCCATTTCGGCTATTATGTTGAATGCGTGTATTTACCTATACAAAAGTGTAAACTTCATTCTGAAAAATATTGAATTTTAAAATTTTCATTCATTCATAAAAAGGCCCTTAAGCTCTATATTATCCATACCCAAAAATGCTTCAACCACTTTCTATACGAGAAATGCTAACTCTACATTGTAAAGACTCTGAAACTAAACACCTACATATATTTATACAAGAAATGTCTAAACTATAGTCTAAATATTTTTATGATAAACCCCTGTAAATATCTATACATAGTGAAAGATTTAAACCGTCCTAAAAATTAACTTACAACGTTCAATTATCCATACAAAAACAAAGATTTATTATTCATAACCGAAGAAGCTTATCTCTGATTCCAAAGACTTTTATGTTAAAAATACCTGCGATTATCTATGTGAAAACGTCTACCCATACAAAACAACCTTCCAGATCCTATACTATTCATTACCATAAATGATAAGAGTAATGAACTTAACCATTACAATTGTCCATACATAGAATGGAACTCCATTTTGAAAGACATTCTAAAAGTTTCCACTTAACTCTACATTTACATATATAAAAAATTGAACTCCGTCCTTACGAAGAACCCATTGCAATCCTATATCATTCAGATATAAAATATTGAAACCTCGTTCTATGGATTATTAAGTTAACTACCTACCATTATCTATACAGACTTAAAACACAACCTAATAAACACTCAGTTCTCCAGCTTCCAATTATCCTAGCATACCTTAAAGCCTATAGTATTCATATCCAAAATTGTGTAAACTCCACATTAAATACTTTAAGCTAAAACCCTGTAATTATCTACACTAAGATACGGACGTCATCCTAAAATCTAATAAATTTTCCTTGATCTTAGTTATTTATGGTAAAAGAAACCCTTGAAACCCTATACCATGCATTCCAAGAAATGCATAAACCAGTTGAGGGTTTTTAGCTCAATACGTGCAATTATATACACGAAGGAATCCTAAAAAACAATGAATGTTTCGGCTTCAAGATTTGGATCCAAATGAAGCCCTCATACCACACCCAAATCGCAAAATTTAGTGTGCCCAACGAAGATGGTGAGCTTCTTGTTCTGGGGATTGGAGTCAATTCTCTTACTCCTTGGTGGAAAGACTGGCACTAGCCCACGATTACTCCTTTTGCTCACTATTCTCCTCAGTTGGGATACAAGCCTTTTGCCCCTTAGCATAGTCAAGATGATACTCTCAATTATTGATGGAACCTCTGATCCAACCATGGAATCTGGGCCAGAAGATTCGGCAATATGTGGGTCGCTCCTATTGAGCCTAAAAAAGGTAATTTTCTTTGGTGCATCCTCTATCAGGGTTTGCATGTGGGTGACTGACTTAAGCACAAAGGGGCCCCAAATCCCATTTTCCAGCGTACCATCAAATCGAGTCTATTAAACACCTTTTTTTAATTTGTTCTCACACTTTGTCGGCATGGCAGTGTATTCATACCCTCTTTCATCCATTTAGACCGATGTTCTCTACATGGAAGATGGCTCTCTGGGGGGTCTCTACTCTAATTCCTACAAGATACAACAGATTTTGGTAGAGTTTTCATGTTGACATTTTATTTCAAATCTAGAAAGTTAGGAACTATGGTTGCTTTGATCATGACGAAATGGAATGTAGTTTTTATGTTACTAACAAAATGACTATCATTTCCAATATCACTCTTCAGATTCAAAGCTGAATTGACAAAGTTCCCTTGGAACTTAATCACCTTCAGTGCCTACTTGATCACTAGGGAAATGCCCCGTCTACAGTTAGTCAAGAACATCCAAAGCTTCCATATTTTTCGTCGCCTCCTCATGGATGGGGACATGGTACACATCGGTAGCTTTCCAGGAACAGAGATAAGAACCTATCTCCCTGTTGGTCCCACCTCATTGGTCTTCCCCGTGGCATGGTGGACCGAGTGGATCTACTAGTAATGGAGGTGATGGCATCCTTCCTCCGCCCCGTCCCATCCCTCCCCTCCCCAATTAGGACCATGGAGGTGATCGTAGGAGTTGGGGCCCTCCCTCCCAGGACAAGTTTCCACAACTGCGTTTGGCAAATTTTCCTGATATACGCATGGACAATAACAATATTGCACGGCAAAATAATAGATGGGAACCTTCCCCTGTGGATGAAGACCCCCTACTCAGGGTGGTTGGAGTGACAAGCTGCAGAGTCTACCTCTTTTGGCCGCCATATTTACTATTGCAGTGTAATGGTTCCCTTTATTGCTATTTGGTCTTATGAATGCTTTGTTAGTTGTCACGTATCTTGGATTTGATATATTGTTGAGTGGTCATTATTAACCTTTTATTAAACCTTTTACTTCTTGAAGTTTTTTAATCCTCGATTTGACTTTGCTCGTGAAATGTGACTTTTCAACCCTTTTTTTTAGTATAATTAACGTTATATTTTATACTTATTTATATTAACATAGATATACTCTTCAATTAAAAAAAAAAACATAAAATAAACTCTTAAGATTAATACCAACAATTATGAATACAGTGACTTCAAACACATCCTTAGAAACATTGAAATCTACATCTTCAATTTATCAATATAAAGAAGCTCCATCCGGACTCAAAAATGTTTAAATCCCATTCTAAACTTCCAGGAAAAAAATGTTTAAAACCAGCATAAGGACTTCAAGCCAAATGACAGTAAACGCCTAAAAAATTGTCCTCAGTCAATCTTGTAGCTATTAATCCCATCAATTATCCATATACAGATATGTTTAAACCCGATCCTGAAATAACATTGAATTCTGTAGTTCCAATTATTCATATACACAAACCCTAATACTTCAAAATACATTTAAAAAAACGTATTGAGCTTAGCTAACCTACAATGTCCATTCCTGAGGGTCACGTCATCAGAGTGATTGGAAAATGAAAGTTTGATTTCTTCGATATGACAACAAACCAGATCGACGGCCTCGTGATCTGACATGTCTCCCAGCACTTAGAAAAACAAATTTAATCTGCACCAAATCTGAACCAACTCAGGATTACTGAGCTTAGGCATCGCCTTCACCAGGCCCCTTCATCGCTGGAATTTGCCGCTTTTACTTGTTTCTGTATTTGCTCTACAGGTACTGTCAAGAGAAGCCTCGGTTTAGACATTTTATTTGATTTGGTAGAAGCAGGGACCACACTGTGGGAGGTTTATCGATGCACAAACCATCATCAAATGGTCACAAGATGAAAAAAGTTGGTTAAAAATATGAGTGCATTTTAGGTTCCACATAAAGTTTTCAAGTTTATTCAGCTATTTTGGGAAATCCCTATTGTAGTGAAAGCTATGGATAAGGAGTTCATGATCTTTAAAAAAATAGAGGGGGAAATGAGAAAGTATGATTAATGTTTAATTTAGATCAATAATTAATAAGTATACGATTTTTTTTAAATTGTATAATTTAATGATGATTTAGTGTGTAGGGAGCATTTTCACGTGGTGAATTGGGTAGTTATGGTGAGGGGAAATGATAGAGTATTTCAAGTGACAGATTTGATGAACCCTGGGAAGATATATGTTCAAAATTCAGTGACATGTCATATCTATCAATGCAATATGTAGCATGGACAAACATAAACAACAAGATAGACTCTGAGACTTCAATGTCTTGTCCCTACATTAGTAACATTGCATCATTGATTAAAGCCACAAATTAGACATAGAGCCCTATCATAATCAAAGCAGTGCTCAAGACATTCTTGTCTACCTTGACAATAAAAAAAGGTCATTCAAAGATGTTGCCACCTTGCAAGCTACAGATCCATTTGCAATGGGCAATGATCACATAAATCTAAAAGTTTCCTTGAATCTATGGCCAGTGTTCGATATGGGGCCCTTGGTGTATGATATCATCAGAAATACCTTGTCATTTCCCCTCACCATCGTCACTCATCTCACCTTGCATTATTTCACTATTTGCATGTTTTGTATGGCCTTGCCCTTTCTTCTAAGGGTTTGAGTATGGTGTTTATGTATGTTCTTAAACATGATTTAATTGCTCTAGGTGTCAATATATTAACATCCTAGATGAATGGAAGCTACAAGATAGACTCTAGGACCTCAATGTCTTGTCCTAACATCAACGACATTACCTTTTCCTCTTTGTTTGAAACTCATGTGAAATTTCATACTTTGGCAAGCTATATATCATCAGAGAAATATTACACTATATTTTGGGATAAATCAATTAGTCGACCTGTAAGTAGCAAAGTCCTTGTACCTAGCATGAATCACTAATTATGGCGTTATCTACAATTCATGGCACATATTTGCAAATTATCCATATGTAATAGAAAAGAAAAGATGCAAGACAATAATCAACACATAGAAAGCTAAGAATGACTACCAAAAAATTTAAGGACAAACCTAAGAAGAATCCAAAGTAAGCATTTTTCCTAAAAGATCCAAAGCATGTTTTCAAAGCTGTTATTCCACAAAATAAGACAAGTTTGAAGTTTCTCTTACCAATAAAAGTACCATAGAAATTGTCATTTAAAAGAACAAAGGATTCAATCCAATGTGCTCATGCATCAACATGCACATGCCAAAGTAAGCAAAGAAGTGATTCCTGTAACAAAGCAAGGTATGAGTTGTTCTCACTTTTTAAAGATTTCTTTGACATGCCTTCTCATTGATCTTGTTGAATCTATAAGAGCCCCAAATTTTAAGTTTAGAAACACCTATCCAGTTAATCTCATTCGGAGATCCACAAAGCTCATATATTTTATTGAGTTGTTCTGCCTGAAAAGGTCAAAAAAATAAATTCATTGAAGAGCTCTGTTGAATAATAAAAGTAAAGTTTGAATAGAAAGATGAACATTGATTTATAAGTATAAATCTCACTCTCCCCTGGTAAAATCGGTTTCCCATTAAGAAGTTCCACAAATATTCATCCAACCGACCATATGTCAACAATAGGACCGTACATTGTCAATCCTAGCAACAACTCAAGTAGCCTGCTCAAATCATCAGAGCACAGAATTAATTAAAAAAATGGTGTTCTATCTCAAACCATCCCTTTATGCAATTAACCATGTATAGAGAAATATGACTACAATAACAACAAAGTAATATGATATCTTATCTATACCACAATGTGATAACTCAATTCGTCAAGCTTTGATTTGTATCACTGTAGATGGATCTTGCTAGACCAAAATCCATGAGCTTTAGAATGCCATTATTTTCTATTAATTTATAATCAATGCTTAAAAAAGCTTGTGAATAACATCATCAACATATTCACCCTCTTATGCTAGTTGTCATTTGTTGTAAGTACATTAATGAATGTAACAATTAATGGCATTATGTGTTGTCAATATTGGTAACTACATATGATGTCAATAAGGGAATATTTTTAAATAACATATGTAGAATATTTTATTATTTATTTTCCAAATTTTATGTTAAATTTTAGAATTGCAAAAATAATATATATTTTTAAATTTTTCATTGATTGAACAATAATTGAATAATTATAAAATGAAACCATTAGATCTGCCTTCGTAGGGACTAAATATTATGTACAAGATTTAGTAGAGAAATGACTCTTAAATATGAGGGTGTCGATGTGATGTAGGTCCATCAACGTATATAGCATAATATTGATGGTGTTTGCTTTGTAAAAGATTTTATGGGTCTTAGAAGGTCAATAATAGTCCAAGTCCAAGCCAAAATTGTTCATTTTCAAGTCCACTTGTTAAGGTTTCCATGTTTTCAAGGGGAAATTTGAAAATTTGAAATTGTATTGCATAATTTGAGGGGTTTTCAGATGTTGTGTGGGTCTAGGTCCATCGGTTAGGAGTTTATAGGGTTTAAATAAATAGAAAATGATTTCAAATCATTACATAAATTTTTAAAATGTTTTTAAATCAATCTAAGGTCATCCAACGTAGAAGAAGGCCTAATTTAGTATTTACTAAGGTTGGTTAAGATTGTTGAGAAGTTTGTGAGGTAAATAACCAACCAAAACCAAGTTTCTAAAATTATTTGAATTATATAAAAGTTGAACCACCTTTGGAGGACCTAAGAAAAGCATAAAAACAAGGATAAAACCAAAAAGTTGCAGGCCATTGAAGGTTGTTGAAGAAAAGCAAGGGGGTTTGTATTGTTATGTGAAGATTTCATAAATAAAATAGATCTCACCTTTGATGTGATATGTTATTTTATGTCATAACATTGTATTTTATTATGTTTATGAGTTAACTTTCATCCATTTCCTGTTCATGAAGTTATTTTCACATTCTGAGTTAAGAAAACATAAAATTTTCTATATTACAGTCAAGAAAGGCTTTGTATGATCATCATCTAAGTTGTTCAAGAGAAAATTTCTATTATAAAAGTAATAAAAAACATTAGGAATTTTTATCCAAGCATTATAAACCATTGAAAATCATTGTAATTCTCAAAAACTCAAATTTTGAGCTCTCAGCCTCCCTACAAACCTGCAAAGCTTAAACCAGGGTTTTAGAGAGGAAAATTGATTTTTATTAAGATTTAACCATTGAGACTTCTTGAAACTTTATAAATAGGTGATAGGATATGTTTATCAAATTTCCAAGGTCTTTTAAGAGTTTATAAGATTTTTTATGAGAACTTGTAATGGACTGTGTTAAAACAAACCTGTAGGAATCAATAAAATAGGGTTGCAGCCAAGGAAACTCAAGTTTATCTTAAACCATAGTTTCACATCCTTAAAAATTTTGTGTGTAGGTGATTTAAAGTGTCCTTAAGAGTATATGAAATTTATTAGTTCTTAAATATCCTTATAAGGATATTTATAAGTCACTGTGTATTCTAGACCTATAAAAAGACAAGAAAACATAGAGTGATAGTATTGGAAACTTGCATAGATTATAAATTACTACTTAAAATTATTTGAAACTTGGGTAACATGTGTTTTAAGTTTTTATTAAGAGGATCAAGACAATTTTAGGACATGGAATAATATTTGAGATAATATATTAAAGACTATTTCTAGGCGACCTTATATTAGGCCTAAAAATAGGGCTTAAATTCAAATTTTTGAGTTTTCTTGAGTGTCCAACGAAATAAAGAGAATAGAATAGGTGACATATGTTATTTAAGATGTGATTTATTGTAAAAATCCACTTTAATATGTTTTGATTCTGAGTTCCAACACTCATTGGGTAATAAGGACCTAATAGGCCTAAAAGGAAGACTATAAGCCTATTAGTAAAAAACCATTGAAGGTTCAATTTATATAGTTATTCTTGACAATGGATCATGTATGAATAAGATACTATACTAAAGGTGATAAGAAGAATTTAAAAATTCTTTTAATAGTGTAAATATTCAAGTTGTGAATAAGAAGTATCAAAGAGAGCAATCGGTCAAAGGAAAAAAGAGCAAATTAAGAACTCCATTTCACCATTTTTGGTATTAGATCTCAAACGATCTAAGCAAAATAAGTAGGTATCCGAAGAATTGGTTGTATTTCAATCAAAGGTGACCTAAAAAAGAAGAATACAATTTTTGAAATAGAATCCTAGGAAGAAGATTTGAGAAGATATGATAACAAGCTATGAGAAAGAAGCTTGTGAAGATGGCACTTAGGACTAGAGTTTCTAGAGGAGGTCAGAGGAGGAAACCAAAAATAGAGGAAATGATGAAAGAGATGAAGAACATGAAAGGATGATTTCAATTAATGGATATGACACAAAGAAGGGGTATCGAATCAAGTTACATAAGTGATGAAGAATAACTACACAAAGATGACATAGTACCAGAAGAATAGGAAAGTGTAGAAGAAAAGCTCATAAGGACAATCATGAAGGTAAGATCTAAACCATAGTTATAAGTACCTATATATGTAAGATGTCTTAATGTAGAATAATTGATTGATTGGATTGTAGCCATGGATAAATATTTTTGAATATTAGGAGATATAGGCTAACAAGAAGGTTAGGTTTGCAGTTATAAGGCTAAAAGGACATGTTTCACTATGGTGGAATGGATTACAGGATGAAATAAGGAGAGGTAATAAAAAAAATACATCATGGAATATAATTGTAGTTAAGTTAAACTCTAAATTCATGCCAAGAGATTATTATACTTAATTGTTTAGAAAACTTCAAATTTTGAGACAAAAAGGAGAAGTTTTATATGTTAAATATAAGAGTAGGACATATAGAAAATTATGTGAAAAAATTAACCATGTATGTAAATGGTTCAAAGCTTAGTATTCACGATGAAAATATCTTACGGTCACCAAGAATAGTTGAAGAAGCCTATCAACTCACACTCAAAGTAGAAGAGAAGCTAGCCAAGAATCCAAGAGACAAGAGCAATTATTCAAGAATAAAAGGTAGCATGGTGATAACATTCATATTTATGAAGAAAGAGAAATTAGTCTTCCAAGTCAAGCTCAAATCCTAAGATAAGGTCATTCATACAAAATAAGAACATCATATTCAAAAGGTAGGAATAATTTTTTTGGGGGTATATGTTTTAAGTGTAATGAATTTAGTCATAGATCTTATGAATTCCCCATGTTCAAGAGAGTTATACTAATCAAAATGTACAAGCTGAAAATGAAGAAAGTATAGGATCATGTGGAGAAATTGAAAAAAGATAATCATTGTTGATGAAAAGGATACTTCTCAAGCCAAGCAAGGAGATTAAAGAGCCAGTATAAATGAAAACTTTGTTTAAGACTCTTTGCAAGTCAAGAGGTAAGTGCTACAAATTGGTTATTGATAGTGGTAGTACAAAATATCTAGTATGTTTTTAAATGGTTGAGAAATTGGGTTTGAAAAAGTTTGTTCATCCTACACCTTATAGACTGTCATGGTTTCATAAAGAACATCAAGTCTTTATCAATGAATAATGCAAAGTAGAGTTTAACATAGGCATCTATCAAGATGAAGTGATTTGTGATGTGATACCTATGGATGTTTGCCATGTCTTATTGGGAAAACCTTTGCAATTTGACAAAATAATAATTCATGATGGAAGAAATAATACATATACTTTTGAAAAGGATGGTAGGAGACATATATTGACACAATTGAAAGATGAAGATGTAGAAGCAATAAAAATCAGTAATCATGTGTTGATGATGAGTGAGAAGGATTTCTTGTAATAGGTAATATAAGGTGAAGCTAAAAAATTAGTTGTTACAATCATTAAGGTATTTGATTCGTCTTTAGAAAATCAAATTTTATTAAGTGAACATGAGAACATGATGACTAATGAGTTGTCAAATGAATTATCATCAACTTATTCAAAGGAATTCATTACAGGAGTTGATTTGCCAAAAGATATTGCCATGGAAGGCAATAGAAAATAAGCATTGTTAAGTAAACAGTATGAGAATGGAGAACAAGAGGTTGTCTTAAGATAAAACAAAAGATTCTTGTATGAGAAACCTTTAATGGATATTGAAAACAATTGTGAGTAGGTTGTAGAAGAAAGAGTATTTGTGGAAAAATAAAAAGCAACTTTAAGAAAGTAGAAGAAAGAAGAATTAATTCAAGTACAATATCATTCATCTAAGGTGAAGAACAAGGTATTAAATAACCCTTATGAAGAAGAAAATAAGAGACAAAAGAATAAAAACAAGTCCATCATACAAGTTGTTTTGGCTATTATCTATTTGGCAGTCATGTTGGTAATAGAGAATGGGTGTCAAAGGCATAAAGAAGAAATTGATTTCTTTATTATGTTTGCTTCATGTTTAGGTGCATCAAAGGAAGATAGGGTGAGATTGAAGATGAAAAGTATAATAATGAATAAAGATAATATTTCAATCTTGCATGCAATCCAAACACAAGAAAGTTATAGGAAAAAGGATAGATGCTTGATATACTTATGTGGTGATTAAACTCATCCTTTTGGAGAAGCTATAGACATGAATACAACTCAAAAGAGATCCAAGTTTCAAGGTAGAAGTACCACAACACAATTAGGTGGATATACATTTGAAGACAATACAAGCCTTTACCAATCACTAGCTATTCTAAGCAAACCATGGGATCTAGGAGGGCATGGGTTAAGAGGAGAAAGGAAGAATGTTGGATAAATGAAGATATTTCAAAAACATATAAAGTTAATAAGGACAAATACAAGAGCAATTATGAAGACCTCATGAGCAGGAGCTCATGAACATTTTCAAGCTTGATAGTTTGATGCAGGTGCATCAATGTAGATAGCATAATCTTGATGTTGTTTGATTTATAAAAAATTTCATGGGTCTTAGGATGTCAATAAGAGGTCAAGTTCAGGCCCAAATTTTTCATTTGAGTCCATTTGTTAAGGTTTCCATATTTTCCTACCAAAAAGGGAAATATAAAAATTTGAAATTGTATTGCATAGTTTAAGGGGTTTTGAGATATTATATGGGTCTAGGTCCATTGGTTAGGAGTCTATAGGGTCTTAAAAAAATAGTAAATGATTTAAAATAATTACATGAAGTTTTAAAATGTCTTCAAGTCAATCTAGGCTCATCCAAAGTAGAAGAAGGCCTATTTAATATTTACTAAGGTTGGTTAAAATTGTTGAAAAGTTTGTGAGGTTGATAACCAACCAAAACCGAGTTTATAATATTAATTAAAGTATATAAAGGTTTAACCACCTCTGGAAGAGCTAATAAAAACATCAAAACAAGGGTGAAACTAAAAATTTGCACACCATTAAAGGTTGTTAAAGAAAAGCAGGGGGTTTGTACTATTATGTTAAGATTTCATATATAAAATAGAGATCAAATTTGATATGAGATGTTATTTTATGTCATAACATTGTATTTGTTTATGTTTATGACTTAATTTTCATCCATTTCTCGTTCTTGAAGTTATTTTTGCATTCTAAGTTAAGAAAACACATAATTCTATGTATTACAATCAATAAAGGCTTTGTAGGATCATTATCTAAGTTGTTCAAGTGAAATTTTTTATTTTAAAATTAAGAAAAAATAGTATGAATGTTTATCCAAGCATTATAAACCATTGATAGTCATTGTAGTTCTCAAAAACTCAAATTTTAAGCTCTCAGCCTCTTTACAAAGCTGCAAACCCTAAACCATGGTTTTAGAGAGAAAAATTAAATTTTATTGAGATTTAGCCATTAAAAATTATTGAAACTTTGTAAATAGTTGATAGGATCAAATGTACAAGATGGTTTAATATTTTATAAACTTATGTATGGGAACTTATAATGGATTGTGTTAAAATAGACTTGTAGGAATCAATAAAACAAGGTTGCAGCTAAGAAAACTCAAGTTTCTCTTAAACCATAGTTTCAAATCCTTCCAAATTTGGGGTGTAGGTGTCTGAAGGTGTCATTAAGAGGGGAAAAAATGTCTTAGGTATTAAAGAGACTTCTAAGGATATGTATAAGTGATTGTATATTTCAAACCTGCAAAAATATAAGAAAACACAGAGTGTTAGTATTAGAAACTTGCAACCTTCTAAAGTACTACTTCCAATTATTTGAAATTGGGGGGACATGAGTTAGAGGTTTGTCTTAAGAGGATCAAGGTAATTTAAAGAGGTGGAATATTTTTTGAGAGAATATATGAAAGAGTGTGTCTAGGCAGACATGTATTAAGAGAATATATGAAAGATTGAATCTAGGCAGACATGTATTAAGCCTAAAAATAGGGCTTAAATTCAAAATTATGAGTTTTTCTTAAGTGTCCAAGTAAAGAAAGAGAATAAAACAGGTGAGATAGGTTATTTAAGATGTGATTGATTGGAAAAATCCACTTTAAGAGGTTTTGATTCTGAGTTCTAACACTCATTGGGTAACAAGGACCTAATAGTTCTAAAAGGAAGACTATAAGCCTATCAGTAAACAACCATTAAAGGTTTAGTCTATATAGTCATTCTTGATGATGGATCATGTATGAATAATATCCTATACTGAAGGTGATAATAAGGATTGAAATAATCTTTTGTTAGTTCAAAGAGTCAAGTTATGAATAAGAAGTATCAAAGAGAGCAATCAGTCAAAGGAGAAAAGCGCAGATCAAGGACTCCATTGCACCACGATGTGTGTAGAATGTTTAAAAAGAGAACAAAGATAAACACTAAAAATAAGGTATAATGATGTCTAATAGAATATAATATATCATTAATGTCTAAAATTAGCTATGAGAGGATAGTGAGAAAAGTACATTGTAAACAAGAGTTACGTGATGACTAGTCCATGCCTTTAGATTATAATTAGGGAATTCAAATATATTAACATATAAGGATAATTATAGATGAGGGTCATTTTCAACACTCATATTATGTGTCCTAATCATTATATTGAACATTTTCTATTGAATTGTGAAGAATTGAGTTAATTAAATCTAAATTAAAGAAATCAGGTTTTTGTAGTCCATAAAATTAGAAGAGTTTTTAAAACAGTTGCATTGATTAAATAGATTCAGTGATAGCTATCTTAGTTATACAATATGATTAAGTTTCCCAGTGCTAGTAATATTTAATTTTAATGTGTAAACGAGTTATGATAGCTATCTTAAACAACCCGTGTGGTTAAGTTGCTTAGTATTAGTATTTATTCATCCGTAACCCATAAATTATTAATTTTAAATTTTAAAATGCAATGGCCAAACACATGTAATTTATAAAAGTGGTCCAAACTCTAAAGCTCTTAATTCTTACTTCATATGCGACAGTTGTGTCACTTTGAAGTAAGCTAGTAACTGCGAAACTTGTACGAATCTAGTCAATGAGTGGTTCTTTAAAACCCAACACTATTTTCTAGTTATAAAGAGGAAAAGGGGTTTTACTTTTCACCCTCATGGTCCAAACTACCTTAATCGATAATTGTAATATTTTTTTCGCATCTAATGTTGTGTTTCTTTTATAATTTTAAATTGGTTGCATGTTGCAAGCTTAGGTTTCCACATGGCAACAAAAGAATGAAAGCCTATGGCCAAGTATAGATTAGTTAATGGATTCATTTCAACTAAAATGATATGGTTTTCACATTAGTAATTGGGAAAAGGGCTTAAAAGACTTTATCTTTTACTAGTTAAAAGGTAGTTTTCATTACGTATTGTGCCTTAAACTTTACTATTTTAACTGATATAGAGGGAACATGAGTTTTTAATGAATACTCCAATATCTCAATATTATGTTATATAATTATAATATATCCAAATAGCCTCTAGAGATTGAAAAAGATAAAAATTTAATTCTAATGTGGGCCATTACTTATGATGACAATGAGAATCACAATTATCCTATGCAATAAATGCAAAATCAAAAATAATTTTCTAAGACAAATAAATAAATAAACAATACTCTCAAAAAAAAACCTAGACATGTCCAAGTAACCCCTTATCTTCACTATAAATAAATAAATGAATAAATTAATTTACATGTTTGAAAAAATAATGCAATAAGATGGGAACTAGTTAATTATTGATTTTATGATTTAAGTTTAGGACATAATTATACTTTTATTTAAAGAATATTTTAATATTTATATGCTTAATTTTATAATTGTTAAAACAATTTATATTTCAAGCTTATTTATTATTTGAATGGAACTTAGATTAATAAAAAATAGATTCCTATAATTCTGCATTAATAAGGACTAGTAAAAACATGTAAACAAAAAAGGATAAGACATTAAATTGTTTAAATCTTTCTCCTCATAAATCTTTGAGTAAGGCATTTTAGAGAAAATTTTGTTTTGAATATTAAATTAAAATTAACATCTAAGATCATTAGATTAAGTTATTTGAAATTTTATGAGAATTTGGAAAATAAATTTTTATTTTTATTTTTTAAATATTAAAATTTTATAAAACAAGCATTGGAGATATGACTATACATTAAAGCCATCATTTTTTTTTTAAATGTATTATTTAAGTGGTGGTTAGTCTTAATTTTGATGATGATATGACTATATATTATAGAATGGGTCTACATATTAATTATTAAATCAAAATTAAAGTTGAAGAGGATAATCTATAATGGATGTTCTTATACGTAAATTAGTACAAAATTGAAAATAAATCATAATGGATATTCTTATATTTAAATTGGTATAAATTTAAAGAATATCACTATCATTCATCTAAATAACCATCATCATCAAATAAAATAACGATCATTATCAAATAAAGCAACCATTATCCTCAATTATCATGAAAAGTATAATACTAATATATATGACACAACAGCGATCATTAAATAGAACAACCATCCTCATTAATCACAATAAAATATTTAATATTACATCCAATAAAAAATTTATATAAAATTATAAATTTATATAAAAAACATAATTAATAATCTTATCTTCATATAACAAACTTTACTTCATCTATATCGTTACATCCATATTCTATATAAATTATTTGAAGTAAAAGAAAAATAATGATAATAAATTATTCATAATTTTAAAGATATAAAAATTAAAAATTCTATTAAATTTATAAAAAAATGAAAAAAACAATTTACAAATAAATATATAACTTTTATTATTATTTTGTCATAATTGAAAATTTCCCGTCTACATTTTTATTATTGTGATGATGTACCATGCCACATATATAATATGGATGAGATGTTTCACGTGCTTTTTTTTTTTTTTTTTTTTTCCCGTCAGAAAAATTACTATAAAAATATGAAACGATACTTGTTGGCCAATAGGTAGCAAAATAATTGGTTTTAATTCAAAAAGAGGTGACCTAGAAAATAAGAAGATAGGTTGTGAAACAGAATCCTATGAAGAAGATTTGAGAAGATATGATAACAAGCTATGAGAAAGAAGTTTGTGAAGATGGCACTCAGGACTAGAGTTGTTAGAGGAGGTCAGAGGAGGAAACCAAAAATATAGGTAATGGTTACATATATGAAGAACATGAAATAATGCTTTCAAGTAATGGATATGGCATAAAGAAGGGGTATCAAAGCAGGTTACATAAGTGATGAAGAAGAACTACACAAAAGTGACATAGTACCAGAAGAATAGGATAGTGTAGAAGAAAAGCTCATAAGGTCAATCATGAAGGCAAACTCTAAGCCATAGTTACAGGTACCTATATATGTAGGAATTCTTAATGTATAATAATTAATTGATTGGATTGCAGCCATGGATAAATATTTTGAATATTGGGAGATAGAGGCACACAAGAAGGTTAAGTTTGTAGTTATAAGGCTAAAAAGACATGTTTCACTATGGTGGGATGGAATACAAGATGAAATAAGAATGAGAGGTAAGAAAAAAATCACGTCATGGGATATAATGGTAGCTAAGTTAAAATCTAAATTCATGCCAAGAGATTATTATACATAGTTGTTTAGAAAACTTAAAAATTTGAGACAAAAGAAGATGAATGGAAAAGCATGTACAGATAAGTTTTATAAGTTAAATATAAGAGTAGGACATATATAAAATTATGTGAAAAAAGTAGCCAGATATGTAAATGGTTCAAATCTTGGTATTCACGATGAAAACATCCTATTGTCACCAATAATAGTTGAAGAATACTATCAACTTGCACTCAAAGCAGAAGAGAATCTAGCAAGGAATCCAAGAGATAAGAGCTATTATATTAGGAATAAAAGGTAGCATGGTGATAACATTCATATTTATGAAGAAAGAAAAATCAGTCCTCTAAGTCAAGCTCAAAGCCTAAGGTAAGGTCATTCATACAAAAGAAGAACATCATAATCAAAAGGTAGGAATAATTTTTTTTGGGGTATATGTTTTAAGTGTAATGAATTTGGTCATAGATCTTATGAATGCCCAAAGTATGTTCAAGAGAGTTATACTAATCAAATTGTACAAGTTGAAAATGAAGAATAGGATCATATGGATAACTTGAAAAAAGAGAATCATTGTTGATGAAAAGGATACTTCTCAAGCCAAGTAAGGAGTTTAAAGAGCCAGTATAGAGGAAAACTTTGGTTTAAGACTCATTGCAAGTTAAGAGGCAAGTGCTACAAATTAGTTATTGATAGTGATAGTACAGACTATCTAGTATCTTTTGAAATGGTTGAGAAATTGGGTTTGA
This sequence comes from Torreya grandis, assembly GCA_037957365.1. Taxonomy (NCBI): domain Eukaryota; kingdom Viridiplantae; phylum Streptophyta; class Pinopsida; order Cupressales; family Taxaceae; genus Torreya; species Torreya grandis. Next base: position 2,794,695 of record JARHVA010001261.1, on the reverse strand, counting down.
AAAAGTTTGTTCATCTTACACCTTATAGAGTGTCATGGTTTCATAAAGAGCACCAGGTCTTTATCAATAAATAATGCAAAGTAGAGTTTAAGATAAGCATCTATCAAGATGAGGTGATTTTTGATGTGATACCTATGGATGTTTGCCATGTCTTATTAGGAAGACCTTGGCAATTTGACAAAATAATAATTCATGATGGAAAAAACAATACATATACTTTTGAAAAGGATGGTAGGAGACACATATTGACACCATCGAAAGATGAAGATGTAGAAGTAATAAAAATCAGTAATCATGTGTTGATGATGAGTGAGAAGGAGTTATTGTAGCAGGTAAAAGAAGATGAAGCTAAAGAGATAGTTGTTACAGTCATTAAGGTAATTGATTCATCTTTAGAAAATTAAATTTTATTAAGTGAACATGAGAACATGATGACTAATGAGTTTTCAAATGAATTGTCATCAAGTTATTCAAATAAATTCATTCCAGGAGTTGATTTGCCAAAAGAGATTGCCATGGAAGGAAATAGAAAATAAACTTTGTTAAGTAAACAATATGAGAATGGATAACAAGAGGTTGTCTTAAGAGAAAACAAAATATTCTTGTATGAGAAACCTTTAATGGATATTGAAAACAATTGTGAGCAGGTTGTAGAAGAAAGAGTATTTGTGGAAAAATGAAAAGCAACTTTTAGAAAGGAGAAGCAATAAAAATTAATTCGGGTACAAGATCATGCATCTAAGGTGAAGAACAAGGTATTAAACATCCCTTATGAAGAAGAAAAGAAGAGACAAAAGAATAAAAATAAGTCCCTCCTACAAGTTGTTTTGGCTACTATTTATTTGGCAGTCATCTTAGTAATAAAGAATGGGTCTCAAAGGCCTAAAGAACAAATTGATTTATTTAATATGTTTGATTCATGTACAGGTGCATCAAAGGAAGATAGGAAGAGATTGAAGATGAAAAGTATAATAATGAATAAAGATAATATTTCAATCTTGAATGCAATCCAAACACAATAAAGCTATAAGAAAAAGGAGAGATGCTTGGTATACTTATGTGGTGATTAAACTCAACCTTTTGGAGAAGCTATAGAGAGGATTGCTACTCAAAAGAGATCAAGTTTCAAGGTATAAATACCACAACACAACTAGGTGGATATACATTTGAAGACAGTGGAAGCCTGTACCAATCACTAGCTATTCTACAAAAACCATGGGATCTAGGAGGGCATGGGGTAAGAGGAGAAAGGCGTAATGTTGGATAAAAGAAAAAGATATGTCTAAAACATCTGCAGTTAATAAGGACAAATACAAGAGAAATTATGAAGACCTCATGAGCAAGAGCTCATGAACATTTTCAAGCTTGGTAGTCTGATGTAGATGCATCAATGTATATAGAATAATCTTGATGTTTTTTTATTCGTAAAATTTTTTATGGGTCTTAAGATGTCAATAAGAGGTCATGTTCAGGCCCAAATTGTTCATTTGAGTCCATTTGTTAAGATTTCCATGTTTTCCTGCCAAAAAGGGAAATGTAAACTTAAGATGTCAATAAGAAAAAACATAGTAATGTTGGCCCACTCCTACAATGACAATGAGAATCAGAATTATCCTATGCAATAAATGCAAAATAAAAAGTATTTTTCCAAGACAAATAAATAAACAATACTTTCACAAGAAAACTTAGACATGTCCGAGTAACCACCTTGTCCTCACTATAAATAAATGAATTAATTAATTAATTTACATGTTTCAAAAAATAATGCTATAACATAGGAACTAGTTAATTATTGTTTTTAATGGTTTAAGGTTAGGACATAAATATGCCTAGATTTTTATTTAAGGAATATTTTAATATTTATATGCTTGATTTTATAATTGTTAAAAAAAATTATATTTCAATCTTATTCATTGGTTGATTGAAACTTAGATTAATAAAAAATGGATTCCTATAATTTTGCATTAATAAAGACTAATAAAAACAAAATAGTCTTGTATGAGAAACCTTTAATGGATATTGAAAACAATTATGAGCAAGTTGTAGAAGAAAGAGTATCTATGGAAAAATAAAAAGCAGCTTTCAGAAAGGAAAAGCAATAAAAATTAATTCGGGTACAATATCATGCATCTAAGGTGAAGAAAAAGGTATTAAACATCCCTTATGAAGAAGAAAAGAAAAGACAAAATAATAAAAAGAAGTCCTTCCTACAAGTTGTTTTCGCTACTATCTATTTGGCAATCATCTTGGTAATAAAGAATTGGTCTCAAAGGCCTAAAGAACAAATTGATTTCTTTAATATGTTTGTTTCATGTATAGATGCATCAAAGGAAGATAGGAGAGATTGAAGATGAAAAGTATAATAATGAATAAATATAATATTTCAATCTTGCATGCAGTTCAAATACAAGAAAGCTATAAGAAAAAGGAAAGATGATTGGTATACTTATGTGGTGATTAAACTCAACCTTTTGGAGAAGCTATAGAGAGGATTGCTACTCAAAATAGATCAAGTTTCAATGTATAAGCACCACAACACAACTAAGTGGATATACATTTGAAGACAGTGGAAGCTTACACCAATCACTAGCTATTTTAAGCAAACCATGGGATCTAGGAGGGCATGGGGTAAGAGGAGAGAGGAGTAATGTTGGATAAAAGAAGAAGATATGTCTAAAACACTGCAATTAATAAGGACAAATACAAGAGCAATTATGAAAACCTCATGAGCAAGAGTTCATGAACATTTTCAAGCTTGGTAGTCTGATGCAAATGCATCAATGTATATAGCATAATCTTGATGTTTTTTTATTTGTAAAAAAAATTATGGGTCTTAGGATCTCAATAAGAGAAAACATAGTAATGTGGGCCCACTCCTACAATGACAATGAGAATCACAATTATCCTATGCAATAAATGTAAAATAAAAAGTATTTTTCTAAGACAAATAAATAAACAATACTTTCACAAAAAAAACTTAGACATGTCCAAGTAACCACCTTGTCCTCACTATAAATAAATGAATTAATTAATTTACATGTTTCAAAAAATAATGCTATAAGATGGGAACTAGTTAATTATTGCTTTTAATGGTTTAAGGTTAGGACATAAATATGCCTAAATTTTTATTTAAGGAATATTTTAATATTTATATGCTTAATTTTATTATTGTTAAATAAATTTATATTTCAATCTTATTCATTGGTTGAATGAAAATTAGATTAATAAAAAATGAATTCCTATAATTTTGCATTAATAAGGACTAATAAAAACATGTAAAAAAAAAGATAAAACATAAAATATAAGAATTAAATTGTTTAAATCTTTTCGCTCATAATTCTTTGAATAAAGTATTTTAAAGAAAATTTTGTTTTGAATATTAAATTAAAATTAACACCTAAGATCATTAGATTAAATTATTTAAAATTTTATGAGAATTTGGAAAATAATTTTTAATTATTTTTTTGTTTATATTAAAATTTTATTAAACAAGCATTGGATATGTAGATGGAATTTTTAATTGTGCTAGTTGTGCTCAATTCTACCAATATTGAAGCCTCGTTGGGCGTTTAAAGGTGGGTTGTGGTCATTTATGCTAACCTTTTATATTGGATTCAAGGCAATAGTTAATGTTTATGTTAGATTTGAAGTCAACTATGGCCGTTTACCAGAGGTTATGTGTCTGAATGTTAAAAACAAGAAGAACAAGATCATTAGAGTAATGATAATTTGACATTTTATTATGGATTATAATTTTTTTATTATTATAAATTTGAATAGAATTTTAATTAGAAATATAAGATTTTCAAATTCTATGAAAATTAAATTAAATTTTAAACAATTATGTAGAAGTTTTTCATCAACATTATTTTGTTATAAATATTTCAGATTATATGATTCATTTGAAGATAATAATATGTATTTTATAAATGATGATTAAGAACATACATTCTAAAGTAAAGCATACATTAGTTATTAAAACATAATTTAAATGTCAATTTTATAAATGGTAATTACGATTACACATGAAAGATACTTTTATATATATATATAATCTCAAATATAAATTTGCATGCTTTTTCTCTAATATAATTTATATGTGATGATGGCCACTATACACTAGAGCCATCATTTTTTTAAATGTATTATTTAAGTGGTGGTTAGTCTACATATAGAGTGGGTCTACATATTAACTATTGAACCAAAACTAAAGTTGAAGAGCACAATTCATAATGGACGTCCCTATACATAAATAGGTATAAAATTGAAAACAACTCATAATGAATATCTTTATATATAAATTGGTATAAATTTAAAGAATATCATTGTCACTCATCTAAATAACAACCATTATCCTCAATTATCATGAAAAGTATAATACCAATATATATGACACAACAACCATCATTAAATAGAACAACCATCCTCATTAATTACAATAAAATATTTAATATTACATCCAATAAAAATTTATACAAAATTATAAATTTATATAAAAAACATAATTAATAATCTTATCCTCATATAACAAACTTTACTTCATCTATATCGTTACATCCATATTTTATATAAATTATTTGAAATAAAAGAAAAATAATAATAATAAATTATTCATAATTTTAAAGATATAAAAATTAAAAATTCTATTAAATTTATAAACAAAATGAAAAAAACAATTTACAAATAAATATATAACTTTTATTATTATTTTGTCATAATTGAAAATTTCCCGTCTACATTTTTATTATTGTGATGATGTACCATGCCACATATATAATATGGATGAGATGTTTCACGTGCTTTTTTTTTCTTTTTTTTGCCCGTCAGAAAAATTACTATAAAAATATGAAACGATAGTTGTTGGCCAATAAGGGGGCTGCCCAAACACTTTTATGGGCCCACATTATCACCATATTTATTAGCAGCCACCGTACAAGTCTCGCTTACTTGACAGCTGTCCGCACTCCCTTTTCCACGCGTGTCCTCCTCCCAACAAAGACGTCTCATTTTTTTTCTTATTCTTGTTGACATTTATACACACTGAATTTTGAAAGGTAGAATAATAGTAAATTTGTGAACTAACATCCAACAATTTAAATTGATTTCTTTATTTTCTTTTAAGTTTTATAAATTGTTTTTGGTTTTATAGATATTAAAATTTATTTCTATGCATTTATATAAGTATCTATTCAAATGATTTTAAAATATAAGACTTTCATACTTGATAAATTAAAATAATAAGTATAAAATTTATTGTTTTAATTTATCTCAAATAAATGGACAGAAAAGTGAAGTGGAGAATTATAATATAATGAATGTGTTTACTTATTTTTATTTGATCGAGTAAACACTTTGGTTTTACAAGGAACCAAGAACCATAAAAGTGTTTCAAGGCCTAAACAGTAAAAACAACAAAAAACAAGCTAGTTAACTCTTTAGGTGGTGAAACAAAACATAGTTAAAAACAGATCTGGAGGGGGGACCGTCCGATGATTCCCTTTCATCTTCAGATATCTTCTCAAGTGCACCCCGCTTGTTCTTGAAAACTTTGGCCCTCGTCCTATTGTTGGGTCCTTCAGCATCGTCTCAGGGGAGGATCATACACAGTGTTTTTTGTCCTTGTACCTGTAGAGGGGTTTTCTTAATTGGGGTCATGCTAGGGATATTAGGTGAGGGGGTCTCTGTCATCATCAGTGGTTGCTTAATAAGAGTCTGATTCACTTTGTTGGAATGGATGAAAGATTGGACAATCATGTCCACTTGCCTATGCAAGGCATTCCATTCTTGAATGAGACTAGTCAGTATCAACCCGACTCCCTACAACTTATTGTTGAACATATCCAACTGTTCTTTATTGTTTTTCATTTCTTCAGATAGGAGAAGTTTACCCTTCCCAACGACCTCCATGGAGGTGCCCTCATCCAAAATGGTTTGGGCTTAGGGAGAAATAACTTTAGTGGGAGGTCATCAGCGTGGGTTTTTGACAAGCTAGGTTGGGGAGTACTGGCAGAAGGGCGGTAGGATCCCAAGGTAGGGTCCTCCTTTGAGGATTCCTACTTAGTTGAGGACCCCCTTAGGGGAACCTCCCTACCTCGCAAGGTTTGGCCATATTTTACCAACAATATAAGTCCTTGATGTAGTATAGGGTTTGATTCATTACCCTGGTGGGCAAGAGCTGTGCATTCCAAAGACATTAAGAGGAAAAATAGGAGACTACTCTTATAGCCTTGGAAATGATTTAACAAAAAAAAGTTGTGGGAGAAAAATAAAGTATACTTACCCTCAAGAGTCAGGGATCTCATCACCTAAAGGCAAACCTCACGACAATACTGCAGGAGATCAACACAGGAGAAACCCTTCTTATCCATTTTGACAAACTCGTTTGTGCAAAAGAAGTGTTGGAGGAGTTTTTGTTTTTTAGTTTGATCTTTATAAGCCTTCTGCCCTTCGCACGGCATGTCCGTGGCTTCACCTATAAATTCCTCTATGACTTCAATTTTAATTCCCCGCATTTCCACCTTTCGCTTATTCCAACCAACAATAAAATCCCTTGTGACATAAACATCGTGCTCGGTATTCCTCAGCATTAGTTTTATGAGTCAACCCAACCATAACTTTTTATGGACTATCTTTAAGCCTCGAACCTCAGAGCAAGAGGTTGGATCTAAACTCTCCCTGTTGGCCCCCATTAGCTCTATACCAACGGACCCAAGGAAGATGTTTAGGAGGTTCTGGGATAACTTGGTTTGACTATTTCAAAATAAACTTGGAAATCCCGCTACCTCCTTGCTTAAACAATAAATCCACCTCACTTTTTCATAATGACGATTCATTATTTTTGAAACCCATCTCTTGATGAGAGATGTTCGTGCGTGTGTCAACTTGATTGCCATCCTAATCCATTGTACTTTCATTACATATTACCAATTGGACACATTCGAAGACATGGCCTACAATATTAATAATCATGAATGTGTTCACTTTCAATAACCTACAATATTATTTTTTTAAAAAAAATTGTAATAAAATCGAAACAATTTATTAAAAAAACATATAAATAGAAATACCAAACAACAAATAAATGTTAGGTGTGGAGTCTGATTGTCTTCCAGTATCAGAGGTTAAAATTTTGATATTATTTCAATCAGGTTTTGGAACCCATTCTTTGTATCCCTGATGGTGTGGAGGGTTGTAATTTCATAGTCAATCTGAGCCATTTATTAAAGGTTTTTAGATCTAATGGTAGATGTTATGTTTAGATGTTTTTCATCTTAAAATGTATTGATACATGGCTGAGATGAAAAAAAACATATTGTACACATAGAGGAGGTAGAGAAGGTAGAGAGGTGTAACAGGGTTTGTTGTAGGATTTGTTTCTCCCTTGTATTGTTAGAAATAATATACTAGACACGTTTGGTGGATGTAGCCCATCTTGTATGAACCACGTTAAATCTGGTGTCTCCTATTTTGTGCATATTTATGATTATTTTATATATGTTTGATTGATTTGTTTCATAGTTTCTCTTATATGTGATTTGGGGATAAATCTATATTTTATTTTATCCTAACAATAAAATCAAAAAATACAAACAAAAAAGAAATAGAGGAATGAAGAGAGGAGGAAAAAGCGGAACATAAAGAAGAGGAATTGCTTTGGGATGAAATAAGAAGCAGAATAAGAAGTGAGCTACATAGAGAGGAGAAATTACAAGGATCACCACTTTTCTTAGTTTTCCTACTTTTTTAAAATGAAAAATCCCAAAAACGAGTTTTCATTTTTTTTTCAATTTCTTTTAAATATTCCTCTAGCCTCCATGACCCTCTACAATATTCTTGGACAAGTCCCATTTATATGCAACCTAACACCCTACAAAAGTTGCAATTTACATGCCACCATATTCTACTACTCATAAATTTTCACTAGTTGTAATTTCATCTGAGCCCTTACCAAAGTAGTCTATTACTCGAACTCTTTTAGTCAAGTTTCTAAGTTTTTGGGATTTTTTTTTACAACATCAAGTTGTTCTTGCTACACCTAAAACCCACTAAAACTTGTTGTGGAGTGCACTTCATCATTTACAGATCTCAATGGAACCTAAAACTAGTACCTACTAAGTCCACCACCATTTACACTATAGTTATTATTAATTTATGTCAAGTGGCTCCACTATTTTCAAATAGAATGTTCCAAATCCAATTTCATTTTTGATAAATTGATCTTCAACTACGAAATAATATTTAAAAATATTTTCTATTTTTATTTCTATTATTTTTTTAATACAATTCTTTTCTCTTTTTTCTTTTTCTTTTTAATGACTCCCCTGATGCAAAATACTAATATTTCCAATAAAATGGAAAATTACAACACTATGTACATTTGCTTACGAGTTCTCAATGCCACAATGGTAAAGTTGTTTAAGGGTTCCCGATGCTACAATTACATGCACCATACAATTCTTTTACTATTTAGATGTCAATTGTGCATTTACATTTTTGCTCAGGATGAAATGAATGCCAATATTAAGATATATTATTTTTAAACAAAATGATTGGAAATTTGACTCAATTAATGAAAATTGGATTGAATTTTGGGATTCTTCATGTAGATTACTTACAATGAATTTTCCCTAAGTTGTCTTAGGGGAAGACTTGTCTTTCTACTACAAAATAAGTCTTATAGTGGATGAATATAAGTACATCAAGAAGATTAAAGAAGAGAAAGCAGGGTGGATGTGATATATATAGAGAGATATTTTTCCTTTGCAAGGTTTATGGTTTGGGTGTAAGTTTGTTTTTATTAGTGGTCTTAGTTTGTGTTTAGTTGTTTAATAAAATATTTAATTAGGAATATGTATTGGTTGGATAATAAATAATTAAGATACCTTAGTGAGTGTACTTAATGGTCCTCCAGTGCCAAAGAAGAATGGATTGAGGAGCTTGTATAAATACTATGTATTAGCTGTCTAGAAAATTTTCCATATAACCTTGGGAGTTTACCTTGTAATCATTCAATTGTATTTGCATCAAAGAAGAATGATATGTGGTGTGTCTGTATAGATTACAAAACATTAAACAATATCAGTTAAAAGATTAATTTTATCTATTGGAACAGCTATAAGGCACATAGTACTTCACTAAAATTAATCTCAAGTCACAATACCAATAGACACGCATTGAACTAGATGAGATATAGACGAATGCATTCAAGTCCAAGTATATATTGTTCAAAAGATTAGTCATACCATTCAGGTTCAATACAATTGTGACTTCATGAGGATAATGAAACATAACCTGCACCCCTTTACATAATATTTTGTAGTCACTAACTTGGATGACATTCTAACATACAAAAGAATGGGGGAGGAACACCCTTAACATGTTTGATAAGTTCTCCCAAATTTACATCACCAAAAATTGGATGCCAACTTGAGTAATGTTCATTTTCCATGAGAAGGATTCAATATTTGGAATTACATTGTAGATGACATTTGGGCTCATTTAGAACTTAAAAAGAAAATGAACTTAAAAAGAATTTAAATTGTCATATTCATGCAAAGAATTATAAAGCTTCGTAACCTAGGTCTTGCTGACTTCCACCACATTTTTGTGTTGGGTTTATCTCACATTGCTATATGAATGCTTAATCAAGAAATAAAACGACATGCCAAAGATCATTTAGTACATTTGAAGAACTAAAGTATCTTTTTTTATTTAGCATCACTTCTTTCTCTAGAAGATTTGTAATGGCATTTTGAAATAGAATATGATGTTACTAGACACAAACTTGGTGTTATTCAACATATGAATCTAAGTGTAAATTCAATGACGGAAACTAAGGGTATCCAACATGTGACATAGAACTCTACACCATTGTTTAATCGTGTTGAAATTGTAAAAATTTCACTAGAACAAAAATTATTAGAAAGATAACATTAACAAGGTGACAACACAGAACTGTGTCTCACATATGGTTGACTGTAAATAAGTGGTGCAAGAAATTTTTAAATTAAGATCTATAAAAATTAGTTTCCCTTTTACATTTGGCACACAATAACTTCATGTTGTTGTGCATGTGTATTTCTAAACAAAAAATATATTTATGTTTTTTTGCAGTGCACACAATCAAACTGTTATTTGTGAAATGTGAGACAACTTATCATTCCTTCACATGGGAACACAATTGTTGACTTTTTGAGTCGACCTCTCATTGGAACATTGAAAATAATCCTCAATTCTTGTGGACATGAAACTATAGTATGGACCTAATTATATGAAGATGAGCCTTACTTTAAAATATTGATGGGACACTTCTTGCATGTAAATATATTTTCGATTATCATTTGTACCATGAAGTTTTTTTCACCTCTATGTATCATCAAGAGAGCATATGAATATTTTGGAGGTAGATGTTGTGAAAGATGATTCATTCAACACTTCACTCCGTCCAAGCGCCGTGCCATTTGCTCTTTGGGCTTTGGTGGTAGGGCATTTTGGTGAAGACTTTATTTTGGTGATTTTTTAAAACATTTTTATTAGGCAAATATTTAAATTGATGTTGTCAAGTAAATTAGATCATATGCTTCCTGTGGCTTTAAATAAGATACAAACAAGAAATATAGGACATATAATCCATTATCGAATATATTAATGTTTGGGTGTTAATTTCGATTGAACTTTCAAGTATTCCTATTACTAAGCATGGTTGTGTTTGTTTTTGTGGTGGTAGGTAGATTATCAATTATGGCTACTTTGGGGTTATGTCATATGAACATTTTAGTAGAATACACAACAAAATGTTACTTGACCACATGTAAGTCTTTTTTGGGTTGCCTAAAATAATTGTCTTAGATAAAGATGTCCAAATTTTAAGGTTGCCTAAACTATTGTCTTCATTAGAGATATTAGATGCCTTAGTATCTTTTGGTATACACTTTGAGCCATGATAAATATAAAGATGGCCATGTCTACGTCCATAAAGTGATAGTGCATATTTTAAGATATGTATACTCAAAGCATCCACACATGGGATTAGATTTGGTTGTATACATCATAGTCATAATAAATATTTACATAGCTCTCCCAAACAAATTCCACTATAAGTGTGGCTTAGGTTCTAATTATTAACAAACATTAATATCGTCTTCACATTGCAAAAGTGAAAGATTGTATTACAATCAAAAGGATTAAAAAATAACAAAGTTAATTCAATGGATTAGGTACGTTCAACAATGAGTTTGTGATATTTTAGATATAACTAATGTTTAATAAAAATGATTCCACAACAAGCATTGAATGACACACTAATACAAGGTCGAGGACTAATTATGTCTAAATATGTAGATAAAAACTTAAAGGTACCAGTAGGAAGATCACACCACTTTGCTACAAGCCTTATAGGATCATATGGAAATAGAGGGAAATTGTATTTTAGCTTGAAATCTTGCACCCTACCTTGGGTTGCATGCAATCTAATTTAATGTAGAAATTTTTGTCATATTTTCCACTATTTTCGATTACATTAAATGTAAAAAGATAACTAAACTTTACACACCTAAACCATGTTTGTGAAACACCTACAAAGATATATCATATTTTGGATATAAAAAGTAAGGGCATTTAAAACTATACAAGAGCACTCTACCAAGTTTTTAAAGTAAATCAACTTTACCACCATAGAGAGTGTTTCACTAGGAATTGTAGAGAGAAGAAAGTTCTACATTTGGTTCCAAAAATGGATATAATAGAAAACTATTCAATGAAGGGTGATTGGTCAAGGTGTCATCTCATGACAATTTTAGGAGGGTCGTCAACTCTTTTTTTCAATTTCTGAGCAAATGGTGAGAAATTCTAACATTGAGAAACTTGTACATAATAAATATGTAGTTCTATTTACATTTGAATTGTCATTTTCGTATATTTTTATAAAGAAATAAAAAATAGAACTCTAATAATTAAAATATAAAAAATCAAACAAATGTTCATATCCAAGACAAATGGGAGAATTTTGGTGATAATGCTACTATAATTGGACCTTTTAATTTTTTTATGAATGGATACATATATAACACCTATCTATAATGACCCACCATGTCTCTCTGTACGATGAATGATATACTTAATAGTTTAATCACCAAATGTGGCCAAGGTTAAGATAATTAAACAAGGGGGAGTCTAACAACAACGATTTAAGATGGAAATATAAAATTTTATGAAAGGAAAATAAATAAATATATTTACACTTTATTAGAACTTACATTTTTGGTGAGACAAATCACAATTCAACAATATTTGTAAGTCATGTGCGAGCTCCCTTATTTAGTTTTTACAACAAAATAAAATAACATTTACAAAGATTACAAATATATATTTAAAATATTATTTTAATTATATATTTTTATAAATTATTTTAATTGTAATAAAATAATATTTATATCATAATAAAATAATGTTGCATATTAATTAACTTCAATCTTAAAATTTAGGTATTTATATATTTTAATTAATGAAAATATATTATTTAATTAAAAAACATAGCTAATTATATATGACATTAATAAATATATAATATGATTTCAATTTGATGTAGAGTTAATATATATTAATAAAGAACTAAAATTAAATATTAAATATTTTAATAATATTAAATATAATATTTAAATAATTTTTCAATTTTATATTTATAATGTTAACAATCATTAATTGAAACTGAAAAGTATGTTATGAAACATATGTTACAATAAGAAAAATTAAATCCATTAAAAATTATGATTAATCCTTGTTTAAAAAGTATGCCATGACACATATACCACAATAAGAAAATTAAATCATTGAAAAGTTGTGAATAATTCTTGGATTTAATAAATATTGATATGAGAAGTATGTCATAAGACACATGCCACAATAAGAAAAATTAAATTCCTTAAAAAATTACGAGTAACCCTTGTCTTTAATATATTTTATAGACATTTTTGTTATTAATAAATATATTATAATTGTGTAATATTTATTTGATTTTATTAAAAATAGACACATCATAATATAATTTAAGATATATTTAATTATATGTATATAATATTAAAAAATATATATTCATAAAATTGATAACCTTTTTTTATATGAAAGATATGTTATGAAATATGTTATACTAATAAAATCTAAATTTATTAAAATAAAATATTTATAATAAAAATAAGATTTTAAATGTGTCTTATTAGTTATAATTCATTTATGAATAAGGATGCAAAGTCTCAAGTCCCTGCGAGAGTCAAGGAGATTGTAAAGTTTGATGATACAACTATTTTTTTCTTATTATTATTTCCAATCAATATTAAAGATCACAATTATCCTTGAGATGACACTTGTATCAAATTCATGCATCACTACTAACAGACATTCAACACTAAAATATAATCCTTAAATGTCTTACTAAGTTCGAATTGGTACTATTTGATAGCTCAACAAAATTAGAAAGCTGAAATTAATTACCTATTGTGATGTAGCAAAATAGATATGGATTATTAAAATATCCTTCAAATCAGCGAAAGTATAAACAAATAAATCCATAATACACAATTTATCATTTACAAAGGGTAGATATCTCCTACAATCAGTGAAATAATGCTAATTCCCAATCAGGGCTTGACAATAGTCTTCATATATTTTTCCCTAATGACAAGGTCAGTGTAACACCCAATTTTAAGAGCATGGGGCTAAAATGAGATTCAAAAGTTTCCCATTAAAACAATTTAAAGAAGCTACTTAAAGATAATGTAATTTAAAATAAAATTGGTATAAGAATTATTACAAAGACTTTAATAAAAATCTACACATATTAATTTAATAACAGTCGTATTATTGAAAGACATATCTATGTAAGAAGAAGCACCCCAAATCTTCATTGACACATTTACATAACATATAGCATTTGTATGGCTCCATCACTTTGATATCATCAATATCATATTAATACGTTAAATTCATGCTCAAAAAGCAAGGGACACTAAGTGCACTTGGTGACTAAGCTAGCAAGTACTCTCACCCTGTTCATGGTACAGATGCTGAAATTTATTATCAAAAAAACAAGGGACACAACTATTATTATATTGTCAAGATAGAGGATACCAGGCTAGCCTAAAATGGGCTCTATAATTTTGAATAAGGCTACTGAATGGAAACTGAAACCAACATCAAGACCTGGTTTTATTGATTCAGATGATATAGCATACAAGAGTGAGAATATGGGTGTTGGACGAGTTGTTAATGATGTTGACAATGAAAAAGGGCCTTTACCTTTTAATTACGTTAAGAAAGTTAGGTATCCTACCCTCTTATTACTCAACTCTCTGCAAGGATGTGAATGTGTAGGTGGGTGTGCTACCAAAGGGAATTACAAGTGCTCTTGTATTCAGAGGAATGGTGGACAGATGCCATACATTGCATATGGTACTCTTATAAAGTAGAAGCCTTTGATCTATGAATGTGGTGACCACTGTAGGTTCTCTCCAAGCTACCAGAATAGGGTAACTCAAAAAGTGTTAGTGTATACACATAGCTCTGATACCACTTGTCAGGATCTTAGAATACAATTGATTACTTTTGTATAAGCAACTAAACACGGAATTGAAACCAGAAGTAATAAGTAACTAGAAATTAGAAACAATAAATAATAGGAGATACAAGAAACAACCAATCTTCTATTAAACTCTTCCAGAAGGAAATATAATGAATAAATCTCTCTCTCCTCACACCTCTCAGATGTACAGTAATTCTCCTTCAAGAGTTCTCTCTCTCTCAATCAATTACAACCAACTCAACAATTGAGTTGTCCTTGCAGATCTTCTTGATCTTGCTCCTTGCAGATCTAATTGATCTTGCTCACCCCTTACTTTTCAATACTGCCCCATGGGCCTCTTAAATAGTATTGAAAGCAAAAAATAATTAGAAAAATAGACTCAAGACTAATTTTAGTCTTTACATGCAAACTAGTTGTTCATCTAAAATTAGCAATTCTGGAAATACCTGGAAATGCATAGAAGTCGGTGTCGGTCTGAAGATGACCGATGCCAACCGACCCCTAACCGATGCTGACCGATGTCGGTTGGTTCTGACTTATTCCACCGATGTCGGTTACTATGTAGCTCATTGGTAAAGCTTTTAGCTCCACAACTCAACAATCTCCCACTTGGAGATAAACAGCTACACCTGTACTTGTACAATAACATCCTCTAAACATCTCTGGCTTCTTTCTCCCTCGTCAAGTTCAATCTTGAAGACCAACAAAAGTTGAATGAAGATTCAACTTCTCCTTTGTTACCGGCTTTGTTAACATATCTGCAGGGTTCTTATCCGTATGGATCTTTTCCAGCTTCAACTGTCCATCCTCCAATACCTGTCTAATGAAGTGGTACCTAAGCTGTATATGTTTGGTTCTTGAATGAAAGGTTGAATTCTTTGCCAAATGAATTGCACTTTGACTATCACTGTACAATCTGCAACTCTCTTGCTTCTTTCTCAACACTTCCATGAACTAAGTCATCCAAATCATTTCCTTGCTAGCCTCTGTGACTGCAATGTATTCTGCCTCTGTAGTAGATAGGGCAACAACCTTCTGCAACTTTGAAATTCAGCTAACCGCCGTTCCACCAACAGTGAACACATATCCTATGGTGCTTCTCCTGCCATCCAAGTCACGTGCCATATCTGAATCTACATACCCATGTAGAGAAGTGTTTGACCCTCGATAGCATAAATGCCTACTAATGGTCCCTCTCAGATATCTGAGAATCCACTGAACTGCTTTCCAGTGTTCCTTTCCTAGATTGGCCATAAACTTGCTGACAACTCCCACTGCTTGGGCAATATCAGGTCTAGTACATACCATTACATACATCAAGCTCCCAACTGCTGAAGCATATAGAACTCTACTCATGTACTCAACCTCATCATGTGATTTAGGACATTGTTCTTTGCTCAACTTGAAGTGTCCAACCATAGGTGTGCTTATCGGTTTTGCATCCTGCATATTGAACCTCTCCAACACCTTATTCACATAATCCTCTTGAGACAAAATCAAACTATGATTTTTCATGTCTCTCTTATGTCTCATTTGTCCATTCTCTCCTTTTTTTAACCTGTATACCCATTTGTTTTTTAGTGCTTTCTTTTTGGCTGGCAACTCAACCAAATCCCACGTATGGTTCTCTTCCAAGGAATCAATTTCTTCATTCATGCCATGCTCCCACTATTTCTTGGATTCTACCTGCATTGCCTCATCAAAACTTTCTGGTTCTCCACCATCAGTGAGCAACAAGTAGTATAAAGAAGGGGAATAATGAATTGGAGGTTTACTTACCCTTTCAGACCTCCTTATGGGCATTTGAGACTCATTTACAACTTGTTGTCTGCCCAAATTTCTTTCTGACAGTGACCGATCTCGGTCATCTCTAATCGATGTCGGTCTACACCCAATCGATGTTGATTCCACCTGACTGACATCGATTTCCACCTGACCGACGTCGATTCCCACCTGATCAACGTTGGTCTCTGCCTGATCGACGTCGATCTCTATGTTTTCCTATGAGTGATGATTTTTACCTACGAGCTCATTTTGGATCATAACCTCATCCAAATCAAGATTGCCCTACTCAGAATTATTCAGCCTCTTGAGCTGATCACTGTACATCACCTTCTCATTAAAAACCAAGGCTTTCCATTTCTTAAAAGTGTCAAAAACATCAAATTTCCTCTTTATGTAATAAACCCATACCTTTCTTGTAGCATCATCAATGAAAGAAACATAATACTGTGATCCTCCAATAGAAGCTACCTGAGCTGGTCCCCACACATCTGTGTGAACAAGCTCCAACTTGTGCTTCTTCTTTGTTGACCTAGTTTTGAGAAACCTCACTTTCTTCTATTTCCCAAAAATACAATGCTCACAGAAATCTAGATCTATGCTTTTCAAATCTGAAAGCTTACCTTTTGACTTAAGAACATTCATTCCCTTCTCACTCATGTGACCAAGCCTACAGTGCCACAACTTTGCATCTACATCTAAAGTAGATAAAATAGAAGGAGAATAATCAGTAATACAAGTATATAGATAAAGCGTACCTACTCTCTTACCTCTTGCTAATATAAGTGCACCCTTGGAAAATTTCTAATATTTAGCTGTGAGAGTTACTGTGCAACCCTCATACCCAACTTTCCTATAGAAATCAGATTCCTCTTCAGGATGGGTACATGCATGACATCCTTCAACACCCATGTGTTGCCATTCTGCAATTTCAGCTGCACTTTTCCTTTGCCAACAATTTGACAAGGCTCATCATCCCCTACATAAACTTTTTTAAAATCTCCATGGACATAATCATTGAAAAATTCTCTATTTGGGGTTGCATGGAAAGAGGCACCAGAATCTAAAACCCATGATTCTACTTTATTATCCAAAGAAAATATAAGAGCATCATGTGCAATAATACCTACAACTTCTGCTTCTTTATTACCTTCATGATGATCTTCTTTGTTATCCTTCAACCAACAATCTTTCTTTGCATGCCCTTTCTTTCCACAATTCCAACAAGTTATACTTTCATTTCTAGATTTGGATCTACTTCCCATCTTTGACCCTGATTTCCCTTGCTTGCCCTTCTCTCTTTGCCATCCCCTACTTTCAACACTTAAAGCATTACCTAATGTTCCCCATGTGCTTTTCTTGTGAATTTCTTCATTCAAGATTACACTAACAACATCAACTTTCAAGATATTTGAAGCAGATGCAGTATTACTAACTGCCATTACCAAACTATGCCAACTTTCAGGTAAAGAGCATAAGATTAAGAGAGCCTTAATTTCATCATCAAAAACTATTTTGACTGAATTGAACTGATTTACAATTGTATAGAAATCATTAAGATGACTATATACTGATCCACCTTCCTGCATTTGCAAATTAAATAATTGCTTCATAAGATATACCTTATTCGAATCTGAGGGTTTTTCATATAAATTTGCCAAAGTATCCATTAACTCTACCGTTGTCTTTGCCTGTGATAAGTTGGAAACCACAGAAGATGCCAGGCTCAACCTTATAGATCCAAGAGCCTTTCTATCAAGAACATTTCATTCTTCATCTTCCATATCTATGGGCTTACTTGAAACCCCACCCAACGGTAAATACAGATCTTTCTGATACAGATAATCTTCAATTTGCATCCTCCATAATTGATAATTCTTGCCATTAAATTTCTCCATTCTTAGTTTACTTTCATCTGTCATTGCTTTGCTCCCACTCAATTAGAAACCCCTGTGAGTGAATTCTGTAATCAACAAACACTAACACACTCTGAAACCTGTGCTCTGATACCAGTTGTTAGTGTATACACATAGCTCTGATACCACTTGTTAGGATCTTAGAATATAATTGATTACTTTTGTATAAGCAACTAAACACAGAATTGAAACCAGAAGTAATAAGTAACTAGAAATCAGAAACAACAAATAATAGGAGATACAAGAAACAACCAATCTTGTATTCAACTCTTCCAGAAGGAAATACAATGAAAAAATCTCTCTCTCCTCACACCTCTCAGATGTACAGTAATTCTCCTTCAAGAGTTCTCTCTCTCTCTCTCAATCAATTACAACCAACTCAACAATTGAGTTATCCTTGTAGATCTTCTTGATCTTGCTCCTTGCAGATCTTCCTGATCTTGCACTCTTATGCAGATCTTCTTGATCTTTCACCTTGCAGATCTAATTGATCTTGCTCACCCCTTACTTTTCAATACTGCCCCATGGGTCTCTTAAATAGTATTGAAAGCAAACATTAATTAGAAAAATAGACTCAAGACTAATTTTAGTCTTTACATGCAAACTAGTTGTTTGTCTAAAATTAGCAATTCTGAAAACGCCTGGAAATGTACAGAAGTCAGTGTCGGTCTAAAGATGACCGATGCCGGCCGACCCCTAACCGATGTTAGTTGGTTCTGACTGATGTTGA
Organism: Torreya grandis; assembly: GCA_037957365.1. Taxonomy (NCBI): domain Eukaryota; kingdom Viridiplantae; phylum Streptophyta; class Pinopsida; order Cupressales; family Taxaceae; genus Torreya; species Torreya grandis. The sequence goes on along the minus strand of JARHVA010001261.1, from coordinate 2,775,695 downwards.
TCGATGTCGGTCGACCCCTAACCGATGTCGGTTGGTTCTGACCGATTCCGCCGATGTCAGTTACTGTGTAGCTCATTGGTGAAGCTTTTAGCTCCACAACTCAACAAAAAAGATTGAATGCCCATTTGGAGGTTTTCAAAACTAATAGTCATCAATATGGTAAGGCTAATGGATGGGGGGGTGAGATCCTTGGATTCTATTGCAACAGGTAGTTTTATTTATGAATATGCAGGTGAAGTTGTATCTATAGAAGAAGTAGATAAAAATCAAAATCTTAATATGAATACCTTCAGTTTGCAAAATAACAAAATAAAATGTGGGTTTGTTTTGGATTTATGTGCAAACAAATAAATCCAATGTTCTTGTGGACAAGCTTAAACATCTGAATGAAAGGGAAGGGATAACATTGAGATAAATGAAGCTAATTGGAGTGGATATGAATGAGCTTTTTCCCTCCATCTATCAAAGCCTCCAGAAAGGCCCACATACCTCTTAAAGCCAAGCATAATCAATAAAAATACCAATTAGAAATAACTATAATGTACTCAAAGTTATTTTTTCCAGGTCAATGATGGCATGTTATTGAACTATTAAAAACTCCAAAGTGGTGCATTAATGAAAACCCACAATTGGACCAAATTTTTAGTTCTAACAGAGTAAATAATTTCAATGTTTCGAGAGACGTGAAACATCCCATAACATGTAATTTTTTCATTGAATCAAAATATGAAAAATAATATTTTTTATTTACAATATTAAAAAACTTATTATTATCTTTGTAAAAACTTCAATCATTTTCCAACATGCAAATCAATTACCTACGATTAAACAAAAAATGGAATAATCACTATTTAAAACTAAGTGAATTTAATAAATAACCCTTCAAAACTAATAATAAAATAAATAAGTTTTACTAAATTTTTATAATTATAAAAATGAGAATCATAATTTTTAAATACTAAAATTACAAATTTTCAAAAACAAAAAAATGGATTTCATGCTATTAGTAGGTTGATTAATATTAATTTTCTAATTTAACTCAAAGTAAAAGCTATATGTCATGCCCTGGGGAGGAATAATAAACAAAGCATTATTATATAGTTTAAAGATCTAAATATATAATAAATTGACAATTTACTAGGCATAATTATCAAAACAAATCATTGTACAAACTTATAAAGATATAAGTATTGATATTTTCTGACTTAATTTAAGTTTTTCACTGTCATATCCAATTCTTCAATTCCAACATTATGTATTTGAAAGTAAAAGATGAGTGTATATATTAAATATATAGTGTTGAATGTTCATGAATGAACATATAAAAATGTTTAATAACTCATATAATAACAATATTCAACATTACCAATCAATTATGTAACACCATACATTTGAAAAAATCTTCAAGAAAGAAAAATACCACAAAATACAAACTTGTATAATAAAAACTTTAACATATTCTTAAGTTCTAGTAGAATTATTCCCTATAAATATATTCTTGATCTCATTTTAGCTCTATCAATCATTGTATATCATTTTATCAATTCTTAGATTACTTTCAACTAATTTTCTAATGACACGTCTAAATTTATTGATTTGTCCCTTTGAGGGAGAGTGTTCTTTTTCATATTTGATCGTCTTTCTTCATCTGATCCATAGAAATATAGTATGTTGCAAAAAGTTAGCTTATAATTTCTTAAGTTAGGCTTCAAAATAATGTGGCTATATATTTGATAATAAATTATGTCCATATATTGGATATTATTAGCCACTACAGGGGTGACAACTAGGCACAAATCTTCTCTAGGATTTTACTATACATGCCTTTTTCTTTCTTACAATTTGGTCAATCGTAAAGGTTTCTGAATTAATGTAAATGTTTGAGTAAGGATCACGTTAAGTCATTATCAATTTTTTGATACTCTTAGGTTGATGCCACCTATGAATTATGTGGTTGAAATTGAATGTTTATATGAGGGTTTAATCTCTAAACCATTTGAACGAAACACTGACATTTATTTGTGACATTTTTCGACATTTATAGGAAAGTGGCACCTACAAATAAAATGTGTCACATAAAAGTTTTCATTTTTCATTTTGAATTCACTAATGTTATAATTTATGATTCATTTAATTCGATAAACATCATTAGATTTGAACATAGTCATTTTGGTTCATGTTCTTATATTGGTAGCTTTGAACACTCTATACATTGTTGTGTTATTTTGCAAGCCAAACTTCCTGGTGTTAAGATGCATAAACCTCAACACCAAGTTCCACAGGGCCAAAATTCCATGCCATGACCTAACACATTGATGTTCATCTTTTCATGACCTCCAATTCGACTAGTGTACCATGTATTTTTGTGTAACTAGGAAACCTACCACACAAACCAAGCTTAGCATTGAACCTAGACAACATGTGAACCTTTTTGTTATTCCATTGATTCAAACACACCAAAGCAAAGGTGTTAGAAAACCCAGAAGGCTTCAGGTGGTTGCAACCAGATCCAACTGATATTTTATATTGAACACCTACATCCAACTCAGACACCAACATCGATGCAATTGTCCATATCTAATGCAAGCATATGAGGACACAAAATGAAAAGTTATATAATCTAATGATTGCTCCAAGTTCCTGATCCAATCAATTTACAACATGTTTCAACCCATGTCCACCTGCGCATAGTAAACTAGCTAAGTACTCTTGTTTCTAATTTATTGCAATATCAATCAATAGTTGTATTTTCCATTTTTAGCATATCTCAACATTTAAATTCAAAACATTGTTTATTTGAGTTTGAAATTTAATTGGTCTCTATAGATCTATTTATCGCCATTATGCTTATTCATTTCTATATTCTTAACCCTATACTATATTGATCCATCTCAGTTTAGGGTTAAACATTTGGTGAACCCGACATATCTAGTTTAAATGGATGTTCTTCACCTTTTTGCCCTAATATTTGTTTGTTTTATTTCCATTATCATAGATTATATAGATCATTTTGATGACTATGATCTTGAAACTATCCAACTTTCTATCAAAGGAGTAAAAATTGATTGTCGTTGTTTGTTTCCCAATACACAAGCATGTTGTCTCAAATCTTTGGATGGTGGTGGCTATCATCACTCTAACTAGCTCCATGGCACCACCATCCCAAAAGCTGAGTTGAATAATCTTAAGGTAGATAGAAAATATTTTCCACTACCTTCTATAACCAAATTATCTACACATAAGTAAAATGTGCCTTCATTCGATAGTGCTAACTTTTGCCAAATCCATAAGGATATCATGGTTGATTTATAAACTAGTTATAATGAATATTTTATTAGAAGAACATTAATTCAAACTCTTATCATTCCGACATTTACCAACAATATACCTCTCAATGAGGGTGATGATTTTTTTTTCCTTCATTTCATATTGAATTTTTTGAAAGGTAAATAAAGACATCATGGACTCTTTGACCAATAACATCAAACCATCATGAAAAAGAGTGCATTATAAACCTAAAGTGGAAAACGTACCTAATGTTACAAAAGAAGATCATTTACCAAACCTACTTCAAATTCCACTTGTTATATCATTACCAAAGGTAGATGAGCCTTCAAATATTATGCAAACATCAAATATTCCAAAATTTACAAAATAAATACCAAAGGTTCCAAAATTCAATGACAATCAATGTGCACTTATTCTTCATGGAGATGTTGATATGCCTATGTGTCATGTGGATGAAAAATTTCAACCAACAAGAAAATTTCAACCTCTTTACCAACCTCTTTAAGTAATACTCTATCAATGATGAATACCTTAAATTACCTTCAACATCAAATGATTTCTATAAAATTCCAAATTTCCTCACATGAGGCTACCTTCCATGATAATATCTTGGTGGACCTTACCGAAAATGTCTTTGAACATATATATCCTTACAAATTTATTATGCATTCATTCTCTATAGTTGATGGCAAAGGATATCCCATAAATCATTTGAAATAATATATACACTCTTTTGACCATCGGGTAAAGGATGGGCATTGTTGTTAAAATATTTTCATAGGAGCTTAATCAAAGAAGATATTGACTGGTTTTATAGCTTCCTTATTGGGTCTCTATCACTATCCAAAAAACTTTAGGATGTATCTTTAATGTATTTTCATAAGCACAAGTTTTCCAAGTTACCATTGAACCATTTGAATGCATTACCTCAAAATGAAGATGAACCTATTCAATACTATGTTATAAGATTCAAAGATGTTTTGTGTTCTTTAAAATACATCCCATTCAGATTTGGAAATACAATTTATATTTAGTATGGGTATTATTTCTCTACTTAGAGAATTAGCATTACATAAGCCCTTTGTTTATTTTAAATTATTATATTGAGATGTGTATAGATATACATGTTCATTTACAAACAACCATGATGCCAATATTTCCAACAAGGAGAAGGACCTTCAAGCTAAAAAAAATCAAAAACATCCACACCAACAAGATCTAACAATCACATTATTTATGGCTAGTGCTTACTTTTGTCATAACCATGTTAATCCTACACAAGCAAGAACCACTTGCAATGTAAGACGGTTGTAACAACTTGGCTTTGATCTAAAATAATTACAACATAAAGGAAGTTAGAAAGACTCTTTGGGAAACATAGTAATACCAATTACTTGTGGTCCTAAAGTGATTCAAACACGGGTTTGGGTTATGCCACAAAACTTTTAATACGTAGTCACAATAGGAAACCTTTGGTTATATCAAATGGAAGCAAAAATTGACCAAAATCAGAAAAGTATCTCATTTTCTCAAGAGGACAAATTAATCCATATTCCACATGATTGCAATCTCCCTTATACTTCACAAGTAAATCTTGAAGAGGAATAATCCATGCAATGTTTTCACCTATCCAACCATGATCTAAACAATGCAATGATCCAACCTAAGGCTAAACATATCTAATATTCCAAAAATACCACAAATTTTTAAATACAAATATACAAAAAAAATCAACTTTTACATGTTCTATTAGCTCCTTGGTATCTATGTTTTTAGTTTCATGTTGGTGGATAGCATATCATCTATTTATATATACACATGTGTTTCATGTATCTTTTGAGTGTGATATAGGCATGCATAAACACATGATATACGCGCTTTCATACTTAGAGCCTTCCCTCTACTCATGTCAATTAGACATTGGGGGCATCCACTTAATTGATCATGATACACTTAGGTTATATAATTATATGATCATCTTCTATTATCATGTTTGATCTTATATACTTACACATGCTTTTATTGATGCTTATATATTTTTCCAGTGTACTTGATATACTATATATAATTAACATTTTTTTGCTAACATATATATTTAGGGACTAGTATTATATGTTTATGTTGGTTTTTTATCTTCCATGTTTTCCATTTATGCACTTCCTTGAGTGTCTTGTATTGCATTGTTTTGCTTGTTTGAGCATTTTAATATGCTCCATTGATTGTGGCTCCTTTGCATATGCTTGCCTATTGGTACATTTGCATATATCATAATTTGTTGTATGTGGACATTTGAACATGTATTTCTATGCTTGTGTACATTTTACTAAGTCACATCCATTCAATTTTTTGGAATTTGAACATGCCACTCATTTAAGGTCTCCTTGGACCATTGTCTTTTGATTTACTTTTGAGTGATCTTGTGCATGCTTGATTGTCAGTTGAGTTTGTACAACTACCATCTAGATGTTTCCATGACTCACATTATGCATCTTAGGATTTGATGTGATCACATACTATGTACCTCATTTTTATATCTACCTAGAGATGTTATCCTATATGTTACATGATCCATACACATATTATATAGTTATCTTATCATTTTGGGGTAAGGTAACTACCAATTAATACTTTCCCTCACTTAAAAAGTGGGGGTATATCACTGGGGGAATGTCATAGAGGCATGGCTCTCACACCTTCAAAGTTTCAAATTTCAATGGGGGCATGTTATGGAAACATGCTCTCCACAAGTATACCAGTTATTAGTTTTAGATTTTGGTGGGGGCATGTCATGGGAACATGTCTTCCACACTTAAATAGTTTAAAAATTGGCCAAAATTGCATAATTATATGATTAAGATACACATTCATCACAACATTCTATAGATTTTCATCATTGTTATACCCAAGTTTTAGTTTGAGACATATATGAGGTGCATATGTCATGGAAAATAACACCTTAAATTTTAAAATCAAATCAACTTTTAGATTTAAAATACTTTTATGGACTTTGGCATACACCGAGATGGACTTGTATGAATTATTATTGAACCAATCTACTTTAATAGTTGGTTCACTTTTGGCAAGGTCGAGGTGATTACATTACTCAATCTTACCAAGTTTAAAATAAGGAGTGATCAAATCATCTACCTGCACCAAATTTGTAGTGTGAGTTGACTTGGATAATTCACACTCATTAGGTTATAAGTATGACTGGCTTGTAGGATTGAGCTAATCTCAACTACCAAGTGGCAACTCACCTTTTCTCCAAGGTTAGGGACAAATTTTCCTCAAGTGTGTGTGTGTGTGTGTGTGTGTGTGTACTTGCAGGTTTTACATTTGTCATAATCTAAATTTCAAAGCTTCACAATAAAGCATCCCTTTAAATCAAATTTCCAAAAGGAAAGATGGTTGCATTGATACACAAGTGTGCTCCTAACCTTACTCTCTTTACTCTCAATCATTTCAAATTCATTCAATTCTAGATTATATACATTGATTATATATTGTAGCATGCTCTCAATTGTAGGTCAGTCACTAGCAAAACACTCAAATGGGACTCATGCAAAGATAAGGTGCATCATACACACCTAGGTATGCATTTATTTTCCTTTAAACAAATAATTTCATTACAATATTAAAGAGAGGGAAAATATAGATACTAAATCTGAATTATATAGCAACTTAGTCTTGTATAATTGGCAAGTACTTCTCATGGTTATACCCTTTAATTCTAAGACCTTCCTACTGTTTAAAGACCCACATCTACTATCTCTTATGCCTATTACTTATTAATTAGTCTGACCATATGTTATTATAATGATTAGGGCTTTTATGCTGCTCAAAATGTTATAAACTTGCTTATTATCATCCTCTACAAGTTTTGGACCTGTACCTATTTTCCAGCTTCCTAAACACTTGTAGCATAGTCAAATGCCTACATCAATGTTAGTGTCCTATGCCAAATTAAGTGTCAAATTCCATAAAGTATTTGAATTTACAAATGAAATGTATCCTTATGGTTTGCCTAAGTTATTTAATGTGATATGTTTCCAGAAAGGGAATGGCATATATATAAGATCAATCATCATTCATTCCTCACATGGCATAGACCTAGTAACTCACAAGGCAACTTAACAAAAGTATTCAATCAAGCATCCAAGTGAGCAAAAATTTTATATTATTTCATATTTCAATTTCATTCATACGGATAGCCCATATATAGGTCTAATGTACTGAAGGAGCATTCCATGAGCCATATTTTTCAAGTTACAAGTTAGATCACTCTATGTACTTTATTATCACATGTTGCATCTTGTTACACACACAAGCCAACAAGTAGGGGATAACTACATAATTATGAGACCCTTTTCATAACATTGGCTATATAGGTAGTTCCCATTAACATAGGGGTCCTTGGGGTAGTTTGACACCGTGTTCCCACTAACCCACTTTTTCCATAGTCACTTTAAGTGTGAGGAAGATAGGTTCGATCATTTGACAAAGATCAACAACCTATGCATGAGATATGAACACACCAAAGCAAAGGAAATAGAAAAACTAGAATGTTCTAGGTGGTTACACCCATATCTAGTTTATATTACGTACTAGATACCTACATCCAACTTAGACACCAACATCGATGCAATTATCCAAATCTAAAATAAGCATCTGAGGCCACATAATGTAAAATTGTAAAATTTGATGATTAATCTAGGCTCCTGATCCAGTCCACTTCCAACCTATTTTAGCCTAGATCCACATGCACACAGTAAACCATCTAAGTACCCTTGTTTCTAATTTATTGTAATATAAATCAATAGTTGTACTTTATATTTTTAGCATATCTCAACATTTAAATTGTAAACATTATTTATCTGAGTTTATAAATTAATTTGTCTGCTATAGATATGTTTATCACCCTTGTGCTTATTCATTTTTATATGCTTAACCCGATACTATATTGACCCATCTCAATTTAGTGTTAAACAAGATTACTAACTAGTTTGTTGGGTTGTTCTTTGTGGCACCATCTTCGACCACATGGTGTGGATCATTAGTATATGAGTTGAAATCATTACATCACTTTATTTATAGTTTCTCTATTTATATCTTGTAAACAACCATATGTATCAACTAAAAGGACATCAAATCACCTTTATGTCAAAATATGTATAAGAATGCAAACATGTGAGTAATATGGCCAAATATTAGAAGAAAGATTTTGAAAAATTCCTTGGTCATCCCAAAAGTAATTTAGTTCACCCTTTAAAATTATTATACTCTTTTGAAGTTTTCATGAGCTTGTCATGTATCTTGGGCCTCCACACCATCACATTCTTCTTCCCAACCTATCAACACATTGTTTCAACATGAAAGTCACTAGACATCCATGTATTTCAAGTAAATATATATGCCACAACAATAGATGTTTGGATTAAAAAATTGGAGGTTTACTTCTCTATCAACTTCTTCATTAAAACTAAGAATATTGCCTTTACAATGCTAAAATTATCGATAATGGTCCTACGCTTTAGAATATTACAATGTCTAATGTAAATTATCATATAAGTATGTCAAAACTTGGTTAAATTTTATCAACACCATCAAATATTAATACTACCCCCTCAATCACTATGAGGATGATTACATATAGTAAATTTTATCTTCATCTAGTGTTGTGTGCAAGAGCAAGCCCACACCCAATGAGCCAAATAATTTAGCATCAATGCATAAGCCTTAACACCAAGGAGAACAACTGAATTATCCTCCAACACAACATAAGGATCTAGGGATAGAATAATACGAGATGAAGCAACGATAAAATTGGTGCCACTTGCATTTCAATAATGTGAGATAAATTATTGATGGATTTTATGAAGGGAATAGGAATATAATTCATCAAGCACATGAATGTATTTGGTACATTGGTTAAACTCTACATAATGTCATAGAGCTCATGGTTTTCTTAGACTTAAAAAATTTTATTAGAGGTTCTTCTTTGGATTCTCACACATATCCTGTTAGCTAAATCAAATCATTTATGTTGAATATGCATTTTAGTGGACACTTTCATGATCATGTATTGTGCCTATCTTAGTCTTTCCAAACATATCCCTTCCCTTTGAGGTAGAGAATGATGCATCTCATTCTATGCAAATCTATGCTATATTATTTCTTTTTTTTAACAATAGTCTTGATTTTTCAACCCTTGTAATTGATATTGCTTCTTCTTTTAATTCAACTTGTTCAACTTCTGTCATAATTTATTTTCCATTTTTTTATTTTTTTTATTACTTATTTCTTTTTATAGTTAAAAATTATCTCTCATATATGAATTTCACATGTTGATGCAAAATTGAAGTAAGTGCCTTCATTTGATCTATCCAAGGTCTTCCAAATAACATGTTTTAATGTCAATTACTAAGCATTATATGAAATAATATTTGAACTAAGTGCCTTCATTTGATCTATCCAAGGTATTCCAAATAACATGTTGTAAGGTCAATTACTAAGCATTATATCAACTAATATTTGAGATTATTTTTTAACCACTTGAATCAGAAAAATTATGCAACAACCTAAAACATATCTTTTTATACCATCATAACCCTTAGTAAAAGTTGTTTTTAAATTCAAGGTCATCTTCAGAGAATCCAAGCTTATAAATAAATTCAATTGTGTATAAATACAATTATGTAACTTTATCTATCATTAGACCATATTTTTATTCAACTCTTATGAAGGATTTGATTAAAAAAAAAGGACCATTATATGATCCATCACCATGGATTTCACTTTTGTTAAATATAATTTGAATTTTTTAATCTACTCTTTCTATGTGACTCAATAGTACCCCTATAACTATCAAATTAATGTGATTTATAGTCAAACGCCATTTTTAGAGTTTGAATATATTCTCAATCCCATTCAAATTATAATTGCTATCCAAGCCTATTGTCTTTATTTGGTAGAGGATTTGTATATTCTTCAAATGTTGATATAAAGGAGTTATTGATCTATTCACATTATTTGTGGCATTATTTGCTTCTTATATTTTGATTTGATTGCTTTAAATGAGATTTTGAATCTTATTCTTCAATGTAATGCACCTATTTGCATTATTTCCTTGTACTCTATGATAATCACAAAATCCATTCAGATCACAAGCTTTTGGAAAGGGTCACGAGGTATCTAGTGGCATCACTTGAGTTTATTTTATCTTATTTTGTATTTAGTAGTCTAAACAAGATAAAACTTGAGACTAATTTAGATTATATAAACTATTTTATATTATAAATATAAATGCTAGAGTACTACTAATTTATTATGCTTACTATAAATATAAATGACTAAGAGTATAGGATATTTAACTTCTTTCAGTTTTGTTATAGTTTTTGGCAGTGTACAATCGTCAATAATGTTTTGAAATGCATATGTGGTCAGTCAGATCAGGATAATTATAGTCAAAACCTGTCTAGATAGGTATGAAAATACATAAATGCCTATAATTATCAAAGTTGTTTGTTTCCTATTGGAAACATCCTCTATGTTTTTACCTATTTATTATGTGCTAGGTTATCACAAAAAATAGAGATAGGTTCATCATATTTTACCTTGATGTCTTATAAAGTTTACTTCATCCAAAGCACTTGAGTATAACACAACACTACTATAATATATTATGTTTTAGTTGTAGAAAGTGATACTAAGTTCTGCTTCTTGCTTAGCCATGATACTAAGCTATTACTGAGGAAGAAAGCTCCTCCACTTGTACTCTTTATGTCATTGAAACAACCTACCCAATCTAAATCTATATAAGTAACCAAAGTGAAATCTCTACCTGTGGGATACCACAATCTATAATCCAATGTCCCCTTGACATATCTAAATATTCTCTTCACTAACTGAACATGACTCTCTTTGGGGGCTGCCTGATATCTCATAACCATGCCTACTGCAGGCATGATGTTTGGCCTTGATGCTATCAAATATAAAAGACTACCAATCACATATTTATAGAAAGATTGATCTACAACATGTGAATCTTCATCCTTACCTTTTTCCTTGTACCCATTGGTGTGCCAACTAGTGCACAATCCTCAAAACCAATTTTTTTTAACATCTCCTTGGCATATTTACTTTGAGATATAAAAATTCCTTTATCTGACTGAAATATTTGTAACCCTAAGAAAAATGATAATTCTCTAAGCATAGACATCTCAAATTTTTTTTGCATATTATCAAAAAATTATTTTGTCATCTTTTCAATGTTTCCTCCAAATATTATAACATCAACATACACCACAAAAATCAACTAATGCTCACCTTCTATTTTGATGTAGAGATTACTATCAGCAAAACCTCTCTTAAAACCTTAATCTTGCAGGTACTTATTAAGCCCTTCATACCAAGCTTTAGGAGATTGTTTCAATCCATACAGTGCTTTATTCAATCTACATACATGGCTATTACCATTTGAGAGAAGAAATCCCTCAGGCTAATTAATGTGGACCTCCTCTTCTAGATTCTCATTCAGGAAAGCAAACTTGACATCCATCTGAAAAACTATGAAATTTTTAAACACTGCATATGCAAGAAACATTCTAATATCCTTTAGCCTTGCCACTGGTGCAAAGGTTTCTTCAAAATCTATACCCTGAATCTGAGCATATCCTTTACATACTAACCTTGCTTTATTCTTGGTAACTTCATCATCTTCATTCAACTTATTTATGTATACCTATTTTTTTCCTATCACATTTTAATCTTTTGATCTGGCACTAATTCCCAAGTAGCATTCTTTTCTATCTAATTTAATTTTTCATCCATTGCTTTAACCCAATGCTCATCATATCTAGCTTCTAAAAAAGTTCTAGGCTAAATTTTGGATAATAAAGAAAAATTAACTTGTTCAAATTCACTTACTATCATCCTTCTGGTGTGAACTCCTTCATTTATGTTCCCAATGATGTAACTCTTATTATGATTTCTATGGAAATATTTGGATGGGGTTTTGGTGTCCTTTTGCTTCTTCTTCTCATCTTCATCTGATTCTTCAAAATCTTCTTCTTCAATGATTTTAGGAGTGTCTATCAGATCACTGGCTCTTTGTGCTACATATTTATCTATCCTGACACTTGCACTTTCAACTATCTTCTTGGTTCTTTTTTTATAACATTCATAAGCTTTAATTTTTCAAGAATATCCAAGAAATATACCTTCATATGTTCTAGATTCAAATTTACCCAATTTTTCATCGGTTCTCTTTATGAAGAATCTACTACTAAAAACTCTAAAATAATCAATAGTAGTCAGTTTGTCTTTCCATAGCTCATGGGGAGTCTTGTCACTATTGACTCTCAATAACACTTTGTTTTAGATATGCACTATTGTGCATACTACCTCTCTCCAATATTTATCTAGTATCTTGGATTCATTTAGCATTGTCCTCACCATCTCCTAAACTGTTCTATTTTTTTGCTCAACTACTCTATTTTGCTGTGGAGTTCTGGCTACTGAAGAATATATATTTATCCCGTGGTCTTAAAAATAATCAATAAACTTATTTGACATGAATTACCCTCCTTGATCTGATATTAGGCACTTAATCTTTAAACTAATTTTATTCTCAATTAAAGCCTTGAATGCTTTGAAGTGTCTAGAAACTCCTGATTTTTTCTTCAAAAACATCACCCAAGTCATACATGTAAAATCATCAATAAGTAATATGAATTATTTCTAACCTTGAGTAATTTGAGTTCTAGTAGGTCTACATAGATCAGTGTGAACAAGCTCTAACATCTGAGTGGTCAAGTATTCTTTTGTCTTGAACCATCTTTTGACCTGCTTCATATGTTGACATGGTTCACAAAGCGTGTTGGAAGGCTTTGTAATATTTGAAAGAATTCTAACTGCTTGATTATTTATGATGTTGACAAGATTGTCAAAATTTATGTGTCCCATTCTCCTATGCCACAGCCAATTTTCCTCAACCTAACTCAAACAACATCTTTGACCTTTGATATCTGATAACATATATAAATTGTTGCTTATCCTCTGAGCATCTACAATCAATACATCTGAATTTTTTATCTTAATTTCATAACCTTCTACATAAAACTTTAATGTTTGTCCCTAATCACATATTTGACTTACACTCAAAATATTATGGTTAAGACCTTCTACATACAAAACATTTTTAGTTTTAGTTATACCATTATCCAAACTTAATGTACCTTTTTTGGCTATTCTGGTAGTGGTATTGTCTCTAAATTTTACTATGCCACCATTGATCTTATTTAAATTTATGAACTTGATCTTGTCTTTTGTCATGTGCCTCAAACATCTGCTATCTATGAACCATGGCTTTTCTTCATTTCTTGCATGCAAAGCTTTCTAGATTAACATAGACTTTTTAGGATATTTCTTCTACCATGAACCTGTATGAACTTTCTTCTTGATGAATGGAGCCTTGAAACTTTGGTCCTTGACTAACTCAAACATGCTTCTATAATGCTGAGATATGTGTCTAAAATTATTGCACTTATAACATATTATGGCCTCTTCATCAAAACCTAATAGAGGAGTAAAAGATTTGTGGCTTTTGCTTGACTCTGCATGAGTTTCTTTCTTCTTATTTTTGAAATTATTAGCTCATTTCTAATAGTCCATTTTATTAAGACCCTAACCATTACAATAAAAATAATAACCATGAAAATAAAACCTGTTCTGATTTGTGTATCTTTGACCTAGTTGTCTTTTATAGCTCTGTTTCTTCTAGCCTTCTTTGTTTGAGCTATCCTCTACTTCCCTTTTTATTTCCTCTTTTGTAAGAGCTTTAACATAGCTCTTTTTCTTTTCAAATATAATACATGTCTTATCTAATATTTATGTTTGACTTTCTAATATCCTATTCAACATGTTAGTTTTGTTCTCAAATTTTGAATCATTGACAGCTTTATCATTGGCTACTTTATTTGTTTTCTCGATATCTTCTTTTAAAGAGGCAATTTCAACAACATACTTTTCAGATTCTTCATTTATTTTTTGTAATTGAGTTGTTAGATCTTATTCAATATTTTTGGCTTCTTCAATGTGTGCTTGTAGATCTTCAATTATTTCCTTTGACTCCTTTTCATTTTTCTTGATCTAGAGCTTCAATCTTCAATTCTTCTTCTCAAGAGCTTTTAATTTTTCTAAGGCATAAATGAGTTCTCCTTCTAGATTCACCTCAGCTTCGTCATGTTCTTCTTGATCATCTGTACTTTTGCTTACAAAGGTATCTTCATGTATGGTCATGAAAAGAATCTCTTCTTCATATGAGTCATTCACTCCACTATTTTTAGCTAAGCTAGGATCTTTAGAATATAAACTCCTCTTCTTAAATCCCTTCTTGAATATGCCTTTGAAGTTATTTTTGTATGTAGGCTTTCCTTCATTGTCACCATTATTCTTATTTGGGTACTTAGCTACAAAATGTCTAATCTCACCACATTTAAAACATTTAAATAGTAACTTTCCTTGATATTTACCTGTGCCCTTTTTAGGCTTGTAGATGAATAGGGATCCATTGTCATCTTCCTCATTGCTAGAACTGTCACTTGATTCTTGAATCTTAGCCTTGTCTTTCTTTGATGTCTTGAAACCCACTCCTTCTTTGAGCATTTCTCTTATTCGATCTATATCTCATATGCCGTAATAATACCATGTAGTTCATCCATCTTTAGCTCTGCTAGATCCTTCATCTCCTCAATTGCAAAAACCTTTGCATCATATCTCAATGGTAGAGATCTCAAAACATTTTGTACCACTGCTGACTCTTCTAAATTTTCTCCAAAACCTTGAATTTGATTAACATTTGATCAACCCTTAAAAGATAAATTGCTATATGTTCTTCCTCTTCCATCTTCAAACTTTTAAACTATCTTCTAAAAGTTTGGAGCATAGCTTGTTGAACCTTTCCATCACCTTTGTAAATATTCTCAAGCTTTACCCAAGTCTCATGAGCAGTTTTGCATTGCATAACTTTAACAAATTGTAATTCACGTAAACCACATAAAATAGAATTTAAAGCTTTAATATTATTTTCACTTACCTTATTTTCTATAGGAGTAGTTACAAGTGTCTGTGACTCTTCATATTCCTCCATCACTGCTTGTGAAATGTCAAATCCAAGGGCCATCAAGTAAGCCCTCATCCTTATGCTCCAAAAGTCATAATTTGTCTCATCAAACAAAGGTAACTTATTTGTATAAAAACCTTCATGTGATTCAGCCATCATGTTTTTCTCGATCCACGTTCAAGTTGTTAAACTCTTTCCAAAAGAACCTATTTTGATTGTTTCCTACTATTTCTTACTCTATTTTTAGGGAAAGGGAGAGAAACAATAGATGAGGGGTGTGTACCTAGTAAATGGTGCACTCATTGATGACCAGATGAAGTGAGAGCTCCTTTTTGGTAAGGAAGGACTACCTAAAATAAGACCACACTAAAATAAATTGTTTGTTAGATGAGTATGAAGGGTATACTACCTAGCAATGTTAGATCTAAGAAGTGAAAGCTCCCTTGGATGGTTTTCAATCCACTCCCCTAATGATAAAAATATTTGATAACAGAAATAAAATATGTTTGCAATAATATTGACAAGAAATAAAATGCTTATGATTGAAAGAAATAAAAATACTTGTTCGATAAAAGGTAACACGGTGGGCCAATACCATGCAAAAGTGGATCAAGGTCAGGTTCAGAGGATCTGAGCAGAGTCTGTAGATAGGTTAGAAATATAAATAAGGCCTAATTAGGTATGAAAGGGGAGGAAATAATAGTCTATTATTTTCCCTAATAGTGATCATCGGTGATCAGGGTGACCAACGATAGTTGTCCTAACCATCGATGGTTAGGTGACTGATGATGGTTGCTATAACTATCGACAGTTATGGTAACTAGCTATGGTTAACTATAAGAGTGTGGTAGAATATTTGAAGCGGTATTGGTGGGAGGTGGCTGATGAGTAGAAGGAAAAAATGTGGATTGTTGGGGTAAGGGGTAATATGCAAATGGTTTGATCTAAATAGGAAAATTCAATACAAAAAGGAAATGCTAAAAATAACACAAGAATACCTGTATAATGTCAAATAGGTAATAGTTGAAATCTAAAGGAAATTGGGAAGCATAACAATACTTCAACCTTAAAAAGTCATGTAGATAGAGTTTTAGGGTCTTAGATGCCTACACAAATAAAATAAGGGAGCCTGGATGTAAATTTTTGGATCCTCATCTCCTCCAAGAGCCTTGCATTTATAGCATAAAACTGGTAAGGAAAGATAAATTTGTTATGTTGGGTGAGGATAAAGATGCCAATTTGAAGAGAAAGCAAGCTATAAGGTGTGCATGGGAAAGTTTATATTTTACCCATGCAAGTCTAGCCTACATCTATATGTTTTTTGTGTTGCAGGTTTGGATACCTGACTATTAATGATTAGGCTAACCATCAACAGTTAGGCTTACCATCGACGGTCGACCCCTAAGTGTAAAAGTGTTAAAAATGGGTCTAAGAATGATGTTGCTAAAATGTTTGATAAAGGTTGCCTAGGAGATTTAACAAGTGTAAAGGGTGTTTTAAAAGTGAGATAGCTAGGTGAATAGTCTAAGGTCAAGAACCGGTTTAGGGTGATGCAACATTGAAAAACTAGCCGAAGGGATATTTTTGAGTGTCTACATTTTGCCCATTTTTATTGTGTAGTGTTAGGTAAATAAGTCATAGAACAAAAATAGAGTGTTGACAGTCAAAGTTTAGTTGCCCAAAGTATGGGAGGAGGGTATTCCTCCTCAAACCAGGAGTTGACGAGGTAACACTAAAATTAGGTCATGGTTTAATAAATGGTAAAATGAAGATCATGAGTTGGGTGAAAAAAAGGTGGGGGTATTTGAAATGTAAATATGCTCATAACATGCGATGAAATGTGATAGTCAAAAGCATGTAAAGATGAAAATTGCCAATGTTGATAATACATTTGAATGTTAGGATAAGTGATAAGGTAACCAATCCCCAGTGTTAGTCATAGCTTATCGGGTTACACAGATCAAGTTTCCTAGAAAAGGTTGGTATTTGCTCAGGTATCTAGGGTAAGAAGTGCTCTAAAAAAAATCATGAATGGGGTGGGTCACGCACAAGATGGTGTATAATGCAAAAGTTCATCATGGAAAAATTGGTCAAGGTGGTCATTATGACCAAATCAAGGTCATCACAAGGTATGAGAATAGGTTGGCCCAAACAAAAGCCAATGTCAAGGTGGATGTGGACAAATGGGTGGTTGGGTTAGTTGGGTAGGGAGTGGCTAAGTTGAATCTGATGCACTCGGTAAGAGGATACTACCTACATAGTCCAATGGATAGTGGATCCAACATAGACTTTAGGCCAAATGTAGTTCTCAATTATTGAGGGAGAGGATGACTCCTAAGTAGGTCAAGGGGTGTTAAGGAATGGGTTGCCCCAATTGGATGTCTTAATAAGTTTAGTTTAGGTAGAAAGGGGTGAAAAAGGTGGGGTAAATAAAACATAACTTTGACCATCAATGGTTAGGGTTAACTGATGATAGTTAGGTAACCGTCAATGGTTAGGGTCAACCATCAATGGTTAAGTAACCATCAATAGTTGATAACAATTGATGGTTGGGTAAGAACCCTAAAACTGTTAGGATGTGGAGCTAAAAGCTTCACCAAGGAGCATATAAAACAGGTTCGGGTCTACACAGACGCCGACGTCGGTCAGGAGCGATCGACGTCGGTCAGTTGCAGTTACAGAGGCACCGACGTCGACAGTAGGGTCGGCCGGCGACGGTCACAGGCGAATAGGCAGGAACCGACGTCGGTTACCTGTGTGTCCAGAAAGCGATTTTCGAGGACAGAAGCGAGTGTTTGCATGATGAGTTTGAGTTGTAGACTCAAGCTCGTGTCTATTATTGGCAATATTATTTTTAGAGCCCTTGTTGAAGAGGCTTAACTGTTTGTTGTAAGAGCATGCTCAAGTTTCCTATTTCTATATGTAGGAAAGATCTTCTTAGCTTAGTATGAGAGTTGAACTGTAAGAGTAGAACATTGTGAATGTTTGAAGGACAGTACTGAGTTGCATCAATCCAGGTTGTTGGATTTGAGTGTACTTGAGAGAGAGCTCTTGAGGAATAGAGATCTAGTGAGAGATCTTGTGTGCATCTGAGAGAGGTGTGGAAGAACGAAGTTTCTTCATTTGTATTCCTATTGTAAAGAGTTTTAATACAAGTTTTCAGGGTGTTTTCTTGTATATCTTGTTATGTGCTATTTATCATTCTAGCTGCTTATCTATCTGATTTATTTCCGCATTTATTGCTTTCACAAGTGTAATCCATTATTGGTTGATCCCCAAGAAGTGGTATCAGAGCTCAGGTTCACTAACAGGTGGTTCAGATCTGTGTAGTGTGTTTTGGATTACAGGTTGCTCACAGGGGTTTCTGCAGGGATTTCTGTTTGAGTGGGAGAAGCAATGGCAGAAGAAAGTAAGTTGAGAATGGAAAAGTTTAATGGCAAGAACTATCAACACTGGAGAATGCAGATAGAGGACTATCTGTATCAGAAAGATCTTTACTTACCGTTAGGTGGGATAGCAAAGAAGCCCAAGGACATGGAGGATGAAGAATGGGAAGTTCTTGACAGAAAGGTTCTTGGGTCTATAAGACTGAGTCTGGCCTCCACTGTGATATCTAATTTGTCACAGGCAAAAACTACGGTAGAGTTAATGACTACGTTAGCAAATTTGTATGAAAAACCCTCAGCTTCAAATAAGGTATATTTAATGAAGCAGTTATTTAATTTGCATATGCAAGAAGGTGGATCTGTTTCTAATCACCTGAATGATTTCCATGGTATTGTTAATCAGTTAAGTTTTGTCAATATTGTATTTGAAGATGAAATAAAGGCTCTTTTAATATTATGTTCTTTGCCTGAAAGCTGGCATGGCTTGGTAATGGCAGTTTTTAATACTGCTTCTGCTTCGAATATTTTAAAAGTAGAGGATGTGGTTAGTGTTATTTTGAATGAGGAAATTTGCAGGAAAAGCACAGAAGAGACATCTGGGAACACTTTAAATCTCGAGAGCAGGGGAAGGCAAAAATAAAAGAGCAAGAGGAGATCAAGATCTAATTCTAAGGGAAGAGGCAGATCCAAATCCAGGAATGGCAGAAGGCCACAATGCTGAAACTGTGGAAAGTTGGGGCACATAAGCAGAGATTGTTGGTCAAAGCCTAAGGAGGAGAATCAGCACGAAGGAAAGGAAGAGACAAAGGTTGCAGGTATTGCACAAGATGCTCTTATTTTTTCTTTGCATAATAATATAGAATCTTGGGTATTAGATTCTGGTGCATCTTTCCATGCTACCCCTAACAGAGAATATTTCAGTGACTATATCCATGGAGATTTTGGAATAGTGTACTTAGGGGATGATGAGCCTTGTAAGATTATTGGCAAAGGTAAAGTGCAGCTGAAGATGCAGAACGGCAACACATGGGTTTTGAGAGATGTGATGCATGTTCCTAGTTTGAAGAGAAATTTGATTTCTGCAGGTAAGCTAGGTGATGAGGGTTGTACAGTAACTCTCACAGCAGATTCTTGGAAGGTGACCAAGGGTGCACTTGTTATGGCCAGAGGTAAGAGAGAAGGTACTCTCTATTTGTGTAATTGTGTTACTAACAAATCTCTTTCATTTTTATCTACTTCAGATGTGGATGCTAAATTGTGGCACTCAAGGCTTGGCCACATGAGTGAGAAGGGGATGTCAATTCTTAAGTCTAAAGGTATGCTTTCAAATTTGAAAAGTATGGATCTAGAATTTTGTGAGCATTGTGTATTTGGAAAATAGAAAAGGGTTAGTTTTCTAAAGACTGGGTCTACTAAGAAAAGGCAGAAGTTGCAGCTTGTTCACACAGACGTGTGGGGACCGGCTCAGGTAGCCTCTATTGGCGGATCACGGTACTATGTTACATTCATAGATGACGCCACAAGAAAGGTATGGATCTACTATATTAAAAAGAAATCTGATGCTTTTGAGACTTTTAAGATTTGGAAAGCCATGGTTGAGAATGAAACAGGCAGAAGATTAAAGTGCTTGAGATCCGATAATGGCGGTGAGTTCTGCAGTCTTAAGTTTAACTGGTATTGTTACACTCATGGAATCTGAAGACAAAGGACGGTTCCAAGGACACCTCAGCAAAATGGTATTGCTGAAAGGATGAACAGAACTATCATGGAGCGTGCAAGATGTATGAGATTGCATGCAGGGTTGCCCTTAGAGTTTTGGGCAGAAGCAGTTGACACCGCAGTGTACCTGATTAACAGAGGACCCTCTACAGCTCTGGATGGTGGAATTCCAGAAGAGGCATGGATAGGTAAAAAGGTAGATCTCTCATATCTCAAAGTTTTTGGTTGTGAAGCCTTTATGCACATAGATAAAGAAAATAGAAAGAAGCTTGATGCTAAGTCTATGAGGTGCACGTTTATAGGCTATGGCTCAGATGATTTTGGTTTCAGATTTTGGAATCTAGGAACTAACAAGGTAATTAGGAGCCGTGATGTTGTTTTCAATGAAAGAGTGATGTACAGTGATCAGATAAGGAAGCTGGATCAATCTGGGCAGAGCAATGGTGAATTGGACGAAGTTATGGTCCAAAATGAGCTCGCAGGAAAAAGAAATAATCACTTACAGGAAAACACAGAGACCGACGTCGGCAGGTTAGGAACCAGCGTCGGCAGTACAGAAATCGATGTCGGTCATACAGAGACCGATGTCGGCAGACCAAGAACCGACGTCGGCCAGGAAGAACCGGCGTCGGCCAGTAACAGGTCTACAGGTGGCCGAGGTCGGTCACTGTCAGAAAATTTGGGTGGACAGCATGTTGAAAACGAGTCCAAGACACCCATCAGGAGGTCTGAAAGGGTAAGTAAGCCTCCAATTAGATATTCTCCTTCCTTATATTATTTATTGCTAACCGATGGTGGAGAACCAGAGAGTTTTGAAGAAGCATTACAAGTGGAGTCCAGGAGTAAGTGGGAGCGTGGCATGGTTGAGGAGATGGAGTCCTTAAGAGAGAACCAAACATGGGATTTGGTTGAATTGCCAGCTGGTAAGAGAACACTGAAGAACAGATGGACCTACAGGTTGAAAGAAGGTGAGGATGGACAGATGAGATATAAGGCCAAATTGGTTGTAAAAGGATTTGCACAAAAGCCAGGTATTGACTTTGGTGAGATTTTTTCTCCTGTTGTTAAGATGACTTCTATAAGGGTTGTATTGTCTTTGGTTGCTTTTGAGGATTTGCATCTTGAGCAGCTAGATGTTAAGACAGCGTTTCTTCATGGAGATTTGGATGAGGAAATTTACATGGAACAACCAGAAGGTTTTGAGGTCAAGGGTAAGGAGAAACTAGTGTGCAAGTTGAAGAAAAGCTTGTATGGCCTCAAGCAAGCTCCTAGGCAATGGTACTTGAAATTTGACAGGTTTATGACTGAGCATGGCTACAGTAGATGTCAATCTGACCATTGTGTATATTTCAAGAGATTTGATAACGATAGATATATTATTCTATTGTTGTATGTAGATGATATGCTGGTTGCAGGATCTCACATGCAGGATATCTCTGAGCTTAAGGTGAAATTAGCTCAAACGTTTGGTATGAAGGATTTGGGAGCAGCTAAGAAAATCCTTGGCATGAGCATTAAGAGGGACAGGAAAAATCACAGGTTGATACTGTCTCAAGAAGATTATGTGGACAAGGTGTTGAAACGGTTCAATATGCAGGATGCTAAACCGGTAAGCACACCTTTGGCTAGACATTTTAAGTTAAGTAAAGAACAATGTCCTAATTCACATGATGAGGTAGAGTACATGAGTAAGGTTCCATATTATTCTGTGGTAGGAAGTTTGATGTATGCAATGGTGTGTACTAGACCGGATATTGCCCAAGCAGTGGGAGTAGTAAGCAAGTATATGGCCAATCCAGGTAAGGAACATTGGAAGGCAGTTCAATGGATCCTTAGATATCTGAGAGGAACCAGCAGTAGACACTTGTGCTATGGAGGTTCAGATACTTCTCTACATGGCTATGTAGATTCAGATATGGCAGGTGATTTGGATGGCAGGAGGAGCACCACAGGTTATGTTTTTACTGTAGGTGGAACGGCAGTTAGTTGGATATCTAAGTTGCAGAAGGTTGTAGCCTTGTCAACTACAGAAGCAGAGTATATTGCAGCTACAGAAGCTAGCAAGGAGATGATATGGATGACACGGTTCATGGAAGAGCTTGGAAGGGAGCATGGGAGTTGCAGATTGTATAGTGACAGTCAGAGTGCAATCCATTTGGCTAAGAACTCAGCTTTTCACTCAAGAACCAAGCACATACAGCTAAGGTACCACTTCATACGGCAGGTATTGGAAGATGGTGAGTTGAAGCTGGAGAAGATCCATACAGACAAGAATCCTGCTGATATGCTAACAAAGCCAGTTACTAAGGAGAAGTTGAATCTTCATTCAACTTCTATTGGTCTTCATGATTGAGTTGAAGATGGTGGAGCTAGAAGATGTTGCTGTACAGGTACTGGTGCAGCTGGTTTATCTCCAAGTGGGAGATTGTTAGGATGTGGAGCTAAAAGCTTCACCAAGGAGCATACAAAATAGGTTCGGGTCTACACAGACGCCGGCGTCAGTCAGGAGCGACCGACGTCGGTCAGTTGCAGTTACAGAGGCACCGACGTCGACAGTAGGGTCGACCGGCGACGGTCACAGGCAAACAGGCAGGAACCGACGTCGGTTACCTGTGTGTCCAGAAAGCGATTTTCGAGGACAGAAGCGAGTGTTTGCATGATGAGTTTGAGTTGTAGACTCAATCTCGCGTCTCTATTATTGGCAATATTATTTTTAGAGCCCTTGTTGAAGAGGCTTAACTGTTTGTTGTAAGAGCATGCTCAAGTTTCCTATTTCTATATGTAGGAAAGATCTTCTTAGCTTAGTATGAGAGTTGAACTGTAAGAGTAGAACATTGTGAATGTTTGAAGGACAGTACTGAGTTGCATCAATCCAGGTTGTTGGATTTGAGTGTACTTGAGAGAGAGCTCTTGAGGAATAGAGATCTAGTGAGAGATCTTGTGTGCATCTGAGAGAGGTGTGGAAGAACGAAGTTTCTTCATTTGTATTCCTATTGTAAAGAGTTTTAATACAAGTTTTCAGGGTGTTTTCTTGTATATCTTGTTCTGTGCTATTTATCATTCTAGCTGCTTATCTATCTGATTTATTTCTGCATTTATTGCTTTCACAAGTGTAATCCATTGTTGGTTGATCCCCAACAAAAACCAAGGTAAAAAGGCAAACGATTAATCATTTATCCATATTTACAAAATTTGGTGTGTTGTGAGTTTGTCATTGTTGAGCACTTGGTATGAAGACCTCATGCTAGTGCATGGAAGTGCAGTGAGATTAGTGGTTATGAGTGATTGAGTGAGGTCAAGATGGATGTTATAGATGCTCATGATCAGGTGGATGGACATGGACTAAGACATCAGAAGTGGTCACAAAATGAGGTAGGGTCCTCATGATTTTAGTTGATATAGATTATACTATGTAAAATAGGTGCTATAAAATATACATTGATGCATGTAAATGGTAGATTATTCTAGTAAGAGATGCCCTAGAGTTTTGGTATCCTAGGTTTTAGGGTTTGAGGAGTGGGTATGGGAATTGAGGTATAAGATGAGAGTGGTAAGATGGATGTAGGTGTGTATAAGGAAGCTGAAAATGGTGGGGAGGGAGCGGTAGGGTAGAATAGGGTTTTATAGAGGAGGTTAGGAAGTCGAGGCTCGCCATCAATGGTCACTAATAGTGACCATCGATGATTGACCCCATCGGTGATAATTGACCCTAGGGGTAAAAATGCCCCTAAGAGACTGTCAATGGTTGAGGAGATCTATCGACATTCGAGGAGGAAGGGGTTTAGATGGGAAAAAGAAGTTTAAAAAAAAGGTGGGGGGCTTGATTGGTTTATAGCAACTGATTGATGAATAAGATTTATATAGATGACTTTACGTAGGGGTATATTATAGTTAATTTGATGAATAAGTTTTGTTATTTATTAATGAGGAATAAGTTAATGAACTAGTTAGGTATATTTTAAAGTTTATTAATGTTGATTGGTTTATTAATAGTTTGCATTGAGAATAGGTTATGTTTTGAGTAATACGTGAAATATCATTCTAAGGAATAGGTTAATAGTATGAAAATGATAAATATGTGTTCTTAGAGATGAGGGAAGGGTAGAATGGTTAAAGATGAAAATAACTGTGTAAGGGATGAAAATTTTATGGGGTGTATAGATGGGATAAAAGAAGAAAGTGTTTGGGAAGTGTAGTATAGATAGTCAGTGAGAGGTAGGTAATTATTTAAATGACCATTTAGAATGGGATACAGGGTAGGATAAAGGTTTTGTAGTTATGAGAGATAGGAGTAGGAAACAAAGGATAGATGAAATAGTGTTAGTAGAGATGCAAGTTTTTAATAGTGGTCATGGATATAAGGATAGGTCATGTTTTAATTCTTGTTATGCTTATTTTGTAGGCACAAGATCAGATACATCTACGAGATTGAGTGCCTGATATCTTTGGAGAGGTGAGGGGTGCTATGTCAATCAAGGATTGGGGACACATGGAGGTAGTTCGTTTTGGAGTGATTCACCTCTACCAGTTCTTACTTAGGGATGTAGTGATGATAATTTCCCTCATCGAGAGATGGGACTCAATGACTAACACATTCTAGCTACTAACGGGGGAGATGAGCATCATGTTAGAGGATGTTCATCAAATCATGCACTTACCTATCTATGGAGACCCTATCTACCACATAGAGTGTGAGGAGATTGATGCGTTCATGGAGTAATTATACGGGGATGACCAAACAAATGCATAGTTTCATGCAGGGAGCTTCAGCATTAGCCCATTATACCTGCCATCCCTAGGAGAGAAGCACTTGTTGATGATGATGAAACTAGAAGTGACTTGTTATAATCTACTATATTTAGTTGGAGAGAGGTTTCCTTATGTTCTGCTAGGGGCACTTGGGGAGTTGGTGCATGGGAGGATGATCTTCAGATGGGCCTAGGTGTTATTAGTGTAGGTCTATAGAGAGTTATGGGGATTCAGAGCACACCAATGTTTTGGGATCAATGTGGGGTTCATGCTTCACTGTTAGACATACAAGCACATACAGGTGTTGAGACCACTAGGCGTACCTATATAGGGTTACTTATCGATAGACTATAGAGTCTAATTCTATCGGTGGAGGAGCGATGGGGTGATGATAGGTGCTAGTGGTGGTACAAGAGATATTGATTGGTTTTGAGATGCCTTGGAGAGTTTGGCACCTGGAGATATAGTATGGAAGCCATACATGACTTGGCCTATGTGGGTTGGGTATAGGTACCATACATACTCACAATAGAATTAGAGGTAGGTGTATGGGAGGTAGGATGGTGAGATGAAGTGCATCCCATTTGAGAGAGTGCACAGATAGTTTGGACTCATTCAGGGCATCCCTCTAGATTTTATATGGTATAGGAGGGAGGATGCAAAGTTTTTGTTACCAGAGCCATAGCCATAGGAGGAGGAGTCAGATTATGAGGAGATACCATGCAGAGATGGAGATGATGCAGGCATTACATTTGATTATCCTACATGGTTTTAAGCTAGATACATGATAGCCAATTTTGGTTGGGGGATGGGGGTCAGAGACCCATGGGCATTGATCTAGCACAGGGACTAAAACAGGTAGTGATGGCACTAGTGATAATACAAGCCTAGATTATCATGTTATAGGGCTAGCCTACCACTCTTCAAGGTCAACTGGGAGGAGTGATAGTGTAGAGAGATCAAGCATGGGCATAGGTCACCACTTTATAGGGTTAGGTGGCCATTTTATATGGGTAGGTTACCATAGTGATAGGAGAGTGGGACCAAGTGAGGGCCTAACTTGATTTAGTGACATAGGAGAGAGACTCCCTATGGTTGACTGGAAGAGTAGTGGTGGTACTACCAAGTTTTGTTACATAGGCTAGATATCTAGCAGCCATACAAGAGTTGCATTATTATGAGGGCATTGTGCTAGCATTGTGTCCTAATGAGTTGAGGTGGGGAGAGTATCAGGTTGGATTTGCTATTGGAGCATTGATTTCAATCCTAGGCCAATGGGCTATGGCAGTGGGTCATCTGATAGGGCCTCTACCAAGGATAGGTATAGGCACTGGGATGGGGATAGGTATAGGTACAGGTGCATGCGTAGGTACAATTGTGTATAGGGCCAGCAGTAGTGGTGCCCCAAGATCATGATACACATGGTCAAGATGTTTTTGTTTATGATTTTGATACTAGCCTATGTGCCAAAGATGTGATATGTATATGAGTGAGAGATATGTACATGTGTAGACACTTATTGATGTATACATATATATGATTCAAATAATTGAGATGTTTTTATGTGTTCATGTTGTATGAAATGAATACTTATATGTTGATAATGTGTTGAGGATGACTAATGTTAATTTTAGATGTTATAGATGATGATTATTTTGCATAGGATAGGCATGTGATGATATATAAAGATTTAATTCTGATTATGATATGATGTTCTTGTTTTTTATGTGATGGAAATATGTGATCGTAATGTTAGAGATTGTTGTCTTAGGTGATGATGTGGATTTTATGATATGTTTATTTATTATGGATTATCATGTTGTAGTATGATTTGATAAGCTTATGATGTTTTGAGAAAGAATGATAAGAGACAACATCCCTATGAACCAATATTAATAGAAAGAGACATGTTGGGTTCATTGGTGAGGACCTTGGTGAACCAAGGTTAGATAGGATCTTAATGAAACTAAACCTCTAATAGGCTTCACATGAGGACATTCCTAGTGAAAATGTATCATTATAAATGCCATGTTGCCAAGTGAGCTCATAGTCCATTGATTTATAGAGGGTAAAAAGGAGATGACAGGTAAGTAGAGAGAAAGAGGGATAAGATAGGAACCTAATATGGATTTAATTACCCTTTTTATAGGTGACCTAAGAACCAGAGCAGACAAATTTATGTATTTACAAGGTGTAGACTGATCGATGTGGGAAGTCTACAAAGATATATTGTGTTATGAGAGAACTGATTATGACCCTTTTGTGGGATAATAGGGTCATGTATTGCTTATTTTTATAAGAGAGGTGAAGCTGATCAATGAAGGAAGATTCAAGTGCTTTGATTGAGCCAATTGTAGCTTTTATGAATAAATGATTTTTTGATATTTTGGCTTAGCCATCCTTCGAGGGAGTGGTTTAAGTATGAATAAATGTTTGATAACTGTCCTTTGAGAAATTAGTCTATCTATTTTGATTATTTTTAGTAGCCATCCTTCGAGGGAGTAGTTTTTCTTTTAAGAAAATAGACCCAAATAATATGTTATATCCCATAGAGAATATTTGAATGTTTTCTTAGACATGGACCTATCTATCCAAGCTTAGAGGTTGACCTTATCGGGGTAAGATGTTTACCACAAAAGGTGGTTGCTAGGTAAGGAAAAGTGATTTTTGGGAAACAAATGATCATGAGATTTCATCTAGTTAAAGATAAAAAGTATCCATGAGAACCATGCCATAGGTAGAGCCGTGGTACCCATGTTTAAGTTTGGGATAAAACTATGATGGATAATCACATGGGTCTATTGTAATCAAATCTCCCTAAGAGGAATAGGGAAATAGGATAAGTGAGGGGTGAATATCATAAAACCAAGGGGCGAGCTTAAGTTAGACCATAGGGTTCATTCAGATCTCTCTTAATAGTAGAAAAGATGCAGATGCGAAGCATTAAGAAGTTTATGTTCTGGTTTGCCTTCAAGAGAGGATAAATGATAAGATCCTGATCTATATTTATGGGTGATGATACATGTTGGTTTTATTTAAGGATGAGGTCTCCAATATTGAACTCTCATTCTTTCAAATTTTTGTTATAGGTATAGGTGATACATTCTTCGTAGATGCAAAGATGGTTAAGGGAAGCAAGGTGATGTTCATCAAGTAATTCAAGGTGCGTGAAGCATTCTTGATGATAGTATTATTCATAAATGATGTCATGCAAGGATGTATGAAGAGAGGGAATTTAAACTTTAAGAGGTAAGATAGCATCTATGCCAAAGACCAGGGAAAAAGGTGTAGCACTTATTATAGTTTGGATACTAGTGTGGTAGGCCCATAAAGCGAATGAGCTGTGTATATGCCAATCTCATCCTCAAGCATTTATAACTTTGGTTAGCATATTGATGAGAGTTTTTTTGGAAGATTTTTCCTATCCATTTGCTTATGGATGATAGGGTGAGGAATGACTTAGCTTGATGCCAAAATCATTGCATAGGTCTTGAACTTTCTTATTTTTGAAGGATTTCCCATTATCGGTTATGATTTTATGAGGGACACTAAAATGATAGAGGATGTGGTGATTGATAAAATCGATAATTTTTTTGGATTTGATGGAGATAAGGGGAATGGATTATACCCATTTAGTTAAATATTTGGTAGTGGTAATGATGAACTAGTGTCATTGAAATGAGTGAGGATTGATTTCTCCAATGAGATCAAGCCCCCATTATGAAAGGGCCAATAATCTTTGGATACTAAATGCCATGAGTGGGGATGTGTTGCAAGTTAGTGTGTTGTTGGCATTTAACACACTTATTTACATAGTCACAATAGTCCTGATTGAGGGCAGGCCAATAGTAACCCAAGTGTAGGATTCTCTTAGTGACAACGAGGCAACTAAAATGTCCCTCACAAAACCCATCATGAGTTTCCTTGATGGCATGGGGTATCTCATGACTATGCAGACAATGGAGGAGAAGACCATCAAAGCCACATTTATATAAGATTTGCCTAGTATGGTATAACAAGAGGTACCCTGCACAAAGGCTACCTCAACCAATTACTTCAACAGATCTTCTTGATCTTACACACCTTGCAGATCTAATTGATCTTACTTACAACTTCCTTGGATGATTACAATACATGCCCCATGGGCCTCTTAAATAGGATCCAAGGCATACAATAATTAGAAACACAGACCAAGACTTAAATTAGTCTTCACATGCAAACACTCGAACCTCCTAAAATTAGACAAGTCTAATTCTGGAAACGCATGCACACACAGAGGTGACTGACATCAGTTGTTGTTGGTCTACATATGACCGATGTCAGCCGATCCCTGACCGATGTCGGCAGCTTCTGGTCCACACCTGACCGATGTCGGTGATACTGTCGATGCCGATTACTGGTTAAGTCCAGCAACCTCCACAAGAGCTCAACAGTGAAGCTTTTAGCTCCACAACTCAACAATCATAATATCTATGAAATTTTGCTCATAATCCTATAAAATGTCTCACATTTGCCTCTCATATGCCCCTAATAGTAAAATATATGAAATCTAAATCATATAACCTGTGTCAAATTGTGGCCCCATTTAAATCAATTTGTGTCAATATGAATATAATTATGCAAATCTGAATCAATTTGTGCTAAAATATAAATCAATTTATGCGAGATATGAATTAATTATTGATAAATTTTGAATCAATCCATGCCAAAATATTAATTAGTATGTACCAAAATATTAATCAATCTATGAAAAGGATTAAGTCTCTAAGACAAGCCCACTATGTATGCACCCCTCCCCCTTTTGAGGTAAGGAATGTAGCCTATAAATTACTCATCTTAAAATAAAAGAGTTATACACATCATGTTATATATAAAAATATGTGAGCATGTGCTAACATGATTAGATTAAGTCATAATATAAATATTATAATGTTTGATCATATATGTAACATATATCCTAAGTCATGTAAGTGACATGTCAAGTAGATACAGAAATAAGTCACGTAGTAGTAGTCATCATAAAAATGATTGTAAAAGCACTAAATAATAACCATGAAAAATATGCATGATATGTAATATGGCATCACACACAATTAGAATAATGTGTGATATGAATCATGACATCATAAGCTCAACAGAAAATCCTAGATATAACCACATAGAGTCACATGCAATGTCATGGCCATGACACACACAATGAAACATATAAAAATGCATGAGAACACATAAAGTAATAATTATTCATATAAATATTCAAACATAAAAGTAGTCACACAATGAAAACCCAATGTTATGTAGTGTAAGAGTTAAACATAAAAGGATTCACATAATAAACACCTAGGGTCATGCAAATTCATAAATAAAGAGTCATACAAAGATAGAGCCACACAATAAACACCCAATTTAATGTTGGGTAAGAGTCATGCAATGTAATACACAACAAAATATCACACCATGCAACATAAAACAACATCAATCACTCATAACATAAGAAAGGCTAATCTAGATAATCAGTGTATGTCATCATCTCATGTAGAAAAATATAGTATCCATAGAATATATCACTCTAAATAGTATACAGAAGATAAATCCATGTATAATCAATGTAAGTATCTCAATATGATCAATGGAATGGTCATAGAAATATATAACTTATGTATATGTATCAATGTTACATATATAATCAGTGTAAGTATCTCAAAACGATCAACATAGTGGTCATATAAAGATATAACTTATGTAAATGTACCAATGTTCCCCTAGTGAAAGCATGCCCCCATTGTTAGAAGGGTAGCCTTCGAGTGTAGGAATGCCCCACATCTATATGTCCATGTCATGTATAACTTGTATGTCCTACATCCCACTCATGTAGACCATGAAATACATGTGCATATAGAAATTGGATATGTAATCTACAATATGTATGATAAATAACATAAATTAATCATATAAACTAGTATTACATGTCATGCATAGGGCCTAACTTTTTATTTTTTGAATATTTTGTTTTTTTTGTTTTTTTTTTTTGCATATTTTTTAATAAGACTTATGTGAAACTAACCAAGGACCCCATAACTTGAATAACCACATATAGGTCAAGCGTCAATCTCTTTTTAGCTCACTTTTTGTGGGTGATGATCAGCATCTATATCAATTTCTAAATCAAAAAAATCACCATGTGCCATAGAATATACATCATCATTATCATAGTTAACATGTCTTTGTATATGTCATGTGACTGAAGTAGTCATAAAAACATATGAATTATGTTGTATGCTCGTAGATTGTGTTTGTGTTTATTGTGGAACCATCTATGGATTAATAGGATGTGTCCCCAAATCATGAACCGATGTACTAGTATTACAAAGCTCAATAGTATGATTATCAATCAAATATTGTACCTTATGTTAGAAAGTGATGCATCTATTTGTAGAGTGGCATTGTCATATGTGTCAATTACAATATGCATTAATATCAAAGTGTTTATATTTATCCTTAGTCGTGTCAACCACTTTGGCAGAGGGAGAGATATGAGATTATGCTAAATTAATCTGTAGAATAACTTCAAAGGAGGTTCGAATAATCATGTAAATTTTCTCCCTTGAGGGACCCTATTAATCTTGGTTATAATATAATTATTTTGTATTTTTACTAGTGTAATCAGGCCTTGATCTTAAAACTACTAAATGTGTCATCATAATTCCCAATAATTATCTATGTGATGTTTAATTATTTTATGGTAAGAAAAATATGATCTCCCTTTTTGATACAATAATTGGCCATGATATCTATGTTGGGTAGGAAGTAAAGCAATAAAATTCTTATTAAGTAACATTTGTAGCAGAGTAATAGATTTCTCTTTTGCCTTTCTAATTTGTAATGTGATAGACAAATTTATATCCATGAGCTCTATATTGGTTAATGAATCTATCATAAATGCTTGGTATTCACATTTGATGCATCATGCAATGTGTTGTGCCTCATGCTCTCTAATTATGTTGGACTTAACAAAGAATTTATTCAGTGAAACACTTGTCATTAATTTATGTTATCATGAATTCATATTGGAAAAAGTATTTTCACTTGTATCCTTATGAGTGTTTGGAATATATGCCTTTCCATTATCCAATTTAACATTTGCTTGCTACCTTGGAATCATATATGTACTCTCATAAATTAATGGGTGTAAAATTTAAAATGAGACAAATACTCATTTACGGTTTTTGGTATTTCATTCCCATCATCATCATTATCATCTTTTTCCATAAATATCTTATTTAGATCCCTTGAATTGACTAATAAAGGGAGATCTAACATCTTCTATTGTTATGTGTCCTTTATTGTTTCTTGTTTCATTGATATATGTAGAGTTATCTCTTTTTCATTAGTTTTGCTTGACTCCCCACTTTCATATGTATGCTTTCTGGTGGTATGATCTATCTTGGTGGTATTGTGGTAGACTAAAAAGCATCTAATTATGGAATGCATCACTCACTAGGTTTTGATACTTCACAATATTTGAAAGGTTGATTATCTATAGGACATGTCAAAACATCCATTATGGATAAAAATTTTACATCGATGAAAAGTATATGATACAAATTTCATTGTGTGAATCCATGGTATACCTAACATTAGGTTATA
Organism: Torreya grandis; assembly: GCA_037957365.1. Classification (NCBI taxonomy): domain Eukaryota; kingdom Viridiplantae; phylum Streptophyta; class Pinopsida; order Cupressales; family Taxaceae; genus Torreya; species Torreya grandis. The sequence continues at coordinate 2,742,788 of JARHVA010001261.1, read as the reverse complement.
ATGCAAGTAATTTGGAATCACATGAAATAGTGTCCTAAGACCTACTATGATATTCAAAGTAATTGATCCTAGCACTTGGTGAGGAATATTGTCAAAACCTCTGATGTTCTTATTTGATTTATAGATAGAGCTCATATTGACACCAATGTTTTTATAAATGTAATGTTGCATATATTCAATCTTGGTCCATTTTTTATCAAGACATGTTTTACTCCCTTATTTAAGATTTTCAATTGAATGAACAATGGGATATTTTTATCTATAGTGTGTTGAGTAAGCAAGTCATCCTTCTCAAAAGATATTGTTTCTTCATTATTCTCTAATATATTTATGATTGATGAAAAATAAGCTAGTTTTACATCATTTGGTATAGCTATGTCATGTAATGTGGAATATAGGATATCCTTGTAGATAGTTGACCTTTTGAATAGTTCTAATATGGATATTTTAGCTTAGGTATTCTTAATTTGATCAATGATATCATAAACTTTAGTTGAATTAGTTGGCATCATGGGAGGTGGAGGGGGATGAGGAGGGACATTTTGACTACCTCCATTTTTTCATGCATGGTGGGTAACCCTATCTCTTTTGGTTGCAATAGCATAAATCATGAAATCTAATATAAGCCTAGGGTGAATAATATGGGTGGGACGGTATTTATCATGACTTGAGGTCTAGGGGGACAAGAAATGAAAGGATTCATATATGTCATTGGATGTCTATTAGTAGTTAGAAGAATCTCTAATTGGTTGCTTAGATAATATAAACTATTAAGGAGAGATAAATATTGTTCAACACCAATTTTAGAGTTAGTTTTATTCCACAAGTTTCACCCATTTCATTATAAGGTTGTGAAAAATATCACATATTTAAGGGAAACAACATGTCATTATGATTATCATAGCTCTAATTAGAAAGTCTAAAATATGTATATCCATTATATCCTTGATGTGCTTATGTGAGGAAGGGGAAATTATAAATCAAGTCTAAAACCTTAATGAGAAATCTTAAACCCTAAGAATATAGAATGAAACCCTAATGGGACCTAGGGTTTTCCATGCTTGAAGGAATGAAGGTTTAACAAATATATTTTATCTTATTTTGGATTTCATGGTCTAAATAAGATAAAACTTGAGACTAATTTTGATTGTAAAAAATAAGTCTAAATTACACATGTCAAAATTACGCAGATCTAAATGTAAAAGGTAGAGTGATACTAATTTATTACACTTACCATAAAATAAATGACCAAGAAAATAGAATAATTAACCTGTTTTAGTTCGGTTATAGTGTACAATTATCAGCAATGCTTTGAAATGAGTATGTGGTCATTCAAATTTGGAGAATAAATGTTATAAACTACCTAAACATATTATGTAATGCATAGACGCCTGCGATAGCTAGAATCTTATATTTTTTTATAGAAATTTCCTCTATTTTTCTACCAGTCTGTTATGTGATAAGTCATTGCACCTACCTATTAAGATTGTTCCTATTCAATATCAATGGTTTGGTCTTGTGTTTAAATCCATAATTATTTATCCATCACTTTGAAACCCTAGCTCCACTTTCAACACTTACTTCACCTATAAAAATGGGTTGAGATTATCCCAACCACCCTCCTTGCTGAGTGGTTGAGCACTACCTACATTTTAATACTTTAAAGAGGACTCAAAATACACATAATTCTCCAACCTAACTACATGTGTGCTCAATAATGATATACTACTATACAATACAATCCCATGTGGCTTTTGACACTTGGAAACCTTTGAATTTGACATTGCAATAGTATTTATACTTGGATTGGTGTTTTTTCCTTTAAAGGGTTTACATATTTAGATGTTTTATGGAAGTGCCTCAAGGATGTGTAGAGGTTTTATAGTGAGTGTCACATGCTTGCTTTATAAGTGCTAGATAAAAATAGGCTTAGGCTTGACATATTTATATAAATCACTCTTTGGGTAATATCCCTCCAAACTAACATGTGAAATGTGTGATCTGACCTAAAGGAAGAGTTTGAATTTGGAAAAATAAATGATAGAGAGCACATAGATATATTTGACTATGGCCAAAGGAATCTAAGAGACAAGAAATAGTAATCTAGGATCAGGTGATAGTCTACTTAAGATGAATTATTTAGGAAGAGACTAGGGATACCTTGTGTGTGAGTGACATAAATTTGGGAAGATCATGCCCATAGATAAATGAATGGCTTGGAGAGAATGTCATCAAGAGTCGTATGTGTACACACAAGTAACGTATGCTAAGGATATGTCAAAACTAACATTGTCAATTGTCTAATATCAAATTTATGTCTATAGAGGTAAATTAATCATTGTATTCTCAGGGAATTGCTTAAAGACTTGTTAAGGAGATTTATTGTGCCTTGTAAACTCTTTTTTTTGTTAAACTAATATAACATTCTAATATGGTTATTTTTTCACATTAACTACATTCTTAGAGTCATTATTATTTGGAATCCTACAATCATTTTTCCTTATCTTAAAATTTGACTTGTTTGAAAATTTTGAAGGAGCATTGGAACTATACTCAAGAACATTTGCATATAAAATCTAGGTTTCAAAATCTCAAAAAAATGAAAAAGTTCATCAAAGGGACATATATTGAAAATAGTTGTGTCCTTAATAATTAGAAAAAAAGTATCAATAAATATGCTTTGAAGTTCACTATTTGGTATCTCATAAGTTACTTTGGTAATTATTATTTTGAATCCAAGCACATAATCATTAATATATTTATTATTATTTTGTTTAACTTAGGTCAATTTTTAAAATGTGACTTTTATTCAAATATTAATTTGAAAGTGAATTAAGAAGTCGTTCTCAAATTTTGTAAAATAATGAACGAATCCACATAGAAAAGTATAGAACCAATGAAGAGCATAATCAATTAAACTTCTAATAAATAGCTTAATAATCAATTTATCATCACGAAAAACATTTAAAAAATAAATTAAAAAAGGCTCTAATATTATTGTAAGGATCTCTTTTTTTATTAAAGAATTCAAATTAAAAAAAGGCTCTAATATTAATTGAAAGCTTGGTGCAAAAGGATAGGAAAGGGTTTCATTAGCCAAAAGATTGAGAATAATATTGTTATAATTAACCCTTTTTCTTGAATTTTGCATTCTTTGAGTGAGGGTTTTAAATTTATTTTGTAGGCTATAAATAATATGCATCAACCATTTTGGTATTTTGGGTAAAATGAGAATAAAGGAGTTATTGGTGGTAAAATATGGAAATATGGAATTTGGAGTCATTAAGTAGGTGGGTTCTGTAGATAAGAATTGGATTATGGAAAGATATGTGTGGGAGGAGTTACCATAGAATTGGTGTATTTTATGGTGTATGGAGCATATATGGGAGGAATGCAAGTTTATAATTGTGGTTATGAAGATAGAATTTTGAGCAAGGGGATGAGTAAGAGGTGGTTAGGAAACACAAGGAATATAATATGATTGTAAAATAAATGAATCAAGTTGATAAATGAGAGGATTAGAAGAAATTAAATAAATAATATTATTATAATAATTTTGAGAAACAATATGATTAGAAGAAACTTTGAAAATAATAGGATTACAAGAAGTTTTTGAAATAACCATATTATGAGGTAACCTTTGACATGTAAATATTTTTTTATATTTATTATAAAAAAATTCAATTTATTACAAATTATCTAAGAGAAACTTATTACGTTGGACACTAAGGTGCATTGGTGTCTCGTTAATAGATTGATAAGCGTATTGATTGCTATCAACATTGTCATTAGCTTGAGAATTCAAATGTTAATCCTAATCAAAAATAAATTATATTTTCATTTAAAAACTCAATTTATAGCACATTTTAATTCATAGAGACATTATGTTTCAAATGCACATCATTCACATTCATATCATTTTGCAAAGAAACCTTGATTTGAGAAGTATTACACACATTTTTTTTTATTAGGTTTAGCTTAGATGTAATCCTTGAATATTTTTGACAATATAAATTTCATTACCAAGCCTAATACTTATTATAAGTGGAATCGTATATTTATTTAATCTTTGAGGCATAAAATGGAATCAAATATGTAAACATACACATCACATAAATTCAAACACACTAGCATTTTTAAGAGTTATCATAAATTTGAAATGACATAGGATTTTAAAGAAATCACAATTTAAAAAATAAAGAAATATATTTAGATATAGGAGCATGAAAAAAATTAAACCTATGAGGCATGATATTTTCCACAAGATGAAACCTTGGGAGGTGTAAGACAATTGAGACTCACCAAAATGTTGTTTCATAAATAAACTTCCTCTAATTAAGCATCCACAATGCATGAAAAATATAATATATAATGCCTACTTAATTGCTCAACCAAACATGTAGAGTAATAGGAGAAATATAAGGCCATTATGTTATTTATGCTTTGTTGTAAATATGTCTCTACACCTGGACTTGGAAATGTGCACATGAAGGTGTGTTAATGGTCATAGCGAAATCTAGAGTTGAACAAAATTAGATGTCAGGAACTTTAAAATGTTCTTAGCAAGATGTAATGAACATATAAACACTTGTTCTCATTTACTATCAATCATAAAGTGATTATCTTGCCTTATTGTCTTACTCATCGTGTTTTGTTCCTCGCCCTAGTTTCATGTGATGTGACTTTTATCTTATTGTAATGAGCTAAAAAAAATTGACCCATAATGTTAAGGAAAACAAAGTTTTGAGCTTTACATTAGGGATTTGGTGGATAATGTGAACTAACTATCCCTATAAGAGTCACATCCCTTATATTGCAACAAGACATTGATAAACAAAAATAGCAAAAAATAAATGACTCTGATATGTGTGCAAAACATTTCTCCACAATAGAGTGCTAGCTTAAAAAAAAAAGTGGTTGCTTGTGGGTTGCTTATTGATTGATTATAAAATAAATATATACATTTTTATATTTAAAGACGACTTGAATTTAAACTTTGGTGATATTCACATGCATGGCGATGTCCAATGACTAAAAATATGAAACGAAGAAAGGGATGGATGGGCCCATCTAGCAAAAAGATCTAGGTCTACGCATTATATTCAAAAATGTAAACTGAAAAACACACTACAAATTTTCTAAGGCATAACAACTCAATAAAATACTAAACAAATGTAGAAAAGAATCAATGGTCAATTCCAGAACCATGTTCTCAAAAAGAAGTGTGAAAAATACTCAACATATCCAATTATAGGTATTATAATCAAATATGTAAATTAAAGACACACTATGAGTTTGAAAAGCTAATACAACACAATAAAACAACGAATAGTTGTAAAAAAATCAATAATCAACTCCATAACTTTAACTATTAAACAACAAAATGTACCCCATATTTGTTTATAGAAAATGTAGAGTCCATGGATAAAATCAAGCCATGTGAATACTCAACCATCATTTTATGTATCCATGGTGTGTGGATACACATTATGAATGATTTACCGTGTTTTACATCAGGTTTTTCATATTAAAGAAAGGATCCTATATGCTTCACACAACATGTACTAGTACTCATAGAGTTGTCGTTAAATTGCCATTTCATAGATCTATGTTTGTTGCATATGTTCTCAAGAACTTGTCTCATTAGATAGTATCTTTTCCATAACCTTTATTATTTAAATATTAAGATTTGAAATAGGAACAAAAAATTGGACAAGATGAGTTAAATGGAACATCTAACCTTTGGAGAGGTATGTGGCATACATTGCCCTCTTATTATCACTTGAGCCTAGTACCCTGTTTGTAGGATTTTCCTTGTGTATCTTTGTGAAACCAATTTTTGTATGTAATGAAGCCAACATAAAGCCTCCTAAACACACCATTATAGTGTACTTTGTTTAACAACCCCTCTTTTTTTCTTTTTTCTTTTTGTAATTTTTTCCCTCTTATAGGCTAGAGGTGCCTTTCTATTATCTTGCAAATCATAGGCAAATTGAAACCTAGTTGACATTAATTTAAAGAGAAACATGGTAATGGTGTGATGCAAATTAAACCAATAAATGTAATATATACTCACACTTCATAAGACTTTGTTGTGGATTCTTTAGTTTATGTCATTTAAATTGGGTTCTTTTTTGTAAAAATTGTGACTTTGTTGAGCTTATTTTCCTCACCTCTCTTGAAGTTCTCTAGCGATTGATATGGTATAGCAGTTACTAAATCTCAATTTCCCAACTTGATTTATGTTTGATTGAGCTCATCTCATAAGAACACCTATTTATATTTAACATCTTGGACTTATATCTTAGACTTAAAGTGCAAAGCTTTTTCCCATACATACATCCTCTACCTTGTACCAATCTAGGTATGATAGAGAGCATACAGTCAATAGAGATCATATGTAATGAGAATATTAACTAGATAAAAGTATGAAACATTAAAAACAACTATGACTATTAATATTGTCACATTAACAAATACAATAATATGGGATGTGAGATGTAGGTAAAGAATGTTGAAAAAAAAATAGCAGCAGTTATGTAATGACAAATGAAATTCATAAATTATTATTTAATAATAAATAAGGTTTTGGTGATAAAAATTGTGTTATTTAATGGAAAACCCATTGTGTTATCACTTCTTATGTATTTCCTAGTTTATTAAGCTTGTCCCGAGGTGGTTAAGTTTTTAAAAATGTAGAGAACATGATAAATGCTTAGATTTTCTACAATGCTCCCTTATTGTGAAACACATTGACAACTTGTTTCACATAGACAATTGAAATTGATACAAACAAGGTAAATTCACGATGTGATGTTCAATATAAATTAAATGTGAAACAACGTATATAAATTTCTTAAAAAAATAAGATTACAAAGTTCACATAACTAAAAGATAAGAATCACAATGGACTAAAAATGTTCAACTAACTTATGCATATTTTCCTTGCATTGGAGTATAACAATATTTGAAGGCATTGATATACATATAAAGACAAACCATGTCCATTGAAATATGAAGTTATTAACAAAAGTTGACTACTTTTGTAAAGGTGAGGATATATATGAAATACATTAAAGGTGATGTGTATATCCTTTTATTGGATTTCCTTCCTATTGTTTTTCATGTTGTGTATAGATAAGAATAAGAGTGTTGTATTTTATATTGCCTCTTGTATGTATTTTTTTGTTATTGGTAGTGTTTTACCTTTGTCATTTTATCCCTTGTTCTATGTTTTAGGTGTTCTTACGTTTTATGCAAATTTCAATTAAGCTTGGTATTAAGTGGCAAACTATCATCTATATAGAGATGTACCCCGATACAAACCCATTTGATGCATTTAACATTGGGAGTTGAGACAACAAACATTCCCACACGATCCCCATTATAAAAAGTTTGTCAACGACTATATATGTGACATGGAGAACAATAAGAAACCGCGTTAACAACTCAAACAATGTACTAGGCATTGATATAATTACATTAGTTTTAGAGATGTGAGAGACAACCAAATACAATTGGTAAACCTTATACTATTTTGTCACATTAAGACCCAAGGGAAATATGAGCCCCTTTAGTGAATGATGATGTAAAGAAAAGAATAAAATATAATCTAAAAATTAATATGTGATTTTAGTGCAATATGTTTTGGCAATCATTTGCATTATCCACAAATTAAAACCACCGCTCTAATTAATGCACAAAAACACTTCACTCACCTCATATTATCCACATGTTAATGTAATAAGTACCATTACTAAATTCCGATAGAACAAATTGACTATGATATTCGGATAGACCTTAACAATCAAAGCTAAATCATTATAGATTTTGTTAAGGCACTTGAAACATGTGTTATTTCCACCCACTTTGGATAATTTAATTAAGAAAACAACAATAAACTATGATAATAGTTACCAATTCATTAAAAGGGTAATTTTAAAATTTATTTTTATCTTATCATATTGTTATCAAGATTCATTATTAAAATGTAAGTTAACTTAATTTAATTTAAAAACGTAAGATATATACAAATAAAAACAACATAGGAGTGCAACACATCTCCAAAGAAAATAAAAGTAAAAAACAAAATCGTGATAGCAAAACCCAGCACAGAGCTCTAAATCAAAGAACCCAAAGGCCTTTACGTTGTCTAATTATGTTTGTATTTGTGTTAAGATGAAGGTAGATTCCCATGTTAATCCTTTAGATTGGAAATATTTTTCCATATTAATCCTTGTTTGTGGTTAAGACTAGGAGATTATCATTCTAGCTTTGTTAAAGTTAGAATAATCTCTAAGAGTACACTACATCATCTACATATATTACATCTTCCTTCTTCAAATAGTGCAATGTCTTCAAGAAGTTATAAAAGCATCCTTTAACCTCAAGATAAGCAAAATATATGAAGATGAAGCCACCTCTATCTTAAGCTTTAAGAGAGAAATTTTACAAATGCATTGCTCCCTCGGAGGCGGGGCGGAAATCTTTGTATGGTGCTAAAGAGACCCTCATGCTATAAGGATATCATAATTAAATATAAATGGAGGTGCAATGAGACCATCTTCAAGTTGTATATAGGAAAGAAAATAACATGTTAAATTTTGTTGAGAGGATTTTTTTAGTTCAATCTATATGGCCTTCAAATATGTTTTGAAGATCTTTAATGTGATACTTATGTTGATATCTCTCTTTGTAAAATAAGGGGACTCAATATAAAACTCGAGAGAGGGGAGTCTCATGATATCAAAGTAGGTACCTAATGCAAAAGTGTTGAGGCTATAGCCAACCAACAAGTACTATCTTCTTTGTTTACAATTTACATAGAATATCTAAGCAATATACATGGTAGTGAAATCAATGTTTATCTATTGTAGAAGTGTAGAAGAGTTGGGGCTCTAGCCAACCAAGTAATAACTTCTTTGTTTGTTAGTTGTATAAAAGATTGAAGAGCTATATATGGGTGTGTGTGGCTTGTGTGAGGTTCAACGATTCAACAAATCATGCGAAGCGTAGTCATTACATGCAACATTATAAAAATGAATAGTGACTAAACACCAAACTTCACTAAAATTATGGGGTGATGGACTGACCTCTTAAAACAAATATGCTTAGAAAGCATAAAAATAAGAACTAACTCCATGTAATACCTATCTAAAATCTGCACGTAGGGGCTTCCACATTTCACAACAATAAAAACTTGTTTAAAACTAGACTAATTATAAAGAAACAAGATCATATTTAAACACACTTTACAAGGTTTATAGGATGAAGTCTTGCCTATGGAAAGAAAGGAACTCATTTAAATGCACATGTACCAATGTTTAGAGAAGGAAGTGCAATGTCCATGTTGCCTTGGTCATTTTGGGTTTGGTATGGCATAATGCTCTTGTAAAACTTTCTTTGCAATGTTGAAAGAGGGCAATGAAAGAGTTTTTTATGCTAAAGTATATTAGCACTCTCTAACCAACTTACCAAATAAATTGTTTGAATTTTTTTATGAAGCATTTTTATTTTATTTTCCAGTAAGTTGAACTTTATGGAGAAGCTAGAAGGAAATGGTTATTGAAATTTGAAGAATCTGATAACAAGGTAATGTACTAGAGGTTTTCATATTAAAATATATTAGTACTCTTTGGCCAATATAAACTTGCTCTTCTGAACTATGGGGGTAAGATATATAGAAAAATAAAAAATTACACCTTTCATAAATCCATTTAAAAGGTATGCGAAACATTTTTATTAAAGAATCTATTGAATTAGCCTCCGGGCATTTGACTCAAGGAGGCAATGCCACCAAAATTTGTAAAAAATTCAAAAACTTATTGAAATGGCCTAAAATACTTCAACATCCAGTTTACAGCTGAGCATGCACAACCTCCAGCCACGTATCCTATTGTAATGCAGATGACGAGTCAGATTATATTTGAATGGCTGGGTTAGAGTCCAAAAATAACTTCTGTCAAAATACTACCTTTCCAAACAGAACTTTAAATTAAAGATTATAAACTTTTTTTAACCTTTTCTAAACAGTAAAAAAAATCTTCTCCAAATAGCATTGTTAGCTTTGCCACAAATATTCATAAAATAATTATTACTCAAAATATTATTTTTCTTGACCAAATGCAACATCAGTAGTGTCTTTGAGATTTTAGGCATGATTTGATGCCCATACCCTTTTTGGAAAATTTCATAACTTTATACGTTCTTAAATATTGTTTTTTTGGAATACAATGAAGTCATACTTAGGTTCTCTGCTGCAATTTGCAATTTGTTTTCTTTTCTATGCAGATACTGTCGATCTCCTTCGAAAAAATCAGTTTTCAACCTAAAGAAAAATATAAACAGATTTTTTAACTTTCAATTCTGTCCAATTCCAGTTTCAGATACCAATTTGGAACATACCAATGGCATTAGAGCATCTTAGTCCATAACAAATTTCACTAGAAGCCTAGAACGAACCAGAAGTCCACGGAAAAAGGTGAACACTTGATGATAAAAATCCATGCAAATAAGGGATCATTCGCTCTATTTGGGCTCTTAATTCATCAAACTCCAATATCCATGCATGCTCACAAGCCATGCAAGAGCTAGTCAAATATTTCTTCTTGCCTTCATTTGCTGAAACATCTCACACATTTCACCAAGGGTAGCATCCACAAAAGATGGGCCAGGTCCATTAAATTTAAATTAACTTGACAAATAAGTCACTGCCTTAAATGTTCAATGCAGCAACTAGCTATCATGTTTCAAGGTGTCTTTTGATTTTCCGATTCCTTGTATATCTTATAAAATCGGTTACTAATGTCTTCCATATATTTAGTCAGAGCAAAATCTAATTCGAGTTATGATCCTCCCAAAGTGATTTGTTGGTCTTATTTCATCCAACTTTTCTTTCAACCAGGAAAGAAATACTTTTCATCAAAGACCAGATTGCTTTAGCAAGTTTGAAGGTTTTCCCAAAGCAAGTCCAATCTCAAGCCCAGCCAAATAACTTCCTTGTAAGCCTATCACATTCACCTTTACATTCAGATCCTTTGAAAGTGACAGCCTTTTCTTAGAAACTAGCTCAAAAGCACCCTTCATAGTATTAAAGATTCATATTTATTTAGAATTTTCTACAACAATATTGACAAAACATATGATAATATGATAAACAAATTGGAAAAAAACTAGAGGATCCACAAATTAGATTACAATCCAAATAATAATCTCTCTCCATACACATGTTTCCCTTGTGTTTAGTCAAACATAATAATCTGGATTATCGTGCATTGGGGGAAAAAGAAATGCATTTTCATTACGTATGAGTAGATTGCATATTTGTTTGGCTTTTTTTGCATCTTGGAGATTCAACAGTACAAAACGTTAACAAGAATGCAAGCCCATCATGCAACAGGCTATGTCAGATCCCAGGTAACAAGTCTATTGCGAGCAACCTAAAAATTATACAATGGCATGACATGTTTCCTCGCAAGTAAATTAGTTGAAGCACCCAACTACTTTCAAGTTCGAACCCTAGATCTGCTAAGGTCAATCAATCCACACCATTAAATAATTATTAAAAAACATATTCCCAAACAGAGTTTTTGAAATAGTAGAAATCAATGCTGATACATGATGGCCAAGAGAGCAGTAACCAAATGATGTTCACCAACATGTGTTTGTGTTAGCCTAGAGGAGCAATACTTATTAATCCACTTTACGTAAACGCTCATTTCATTACTGTCTCTCAGAGCCAAAGATATTTCATGGCAGAAATTCATCAATACAAGCATGGAGTCAGTGGAAGAAGCTCCTGGCATCAATAATTTGCAACAATAAGCATAATTTCAATTTGTGTGTTCCCCTGGATTTGGAAAGAATAAAAAACATCCATACACAGAAATGTTACTTGAAATATTTACCTCCCCAATATCCATAAACTTCATGTCTTTCTTTGTTCACATTCATTCATATGGGTGTAGGTTAATCCAAAACCTTTGCACCATGCTTAGCTACATAAAGAAGCAACTTTCTTGTTTGCTAAACACCCACTTCTCAGCTGCTATTGCTTCTCGGGCAAGACAGGTCCATTGCAAATAAATTGAAGAGAAATATATCAGGTGGCATGCAAAGAATCATTTTGTTTTCTTTTACGACCCAAAACAGATGCCTTCTCCAATCTTGGGCCCTGAAGACGCCACTTCTTGAAAGCTTTCATTGAATCGCGTGCTGCTTCAAACACTGCTCAATATAGCAAAAAATGAAATTTTGTACCAATATAGATAAATCACAAAAAAATACCAAACAAGGTCAACATAAATTAGAAATAAATATCTGCTTCAAGAAATACATATGGTAACAATTTTCCATAAAACTGTTATTTTACCTGAGATCCACTATCTTCTAATTTATAAGACAAGTAATGACACAAGTGTCCAAGTGAACTAAAAATCTGTAACAAAAAATCCCAGGTGTTTGTGGTGTCCATCAAAGGATGCACTCATCATTGCAACCTACTCCATACATGGAGCAATTTTGGAAAAATGTTAAATGAGCAACATAGCATAGAAATATGGAATACTGTTCAGTTAGATATTATCACATTCCTTTAAAGATGAAGGTACAAGGCAACCTTTAAACATTTTACCCTGCAATGTTGACAATTTTTAGAGCGGGCTTTGGTACTAAAATTCTGGGTATAATGGAGATATTTAAAAAAATATGTAGACTCCCTTGAGCTTTGCGTTAAGGGAGACATGTTGACCATGCTCACATGTTGTGAGAGGGCAGCTCATATGTACGCCGAGCCATTAAATTCACATTCCAATGCTCTCAATAACGGGAAAGGTAATAAAGAAAATCAAAGAGCTGGAGTTTGCCAGGAGACTCCTAGAGAAAACTGAATTGAACTCAATTTTGATGGTGCCTCCCAAGGAAATCAAAGGCTCGACAGGTGGAGGAAGCCTCCTTTGCGATTCTCTTGGCATATGCCATAGATCTGGGGACAGAAACCAACAATAGAGATGAGCCATGGCCATGTTAGATAGTTTAAGGCTAACATTGTCATCTGAAATCTCTCATTTATAGGTTGAGGAAGATTCTCAGGTAATTCTAAATGCTATGTCCAAAAATGCATGCAATGATTGGCAGCTTAAAGATATTCTTGAGGAAGGCAAAGCACTGGTGCCTTGAATCTTGTTTCTTTCTTGGTCGCATGTGTTTAGAGAGCATAATTGGGCAGCAGACTGCCTATCAAACATTGGGGTGTCTAATGGCATCTTAATCATCAATTCATCTCCATCTCCCTTTCTTTGTTTACGTGCAATCATTAGGCAGGATGATAACTTACAACTAATTACTTGATTTTCATTGTATCTGTTTTGAATGGTAAAACTGGCGTAATTTTGAATGTTGCTACTATTTGACTGGTTGTAGACTACATAGATGCTTAAATCATTCATCTTGAAAGGTTAACTGTTGTCAGTTATGTAAATTTATGTAAAGGGATTTTTTGTCTTACCCAGTTTTGAACCTGTATCTATTGCATTACTTCTGGATATGGTAAGGAAAAGGCAAGGGATCCAGCAACCCTCCTTTAAGTAGCCAAAAAAAATTCACTTGCCAATAAAATTATATCAATTCAATGATTCCTAATGTAATATAAGTTGTTTTAAATAAAGTATTGATCATTTGTTCATACTTACATTGGCTTTCTTCCCTTGTAAGAAGCTTATAGGACTTCGATGATAGTGAAAAGGCTTCCCTATGAGCTTTGCAAATAATATCTTGGTAACGCCCACGAAATGTGTCAAGAAGGAAGGGTCCAACGCCTCTATCTGAGACTCTACAAATTAGTGAACATAAAAGCATGTTAAGTGTGGCCAAAAAAATATGTAAGTTAAAACAAACGTTGAATAACAAATAAAGTAACTTAGAAATAGAAGACAAGTTTAATGATTTTTTTGTTTTTCTATCTCGTGTTGATGTTTCCTTATTGCTTCCAACAATGTTTCACAGCAGGATGATATCAATGATCAATCTTAAAAAAGGGGCATTCACCTATCCTATGGAAGCAAAAAATTGATGTTCATGAAGTAATTATGAAGTCAAGAATAGTAATTATTCCATAGAAACATGGCTTGTTTCCTTTCTTTGCAACAAATTTGAACAAGAAATGAGAATTTCTGAAGCAATAATTATACACTATTAAAGAGAGCTTAGCAGTGAAAAATATTAATGACATTCCAGAGATTAATGATATTAGTGTTGCAAAACATACAATGGTGCGATTTTGCATCCTAACTCGTAGAAGTAGGGGCATCGACTTCTCAAGTTGACACAACCAGGATCAGCTTTTATTTCCTTCTTAATCCTGCTCCACAAATCAAAGATACATTAAGGGAAAATCAGTTTTACATGTACCACAATTAGATATGAACCAAATCAGAAGAAAAATGTTTTAAAATAAACTAATAGCATTTTCATTGCATTCTCATTCTGGTTTAATAGAAGCCTCCCAACTTATAAAAACTAAAATTTAGTTACACATCTCTCCCAACTAAATTAGGTCATGCTTCTTGTTGTGCCTGTAAAATTTATCCACATGCATAGCATTAAACCTGACCTAAATAACTTTGCCATATATAACCTCTACAAATTATTTAGTTTCCCACAGTACACATGAACACAATTGTTATTTTTTTCAAAAAATTATATTGCCCAGATTCATGAAAAGATTCCCATCTTTGTTTTGCATATCCTGTCAACATTTTGATGTTTTATAGACTATGATAAAAAAACAGCAAATAATTTGATCAGAGGAACAAAATACAGGTTTATGAAGGGAGAGCTGGGGTGCAGCAGTGCTGACATTTCCTAGAAACTACACCCTCCATGTTCTCTGATCCATATGATTTTTTAAAGTCTTCACCCTGTCAAGGTCCCTTCACAGGGCAGGTCAAATAGAGAGCAACTGCTTCTTTACCCAAATCACAAATCTTCCTCGTTTGGAACAGCAATTTCCTTGCTCTCTCCTCCCAAAGATTCTTTGTGTGGCCATTTTCCTAAGTTCGTTCAGGATCCCTGACTGTCCTTGCTCAGTTTACCCTTATGTATGCTAGAGCCTAGGCCTAACAGAGTTCATTGTAGGATATTGTCTTTGGAACCAGACCTTATGAACAAAATGACAATTGAAAGTCTGCATATTGCTTCCACGGGAACCTCATCCACCCTGCTCTCCCTCAGGTCAAAACATGGAATGCAGCCAACCCCAGTTTTTCATCAGTCAAAACAAATTCTCTGATGTAGCTAAGATCTATCAAGACCTGGTCCATGCCATCCAAAGGCTAGAGAGCCGTCTACATCTGCTTGGCATCAAATTAGGAGAACAGGGGGATCTCACTCCCATCTGGCAGATTGCATTGTAAATCTAACCACTTTGAGCTCACAGCAAAAAGAAGCCATCAATATCCTACAACAAAATGCAGTAATAATGAATAACAGACTGAACTCCATTGAAGAAAGAACCCTGACTGTCTCCGGTTGCAGCACCAGAGCCTATTCTCAAAATTTCATTCTGAACAAAAGAAGCACGTGTCATATGCCTTACAACAGTATCACTACTAGCTCCACAGAAGCTGAAGCAACGGATTTCGAGGTGCCGATAATACATCTGAACAATATCTTATGCACACAAGGATTCGATCACCAAATGCTGGTCCCTCTCACAATGGTTTTCCCAATCATCAGTTCAAATGAAGAAATTCTCTAGTATCAGGAAGATCCTTTCTATGGTATTCTTATGTATTACACTAGGTATGTCTTTATTGAAGAAAAGTATCGTGTTCTTCTTTTCCTACTAAGCTATGATAAGGCTCTTCTGCCTTCTTTGTGTTCTTTGTATGCAGGGTAATTTGGCCTGGCCTTGGTTTTGTATGCTTCTGTCCTGATTGGTCGCATTTTCTAATTACAAGACCTGACACTGTTTTGTACCCTCTTCACCAATCAATATAATCTTTTACTCTTTATAAAAAAAACACTGCATAAATATAAAATTGCAAAAAGTATAATACATTACAAGCATTTTACTATCGCACAAAAAGTAGACAAAATAAGAAAGAAACCAAGTCACAAATCCCAAACATGCAATTTCAAATGCTAACTGAATTGATGACACCGCATTCACCATAGAAAGGATGACAAGACCTGACACTGTTTTTTACCCTCTTCTCCGATCAATATAAACTTTTACCCTATATTAAAAAAAACACCGACTGCATAAATATAAACTTGCAAAAAGTATAATACATTACAAGCATTTTACTATTGCACAAAAAGTACACAAAATAAGAAAGAAACCAAGTCAAAAAGCCCAAACATGCAATTTAAAATAAACCAAATCAGAAGATAAATGTTTTAAAATAAACTAATAGCATTTTCATTGCATTCTCATTCTGGGTTATTAGAAGCCTCACAAATTAAAAAAACTAAAATTTAGTTACACATCTCTCCCAACCAAATTAGGTCATGCTTATAAATTGCAAGAAGTATAATACATTATAAGCATTTTACTATCGCACAAAAAGTACACAAAATAAGAAAGAAACCAAATCACAAAGCCCAAACATGCAATTTCAAATGCTAACTGAATTGATGGCATCACATGGTGAGTACTATTCCTTGAGAGTAATTTCTGCAAATCATTTAATAAGGTTAGAATACTAAGTGCACCAAAGCATAGTAGCAAAAATCGTTTGGAGAAAAAATCGTTTTTTCAAAAGTGTAAGTGTTTTTCAAAAAATTGTGATTAATCGAGAAAAAATCGGGAGAAAGTTGAAAAAATCAAAGAAAAGTCGAAAAAACATAAAACCATCGAAAAATGTGGAAACGGGAGAAAAAAGTGTTTTCTTAAATTTAAAAGCATAGAGATACATATTAGGCATTTCAATTGCATAGAGAACAGATATAGATTATGAAAAAAAGTTAAATGAGATTATATGCCATCAAAATCAGCGAACTGTTTTCTTTCATTAATTTTTAGACTATTTAATTTGCATTACATTTGCATTTCAAAATGCATACTATTGTCATTTACAAAGGAACAAAACATGGGACAGAGCCAATGGCAACAAGGTAGACTAAGGATCAGTAGGTGTATAGATGTTGAAGCTCTAGGGTTAGAGCCTCTCTTAATTTGAGAGACAACTTCAATGTCATACCCAACCTCTCCAATAAGTCAAAGTCAGCTTCATCATAAATAGGGTCATCATTATTTTTGAGCCATTTGGATTTTAGATTGATTTTATCAAATTCAATTGGTTGATCTTCCTCAATGGTACCTAACATTATCAAATAAAATGTATATGTTAGTGACTTGTAGAATAATACTTTAGAAGAACATAAATCAACTTTCCATATAAATTGAGAATTAGAAATGCAACATTTCTTAACCTTGAACTTTTTTTGTCTTCAAGTAAAGATTGTGGTAGACAAACACCAAATCATTCATCTGTTCATGAGTGTGTCAATTGCGTTTTTTGAAATATATATACTCGAACACACTCCAATTACGCTTGCAAGTCGGTGAACTGCATGGCTGGCTCAAAGTGTGCATTGTCATCCATCGAAAATATTTGGTTTCTTTGCCAAAAGAATCTCACCATTGTGCTACAAAAATAGATTTTGTCAACACTATAACATGCACAATTCAATAAAAATTTAACATTTTCACCATACGCATGTAGAAAAATTGTCTACCTAGTTTAAAGGTCTTTCTCTTTGTGATGGCTACCTTACTAGAGAAGAAACCCCTTGCCTACTTGTACATCGAAAACTCTTTCATAGTTGTCTCAAAACATCATTAGGAAACATTCTCTTCATGCATTTAAATAGGCCCTCTGTGACCATTGCATTGTCTTGAAATTAGCCGCTGAAGAACAACGTTGGATTCAATAAATATCCATCTAAATGGAGGGGAGAATGTATCTATCAACCCCATCTTTTAACGACTATCTCCCATAATGGCATGCATGTGCTTGGCCCTATTATTCTCCAATCTGCTCTTACTAGTGTCTTTGGCCTTATCAATTGCCTAATATAAATAACCCATGGGGGTTTATCCCCATTGACGAGTTTCAAAATTTGAACTAGAGGCTCAGAGAATAATAGAATTTTATCTACCTCTTCCCATAAAGATAGTGATAAAACATGGTAAGGCACCATATGTTTCACAAAGGAAGATTTCATCTAGTCAATTGAAATGAACATTCATATTAAATTCATTTGTTGTTGAAAAAGAGTTTGCAACTTAAGTGGGTTGTAAACATTGTCACTCCTTGTTGAAAAAGTTTTTTGCCATCTATTAATGTGTGCATTATATTAAACACTCTTGTGTGGGCTTTTTTGTAAAACTTCTTTCACCCATGGAATTTTGCATATGTCATCCAAAACATAGTTCCATATTTGACCCTAAGAAGCCTCCCAGCAACCACACAAATAACAACTTTATTTGTAATAAATTGGACCACATTTTGTGGCCCCACCTCAATCGCAACCTCATCAAATAGATGAAAGAGTGTCTTGCCCGATTTTATCATCTCAGATTCATTGACACTTTTAATAAAAACTGTGCCAATGTCACATGACACAAGGAAATTGATGAGTGTGCAGCTTCATTTGTCCATCCATCTAACATTATAATGCATCTTGATTTTTTCATTCCTTATGATGCTTTGCAAGAACATCGCTCACATCATGTAAAACATCATTTAGCAAATCAATATGCAAAGCCTCGTATGATGGGGCAGTGAACCCAAAACTTGCAACTGTAATTGCATCTACGATACGCTAGAGTTGTACCAAAATTTGGAGATTGCCTTCTTTGCCTACTCGTGAACAATATTTTTCCAACCTATACTCTCTAGCGTGGTTTGCACTCCATGTGTAGTGCGAGAGCTAAATAAGGCACGGATTTTCCCCCTACATACATCTAGCCCACGAGGTACTAATCCAATAGTAGATTATTAAGGAGTTATAATGAAAAATATTTCCACCATATTTCACAGCTAAAAATATTAAATATGTTTAATTTTTTTTAAGTTTTGAGTGTATTTAAATTTTTTTAAATTGTAGACATCATTTCAAATTGCTCCATCATACAAGGCTTCGCAGATTGATTTGTTGAAAAAAACACCAAAAAACCGGGTTGAAAAAAACGTTTTAAGCCAAGTATAAGAATTAATCGTGATTAATCACATTGAATCACACATTCTGCTACTATGCACCAAAGCTTTCGCCACAAGTATTCCATTAATCATAAATGCTCAAAGATATCTTTAGATGGTGCAATGAAATTCCCAGATTGCATAATGTGTTGCATCCATTTTTTTGCTGAACTTTGACTTAAAACATAAGCCAATTTCTTTCTATGTTATCCACCAATAAGGAACTATTTTGATCAACTTAAAGGCTTCCATTTTGTATTTAGCAGGCATTGTCTTGGCAAGAGTTGGATTGAAATGCTTTCAGTCAAAAGTATTCAGCTAGGTATCAACCAGCCTAGAGGATCACGTAACCAACCTCTCTTCATTCTCATGCTAGATTGGACATCTTGAGGGTTTTCCCGGCATACTGGAAGTCACTTAATTTACACTTGTTTGTGAATGAAAAATGGAACACTTATGGTACAACAGAAGCAATTTTTACAACTTCCAACAGAGACTTATTTTGATATGCAGTCTGCAGATGGTAGGAATGGTCCCCAAGGAAGATATTTATTCAGTTAGTCTATGCCAATTTCCAACATCTAGAGCATCAAGATATCAAATAACTCGAGCCATGCTTTATTAAGCTATCTTGTTCCATTGCCGCACTATATTTCGCTTCCTAGGGGCAGAATATTTGAAATTGATAAGGCAATAATATTAAAGCTGAAACTCTTTATTTCTAAATTTTAGCTTTTATCAGAAGCCAACTTCAAATAATTTAACCTTTGTAAGTAATCCATCAGTATAGGAACTATTTGATGGACTTCTCACCATTGCGAAACACTTTCAGTTTGTTTTCCTTCAGCTTGTTCTTGGCAAGAGGCTGTTAGTAGTTCTTTCAACAAGAAAAATTTATGGAAAAAACTATTAAAAACTTGAATCGACATTTTGAATCACACCACATGGTCTATCATCACCATGTTGTGATCTGAAATGTCAATTCAACAATTTTTACACAGTTTTTTTCCAAAATTTGTTGTCTTACTATTGTGGACTACAGATGCATAAAATCTTCAATAAACAAATTATCAACAAGTCTATCTGATTATGTCACTAATCTCTCCTCATTCTCTTTGTAGAAGCCGGTGCTTTCCAGAAATGTGATATCTGTTTTCGTATATGGAGCTCACTTATTTTTCCACTGCGTGAAATTCCAATGTATGATACATGTAACTGCAAAAACCGGAACTGATGCACAATGCTAGGAAGATGGGGTAAAAAGAAAGCAAAAGATCGAACAATGGTTTTCACTAATATGGGGAGGGAATCATTTGTGATGGACAGGCCCTAAGGATAACAAGTCAACCTAGGGTAAAACTGAAAATATGAGACATGATGCAGATCTAGGGTTTCAAAAGGTGTAGGTCCCAACCAAGCAAATATTGACTATCAATGCTACTTGCAATATTGAAATTAAAAGCATGCAACCATAATTTCCTTTTTCATTTTTTTTTTAAAAATAAGTAGGGTTAGAGAATGCAACTTACATATTTCTGGATTCAATACAAAAATATAAACTTTGAATGCATTCTAGCATGTGACACAATAAATGATCAAAAACCCCAATGATACAAGCAATATAACACTCAAGAAAATCTGCAATAATGCTGCATGTAAAGAACAATCAGAAATAGTCCAAATGGGATATATCAGTACCACTAACTCAAATCCTGGAGTCCGAAGGCCATGTGACAATAAAAGGTTGGAAGGTGCCACCCTATGTAAGGATGACTACTAGCTCTTTGACCAAACCCTAACTGGTGCGCCAAGTGGAGTGACCTAGGGTAGTGAGGAAGAGTAGCTGAGAAGGAAGCATTGTAACAAAATGCTACTCTTCAATATCAGTAATGAGATTGCTTTGAGTGATCTAAAAGACTTGCTGGTGTAGGTGAATGAGAGTTGAAATGTGCAGTTATAGCCAATCAGATTGAGCAATAGAGTAGTTGAAGATCATGCAATGGTGTGTAAAATGGTTTCAACGGGATCCTTATATATATGGCACTCTAAGGTTAGGCTGGACCCAGTAAATTCATCACATGTATGGGGAAGAGGGTCTAGATCTGAAAAACATGGAAAATAGCCATTAGACCCCCTAGATAAGCAAGAGTGCACTTTTGGCGAGGGAGTAAAGGCTTCATGGAGACAGTCATGGTATGGTGGTTTGTCACACCGCATCTGTTCTGAGAAAACCACAGTGACACCACAGGAATATCCAATTCGCTAAGTAGGCCAACGAGAGAGCACAGGGCCCGAGATGGTCAAGATCTTTCCATAAGGGTGCCTTTGAGAGCCAATCAGCTTGGATCACCTCAAAAGTACTAATAGAGAGCCATAACAATCCTACATGGAAGTTGCCACTAGAGTACTCCAGGGTACAAGGGGTACGTGTCAAGTATTAGTATGAGATTGTGAATAGTAGTTTGAAAGTCATTTGTATAGTTGTAAGTATGACAAGTGTATATTTTGTAACTGTTCATGTAATCAGATAAGACAAATCAAACGTTGAACGCTTCCTAGGATTGAAAAGAAGAAATGAAGAGGCAAAAAGTTGAAGAGTCCTTTAGGCTCTATAAACAATGTATAGTCACATCAAGTAAATGTTGTTCTTTGTACTTTTGTTCTTATTCATAGGCTGTAGAGGGATCAATTTGGAACTTTTCTATATTATGTATCCCTAGCCCATATACTTTGCTAAATCATAATATAAGAATGATAGTTCACAAGTTTCTCTTATGCTTTGTGTTGATTTAAGCACATATGTCTTTCTTTTGCAAGTCTCAAATGAGCTAGCTTTGATACTAATCCATTGAATGAATAATTCTAATAACTAAGTGTTCCTCATAGATTACCCACCATGGGAATATGCCTTTTTGCAACCTCTACCTTGCGAGTTTGTTTGAATTCAAATAGACTACAGCCTTAGCATTACCTGATGAGGAATTCCACGGACCGCTACTAACAATGGTTCCATTGCCGAGACCCACCAAATGCTAAGATGGTTGCCGAGTCAAAGAGACATCGAAAGATGCCTAGTGTTACACCCCTAACATTATGAGTACTAAGGTTATGAATGGAGAGCATAACCTTTATCTTTCATTTATTAATTATTAATATTTAGTTAGGCCAACATAATTGGAATGAATGGGTGTGACCCTTCCCAATTATGGGTGTGACTCTTCTCAATTATGGGTATATATATGGTTGAGCATGGCTCTCCATTATCATCATAAGTTTCATTATTAATTTCATTTCCTTATTTATTCTAATTAATGGAGGTTGCCCCCTCGAAGTGGATTATATTCGAATGTTTCTTATGTTATTATAAATAAATATCCTAACAAGTGGTATCAAAGCATTGATTTTGACAGAAATATTTTTTCCGCTATATCTCTCAAACCGTGGTGAAATTTTCTACAATTTTCTTTAGTGGAGTTAGAGAATCAATCAAGGAGTCCACGGGAATAAATTGGGTTGTGGTGATCATTATTGAAAGAGTTATTGCGAGTTTATGATTTTTCATAAAACTAACCTACAAGCCACAATTTTAGGATTTTTTCTAATTTGTTTATATTTTCAAAAAGCTCATAAAATTTGAGATAGGGTCCCTTCTTTGTATTTTGAAATTTGAAGCATTATACATTTTGAAATTCACTGGTCAAAGTTGGTCAATGGTGGAACATATGCTCCTGATACAACACATGTTTTAACTGTTTATGGTTACCACTCGCTCCGCATACTTTCCTCCAAGAATTGAGAATAAATCTAGAGGTAGAAACAAAACCAAATCAATAGCCATACCTTTTTGGAATGGATGTCTTTTCTTCAACAACTGATCCCCATGATTCCCTTGATTGTCCACCACCTAAAATTGAAGGAAACATAGCTGAGGGATATGAAACATAGGTTAGTTTTATCAAGGATAATTTGTTGGCCCCATTTGCAACATCTTTGAATGAGGGTTTAGATAGGTTTAAACATGATCTAATGTCTAAAATTAAGTCCCTAATTAATCCACATCCTACAATCACTCATACACAGCGAAATCATCCTGGAGGGCACAATAAAGCAAACATAGGACAACAGTTCCAAAGGCCAAAATTACATCTACCAAATATGGACATCCGAAAGTTTGATGGTATGAATGTAACCTCCTGGATAAGTCTCATGGAACAATATTTTCAGCTTCACAATATACTAGAGAATGCAAAGGTTGACATAGCCTCACTATATCTAGAATCTGAACCTTATCAATGGTACGAGTGGATGAGTGAAAAGAAAGGGCAGGTGCTTAGTCAGGACGAATTTACTAAGAACGTAGCAGTCCATTATGAGCAGCCCTGGAAGGGAAGTTATTTCACCCAACTAGCAAATTTGAAACAAACAATATATGTAGCTGAATATAATGCAGAGCATATGAAATTGGCAATCCGAACTTAGGAAGCAGTACCTTATCAGAGACTGCAATTTTACATCAATCGGCTAAATGAACAAATCAAACGTGATATTCGTTTATTAGAATAGTGTACAGTTAGGATAGAAATGCAACAAGCACTACGCATTGAGCAACAAAACTCTACTACCAAGAGATTCACATAAGGTCAAACTTCGAGATGGCGAGATAGAAATGTGACTAATATTGTTGATAGAAATATGGTCAACTCTTTTAACCCAAGGCAAATTACCAAGCTCTCTCCTCAACAATCGGTAGAAAAAAAAAGAGAAAAGGGCCTATGTTGGCATTGTGACAATAAATGGTCTAAAGGAAATAAGTGTCAATGGTGAGAAAAGACTAATGATTATTGAGAGTGAGGTTTTGGAGGAAGAAGAATTAGCTACGGAGGAACCAACAATAGAACAGAAGCATGCAAATTCTGAGGAGGAAGGTCCTACTATCTCTCTACATGCATTAAATGGGATAAGCACACCACAAACGCTCAAAGTGGTGGGTTATATTAAGAACAAAGTGATAGTTTTAGTCGATACAAGGAGTACCCATAACTTCATTGATAGAAAATTAGCTAATGAGCTCAATTGCTTTGTGTATCCAGTATCCAATTTTCAAGTCATGATTGCCAATGGGAAACAACTCTCTTGTGAGGGTAAATGTCAGCATATCAAGCTCTTAATGGGGGACTTTCAGCTAGATTCAGAAATGTTTGCCATACCAATTGGGGAAGCAGATGTAGTTTTGGGAGTGCAATAGCTTAAACAACTGGGTATAGTGTCTTTCAATTTTCAAGACTTATGCATAGTTTTCAGTATAAATGGAAAAAAATACACACTTAACAGGATGAAATCCTCACCAAGCCAAATTATTAGCTCTCATAGGATGGAGAAATTGCTTAAGAAAGGATCATATGTCATAGTGGTACAACTACATTTCTTGGAAGCACATGATGTAGAAAATCAAGACCCACCAAATCTTAAATGATTAATCGATGACATCAAAAAGTCTTTCAGAAACCGAGGGGCCTACCTCTAGTCAAAGATCATGATCATGCAATTGAATTAAGTCCAGGGAGTATCCCTCTTAACGTTAGACCTTGCCTCTACCCCTATGTATAGAAGTCAGAAATTGAAAAATTGGTGAAAGATATGCTAGACTCAGGGATTGTTCATCACAATAAAAGTGCTTATTCATCTCCAATGGTTATGGTTTAAGAAAAGGATGAGTCGTGGAGAATGTGCCCAAATTACAAGAAACTCAAAAGATCACTTTTGAAAGATACGTTTCTTATACTTGTCATTGATGAATTATTGGATGAATTGAATGGTGTTGTTTTCTTTACTAAGATTTACATCCAGGTTATTATAAAATTCGGGTAAAGGAGGATGTACATAAGACTGCATTCATGACACATGAGGGTCACTATGAGTTCTTAGTTATGTCATTTGGTCTCACTAATGCTCCATCTACTTTTCAGAGCCTCATAAATTCAGTTTTATGCCCATTTCTTCGTGAATTTGTATTGGTGTTCTTCGATGACATATTAATCTACAGTAAAACATGGTAAGAACATTTGCAGCATGTAGAAAAGCTATTAAATGTATTGGAAGACCATCAACTTTATGCAAATAAATCTAAATGTGCCTTTGGGGTGAAGGAAGTGGAGTACTTAGGATGTGATGTCACATGAAGGTGTTAAAGTGAACCCGAAGCAGATTGTAGCTGTCAAAGATTGGCCAAAACCTTAAAATATCAAAGGTTTAAGAGGATTCTTGGGTCTAATGGCTTGCTACAGAAGATTTGTTCGCAACTATGCTCGCATAACAGCACCCTTAACAACATTATTGAAGAAGGATTCATTTTCACGATCAGACTTAGCCACCCAAGCATTCCAACAATTGAAAGAAACTCTTTACTTCCACGCCTTTGCTAGCTACCCGATACTTCTCTAAGACATTTGTGGTAAAATGTGATGCCTCTGGGCATGGCATTGGGGCAGTACTGATGCAAGAAGGGCGTCCCTTAGTATTTGAGAGTGGACAATTAAAAGGAAAGAACTTGGTAAGGCCCACATATGAGAAAGAAATGTTAGCAATCATTCACGCAATCAAATAGTGGCAACAATATCTCATGGGAAGGCATTTCAAAGTTAAGACAGATCATGAGAGTCTAAAGTATTTTTTGGAGCAACCACTGTCTTCAATGGGGCAACAGAAATGGGTCACAAAGATGCTAGGATATGACTTTGAAATTATTTACCAAAAAAGGAAGGAGAATATTGCAGCTGATGCACTTTCTCGACAGGAAGTAGAGGAAGCAAAACTTTATGTTATTTCTTTATTACACCCTGATTGGGTAGAAGTAGCGTGGGTAGAGTGGCAACAAGATACTCCAACCAGGAAACTCATACAACAATTGCAAGAGAACCCATCTTCTGTAGATAAGCACGTTTGGAAAGGAGACTCCTTCTAGTACAAAGATAGACTCTTTTTGCACAAAAATTTAGAGTTGAAAGCTAGTATCTTGTCTCAAATGCATGACTCACCCATCGGAGGACATTCTGGGTTCTTAAAGACTTATCACCATGTAAAGAAGGATTTTGTTTTGGAAGTCCTTAAGAGGGATGTACAGAAATTTGTGGCAAAATGTTTAATATGTCAACAAAATAAAGGAGAAACGATTAAGACCCCAGGTCTCTTACAACCATTAGCCATTCCAGCACAATGTTGGGAAGAAATATCAATGGACTTCATTACAGGCCTACCTAAATCGAATAACTTGGACATGATATTAGTGGTTGTGGATCAACTCACTAAACATGCACATTTATGTAGGCTTTATCATCCATTTCAAACTTGTATAGTGGCAGAAGTATTCACGGAAAAGGTACAAAAACTACATGGCATTCCTAAAATCATTGTGAATGATTGCGATCTTGTCTTCACTAGCATATTCTGAATTGAACTATTTTCTGCGTGGGGCACAAAACTTGCCCATAGTTCATCTTGTCATCCACAATCAGATGGCCAAACTAAACTTGTGAATAAATGTCTCAAAGGCTACCTACATTGCTTTGCCTCAAAAACAAAAGCACAATGGTCCAAGACTCAAGTGGCTTTCACAAGGAGAATGGTGGTATAACATGTCATTTCACACAGCAACAAAGATAACAACATTTGAGGCTCTGTATGGCTACCCCTCACCTTCTACTGCATCTTATTTGTAAGGTCATTCCAAAGCCCATGCAATTGAGGGTCATCTTCAATACCATCAGGAAGTTCTTCAAGTCCTTGAGGAGAATTTGGTTGTGGCTCAGAATAAGATGAAACAAGAAGCCAATCAGCACTGTAGTGAGGCATTTTGAGGAAGGAGAATGGGTGTTCTTTCGCTTGCAACCCTATAAACAACAGTCATTTAAACAACATAAGAACATCAAGCACCAAAATTTCATAGACCCTATTAGGTTCTACACAGGATCGGAAGTGTCGCTTATAAGTTAGAACTTCCACCTTCCAAAATTCATCCTATCTTTCATGTTTCATGCTTGAAGAAAGTAATTGGTTCCAAGTTTTCGGTCAAATCTAAGTTCCCTGAGTTAGATGAAGAAGGGAAGTTCATTATGGTACCCGAGGCTGTTATAGAGACACAACTAAGGAAATTACGCAACCTAACCATTTCTGAATTTCTCATCAAATATAAAAAATCTGCCCATTGAAGATGCAACATGGGAGGATGAACAATTCATGCAACAACATCCTGAGTTCTAAGCATTGAGGGCAATGTTTTTTTTAAGGGGAAGGGCATGTTACACCCATAATAGTATGAGTACTAAGGTTATGGAATGGAGAGCATAACCTTCATCTTTCACTTATTAATTATTAATATTTAGTTAGGCCGACATAACTGGAATGAATGGGTGTGACCTTTCCCAATTATGGGCCTAACTCTTCCCAATTATGGGTATATATATGGTTGAGCATGGCTCTCTGTAATCATCATAAGTTTCATTATTGAATTCATTTCCTTATTGATTCTGATTATTGGAGGTTCCCCCTCAAATTGGATTATATTTGAGTGTTTCTTTTGTTATTATGAAGAAAATCCTAATAGCTAGAGGAAGGGATACGCAAGTTTTTTGAAGAGTCTGTTAGAGTAGGGATCCCTCTGCAAGAGATCATTACCAAACACATATGGTGATATATATGAGATTTTATGGTGCGAACTACAAGGATTGCTAGCAACATGGTTGTCAAGACTAAAGCACTATTGTTTTCGGCCTTGTAGTAAGGAGAGTTTTGAATGGGATGAAGGGAAGCTAGAAACGCTGAGCAATCTAGACAATGAGTGGACTTGAGCAATTGATCAATGGGTGAGGACTGCTATCAACGGGTGCGCATCTGAATTTGTTGTTCAAGGACACATTTATTTTTATATTGCATATGATTATTTTTTTAGGGAAATTTGAGGCAAGTTATTGGAGAGATTCTCTATGCTAGTAAAGATGTTGGTTTTGGAAAAGGCTATGGTGCCTATTCTGACTGACATGGAGTAATTAGGCATGGTGGCATGGGTATGTGAATCGTGGAGAGGTAAATGAAGGGTAGGTGAACCGTTGCAGCTGGACTAAGATGAAGCCACTAGGAGGGAAGCAACGATGGAGAAGAAGGTAGCAAAGGCAAAGAAGATCACAAGTCTTCAACAAGAGCTACAACAATATAAGAGATGGAGCAAAAAAAATCTTGTTGATGACGAACGGCTGAAAAAAGTTGTGAGTAGAAGTATTAGAGGGAGATCGCAAAGACCAGGAGGAAGTAGATCTCCACCGGAACTGATAGAGTCTAAGACTTGATGTGAGCCGGATGAAACCGAAGAAATCGCAGAAAGAGACTACGAAGAAGAGGCCATCCCAGAATTGGAATGGGATAGGGAATGGAGAATCGAAGAAACCAATATCACAAAGGAGATCGAGCATTTTAGTGGTAGTTTTAGGGAGCCGCTAACTTTAGCAAATGTATATTGAACGGGAAGAGCAGCGTTTTCATTAGTCATTGCATAGAGAAGGGTCCAATCAAGGGTCAGATTCATTTCATTCACTCAGAAGGAACACATCCCCCACACCATCACTATTAGGAGCGAGTAATCTAGAAGCTTACCATGAAATTGTAGCAATCGAGAAGTGGTTGGGAGAAGTTTTAGAAAGATTAGACAAAGATAGAGAATAAATTGGTACCAAAGATAACAAATCAGATAGTTCAAGTGCACCAGTCGTGTCAGTAGGCATCGCAACCAATCTTAAGACAGTAGTTTACACACCCAACAAGCCAGTGGTGAATATTCCTCTTGCAATAGTGACGACATTCCCTACAGGGACTTTTGTGACTTTGAGGCTATATGGCAAGTCCACTGATCCTAAGCAATATCTGTTAACTTTTGAAATGAAGTGGGGTGCCAAGGGCATGCCGGATGATGTTTTCAAACTATGTGAACTCATTGGGGCACTAACTAGTCGAGCTTTGGAGTTCATATACACATGTGGAAGCCCCAAGTTAAATTTGGCCATTGCAAAGAGTAGCCTAGTCACAAAGTTTAAACGGCACAAGTGTGTAAGCTAAACTATTCGAGACTTAAAAGAAATCAAGTAAAAGCTAGAATCAGTTTGGGACAATTATCAGAGGCTCTTGAATGTCATGAATACGCTGAAGTTTAAGTTTGAGGATTTAGCTAAGGCGGTTTGGTTTGTATAAGGTCTGTGTAGCAAAAGAAGGTTCGCCATAGCAAAAACTCAATTCAGAAATAAAGCAAAGACCATCGCAGTTGTAGCTAGGGTCAAGCAAATTAAAGACTGTGGAGATAATTCTACATGCAATGCAAAGACGGATGCCAAATTAAATGAAGTGTTGCAAAGAATGAATGGATGAGATCCAGGAGGGAAAGAAGCAAAAACTCTCTATGGTGTAAGAGTGTGGACAAGAAGGGCACCATCATAATGATTGTCCTTGCATGAGAGAGGAGTTATGTGAAATTTATTGCATGTGAGATCACTCCACTGTGAAATGTCATTTGGTGCAGCATTGTGTGACAACCTTAAGAGTGTAAGCTGCAACTTTTGAAAATCAATCACTCACGACGATAAGAACTGTAGAGCATTACAAGATCTCAAGGATGAGATCACAAAGAATGTGTTTGAAGTGATTGTGCAACAACTGTCGCAACAGCCTAATGCAACATCACAAGATACAAAATGCCACAACAAGGAGGTTTGGCACCTCCCTCGCCTCAATATCAACCAGCATGGGCAACCCCTCTCCTCATCATCAGCTAGGATGGGTGACTCATTCCCCTCAATATCAATCGAATTGGGCACCTCCTTGTCCACAAAGACAATATGGGGGCTATCAGACCAACTGCGAGGTTTGGGGGTCGTCGCAAAGGCAACGTGGATACCCAGGGGGTTTTTAATGTCACAGATAGGTAAATTGGCAGCTACAACATCCTATAACTTGTTACTTGTGCGGAGAAATGAATCACATTGCGTATAATTGTCCTAGTAACCCTAAACAAGAAACTTATTGTGCATATTGCAAAGCTTCTAGGCAACACAATATTGAGGATTATCCCGCACTTGCAAGACAGAGGAAGGATAAAACGGTGCAAAATGTACATTTGGTGAGTACCTTCTCGAGGACCCTGTGTTTGTACAGGTTTTTACAAAGAGCAAAGACTTGGACCTTTGGAGATGCCTAAGGATGGTCATATCCAAAAGGTGCAAAAGGACAAGTATATAAATATGAGGAAGGAGAAACTACTGATGAATGAAGCAGTTGAGTTATTATGGTCAATTAGAATGAATAATGGAAGCACTACCAATGTTGCGAATACAAAATCGCGAGTTTATGGTTAGATCATGTGCATTCTTCAACAAGGAGTGGTGACTGCTCTGACAGATCTGTTGACGCTGATAATTGTACTATGGAATGAGGATATCTCACAAAATATTACCAATTTGTTGCACAATTTGCTAGATTGAGCCACAACAAGGAGGAGAAGATAGACAAGATGGTTTCATATGTGAAAACCAAGAAACCATAGGATATGGATGCCAGAGTAGCTATTGAACTCGCAAACTATGAGGTGTTGAATGTTGTGTTTGATTTTGGGAGTACGGTCAATATGCTACCAAGGTCCATATGGGAAGCCATTAGAAAGCTTGTGTTAAGCTACAGCCCGGTAATGTTAAGCTTAGTAGATTATGATCACGTTGAACCTACTTATAGGTTGGAGGATGTAAAAATCAAGGTAGGAGGACTAAGCTTGTGAGGAGACTTCAAGGTCATAGACATGAAGATTGATGAAATGCACTATCATGCGTTGATTGGCGAGAAATGGGCTTTCAATGATCGGATGATCATCAATACTATGGATAACCAATTAGAAGTCCATCAAGACGATGTCATCATTATCATTCCTATGAATAAAGCAAGACACATGCCATAAATGATAATGAAGGAACCAAACTCACCCTATGCTTACATTTATAAGAGTTGGTATAAGGTGGATGCAGAGCCAAGGAAAGAAGTGATTCAAGATAAGACTTTTCCATACTTCTCACAACCTTCACAAGGTGTTCAAGAATTCAGGGGACCAAAGCAGCCTCAAAGACAACTAATACAGATTCCACAAGTCTCGCAACCATTTTAGAGGACACAATACAGGTCGCCTTCGATTGCGATTGCCCACTAGATCAAAGATAGACAAGATCTACTAGTTAGTTGTGACTAACCAGGATTATATAGAGTCGACTAATTAAAGTAGAATACCTTGGGCTTCAACATCTTCTATTAGTAGAGATTAAGATGTGGATATGACAAACTGGGCACAAGTTGACCATGTAGTAAGGCCGATGTGAACATTTTCGCAATATACCATCAAATTCTGCAGTACTTTGGCATAGAGGAAATGTTGGATTCATCAATAGGGTGGAAGTTCATGTTCCGCAAGTAGAGGCTCGCATAAGCACATTAAATCATGTGTTGAAGGGCATTGCAGCCCCTTGGTGGGTTGTGCATAGATCATTTGACTTGGATTGGGAAGAAGCCCGCTAGATGTTGCAAGCATGGTTCCATATCCCAACCCAACTATCAAAGAAATGGCCAAAATTCCAAGTGAGACAATGTCCGAAGACACATTTTCACTCGTGTGGATATGTGGAGAGCACAAGAAATCAACCCAAAGTATTGGGTGCACATTTTTTAAGGTATGCTAACCCATCTCCCTAAAGCTTGGTATATGCATCAAGAATGCAGGCGACAAACCAGCACGTGGCCTCAAGTCAAGCAAGACTTCACTCAAACCTTTGTGTTTGAGGGAAACCCAATGGTGCATCAAATATATTCTTGTGCCATGGAGGAGTGGATGATGTGACTATTGTAGACAAGGAAAAGTCTGGGTCTGAATGTGATACTAACATCCATGAAAACATAGAGAAATGTTGTTACATTTGGGAGCATAAAGGATTTATCCTCAAGTCATGTAACCAGATCTAGAATAACACACGCAGCTCTAAAGCCACAAAAAATGAAGAAGACATGGACCTTAAAGGGATGTTTGAACCTAAGAGAAGTGTCAAGCTACCAAAGAAGAAAGATGCAACCAAGATGGAATAGGAGAAGCTGCAAAATTTGAATATAGAGGAACTGCCACGTCAAAGAGATGTTGTGGACTTTAGGAAAGCATGGGGTAGCAAGATATATACAAAACCACTACGAAAAAGGTTTGAAAACATTGGCACTAAGGAAGTGCCCAAAATGGAACTGATGGGCGATTACTAGACTCAACAGTAGATATCAAAGGCAATCAACTGTTGCAAGACTAAGAAGGTGTGTTTCAAACAAAATTCAGTGAAGTCAAGGGGGTAGACCCATCTTTGGGAGAGATGCAAGTTGAACTCAAGGAGTGGGCAAGGCCAATGAAGAAGAGGCCATACAAGTTGAAACCAAACATGAACCTGACAGTCAAAGCAGAGATTGATCACATGGTTGAAGCAAGTATCATCTATCCAATGGAAAAATCAGATTGGGTAAGTCCAATGGTCGTCAACCCAAGAAAACGAGGGAAATCAAGGTGTGTGGTGACTACTAGGCATCAAATGATGCTTGCCTAAATGATCCTTTTCCAACACCATTCACTAATGAGGCACTAGAGGTTGTCGCAGGGCATGAGGTCTACCCATTCACGAATGGGTTTAGGGGGTATCATTAAATTTCCATCACAAAGGACCAATCAAAAACAACTCTCACAACCAAACAGGGCTGATTCACATACAAGGTAATGTCATTCAAATGCACCAGCATTATTCTCTAGAGCAATGGTCACCACATTCAAGGATTCCATTCATGATTTCCTTAAAGTATATTTGGATGATTGGGCAATATTTTTTCTCTGCAAAGAACCAACTGTGGAAGTTGTGACTTATGCTGGAGAGACACAAAGCCTTGTGAATCGCACTTAATTTGAAGAGGTGCATCTTTTTCACAGCATTTGGAGTATTGCTAGGGACATGTGGTGTGTAGTGATGCAATTTTGGTGGATCAAACTAATAATGCAATTATCATTGGACATAAGCCACCCACTAGTCCGTCAGAGGTGCAATATTTTCTAAGGCACACAAGGTATTATCGCAAGTTCATTGGCAGTTATACATATGATGCATCACTCATGGAGAAGTTGACGCACAAAGATAATAAGTTCAAGTGGACACTAGAGTGCCAAACTGCATTTACGGAATTGAAATAATAGTTAATCACATCTCTAATTTTGGTTTTTCCTGATTGAAGCAAAGCATTCCATGTCAGTGTGGACGCTTCAGGATCTACGATAGGTGTTGTGTTTGCGCAACCAAGAGAGGGAGTCTTGGACCATCCCATTCACTTTGCAAGTCGTAAGCCATCAACCACAGAGAAGAACTACACCACAATAGAAAGGGAAGCCTTGGCTATGGTGTTTGCATTGCAGCGATTCCATCACTCCTATTGGCAACCCCATTTGAATTCTTCACAAATCATTAAACCTTACAATATCTGGCGAACAAACCCTTGTTGGGGGGCATGATTTCAAGGTAATTAATTCTCTTTCAAGAGTATCAATTCAAGATTAATGTCAAGCCAGGAAGAGTGGAACCAGGTCATCTAAGCAAGATTCAAATAGGAGAGGAACCAGAGGACTTGCAAAAGGATTCACTTGATGCGCACTTGTTCAAAGTCACTGCAATTCCTGAGCAATTGGAAGAGATTGTGGCTTTCTTGTAGCATGGCACATTCTCAGAGCACTACACAGAAACAAAAGAGAAACAATTGGTTGCACGAGCATTGCCATTCACAGTTGTCAATGGGTTCCTGTATAAGTTGGGCAAAGATGATGTCTTTCACATAGCGGCTTTGGAGCATGAAAGAGCACAAGTCTTGAATGAAGCGCATGAAGAGGTGGTTGGAGGTTATTTCGTAAGTGAATTGACTACAAGAAAGATATTCCAGAGTGTACTATGGTGGCTAATATATTTCAAGATGCATACCAGGTTGTCAAACATTGCGATGTGTACCAGCACGTTGGCAAACCAAATCAGAAGGACGAAATGCCAATCAATTCATTTCTCGCAATGCAACCATTTGAATAGTGGTGATAGATTTTGTTGGACCTATTACTCCATCCAAATGCTCCAATGCCCGCTACATAATCGCTACGATGGAATATTTCACAAAATGGGTAGAAGCAGTTACAACTCCAAGTTGCGAGGAAAAATATGCTACGAAATTTATATATGAGAACATCATCACAAGGTTTGGATGCCCAAAAAAAGCTAATCAATGATCAGGGCACACACTTCCTCAACAATACCATAACAGAGGCATTCATGATTTTGCACCAAAAGAGCAACACCTACCATCTACAAGCCAACGGCCAAGCCGAAGCATCAAACAAGGTACATGAAAAAAATGCTAACAAAATTTTGCAATGTACAGAGAGATGACTTAGAGGATCACATCTCTGTGATACCAGGGACATACAAAACCAATTACAAATGTGTTACTAGACACACCCATTTCAATTGGTCTATAGCATGAAAGGGGTGATGCCAATGGAGTATCTTGTCCCCAGCTTGAGCATCGCAATGGTTACATGACTTGGCGACAATGAGTCATTGGAGAATCAATTGATGGAGCTATTTCACATGGGGGAAACTAGAATGATTGTCAATTGGACTTGGGTAGATCAGAAACACAGCCAAAAGGCCTAGCATGATCACAACTTGCCCACAAAGGAATTTCAACAGGGTCAATTGGTACTTTTATATGAGAGTAAGCTCAAGGCACACCCAGGGAAGTTGTGAATCAAGTGGAAGGACCCGTATATCATCCACCACATGATGAATCAAGGTACCATTGTCTTGCAATACTTACAGAGGAATGTTCTTCCAATAAGAGTGAATGGCAGTAGGCTCAAACCTTGCCATCACTAGATCAATGCAAAGGGAAAAAAATAGAACTAAGTGTCAGATGGCACAAGTAGG
Organism: Torreya grandis; assembly: GCA_037957365.1. Lineage (NCBI taxonomy): Eukaryota > Viridiplantae > Streptophyta > Pinopsida > Cupressales > Taxaceae > Torreya > Torreya grandis. The sequence continues at coordinate 2,707,531 of JARHVA010001261.1, read as the reverse complement.
GTAGGATTTCACTTTTGCACTAGTGTGGAAGAGTAGCAAAATAGTGTAGAGAAGTCGAAATGATAGAACAAACAACAAATATAAGGTGTGTATACCACATGGCAAAGGCAGTAAGGGAAATGGCAAAAGGGAGAAAACAAGTTCTTAGTACCACACTCAAGGGCAAGAATGGATCAGATTCGGGTGAGGAAACTGCGAAATCTCGCAATCCAATAAGTCTAAGAACAACATGCGAGGGCAAGTGAAGGTTAGAATGGAAAAAGAAAAAAAACATAAGTGACGTTGCGAATATAAGTCAGTTTCTAATTAAAATGAAAGGACAAGTGCCAAAAAGATAATAAATCAAAAAGTGGTAGGGCGTCAAATCAATTAAATGTCTTAATTGGGAAAACCGAGAAAGAGGCAAGTGAAGTTGATAACGGCTAGTGAGTTCATGCAAGAACAATTTGGCTCAAAATGTCACTGAACAGAGCCATCACAAGATAGTGTGACACATCAATAATAGAGGCACAAAGATTTCATAATCAATGCTTATAGATGTGGGTAATTCAAAGTATTCCACATTCAAAGAGACAATTTGTCATCGCAGAGTGAAAAAAATAGAAAAAATAAGAGTGGAGAGTCGTAAAGCCAAGAGAAGTGAGCTGTAGACTCAGGTGAGAGATCAAAGGCAATAAGGAGTAGGTGGTTGAAATTAACGTAATGGTGGATCCATTGACTAGACTGGTCTCTGCAAAAAAGAACGTTGAAATGGAAGCAAGAGGAATCATTTTTTTGACATTGGGCAATGCGGAGAAAGAAGACATGGGGATTGGGTTGACATTGCGGCAAACTAAATGGATCAATCCAAAGCCATTCGATTTCATCGACGCAACCGAAGCAGAATGGTTTGCAAACCAACAACCCCAAGCAACCCCTGGGTAGGCAGAGCATGTCATCGCACAAAATAATCTGCTAAAAGGCTCAAGGACGGAACATTTGGGTAGAATGATGGGCTACTCCAAACACTATTCAGTAGATACAATGAGGGTGCAATCTGACTTTCACGACAAATTGTAATCCCAATAAATGATGCATTAGTTGCAAAAGCAACGAGATTAAAGGTGAGGTGTAAGCCATTGCAGCCATACAAGTCTCCAAAATCTGCCATGCCATCCCAACATCAAAGCAACATACACAAGAGCAACTCCTAGCATCCCCATAGAGCAAGTCATTGACACAACAGTGTGAGTCTTCGCAAAATGCATAATGAAGAGGAACTAGCAAACAACAAAAGGGGAAACATAGGTCACCAAGGGAGTAATTAACATCGCACACCAGATGATCCGCTTGCACGAATAATTTTATTGCCAAAGTTTTTTGGTCAACAAGATCATAATGAATGCGGAAAAAGTCCTCTTTGGTAAAAGACAATCCCTCCAATATCAATTCCCGGTCCTCTTCATTTGTTTCATGCAGTTGAAGTCCCCAAAAGAGCCAATGGTAGTGGGGAAAGATTTTTGTCCAACAGAAGCATTTGCAAACATGGTATTCCTGAAATGAGAAAATTTGTACAACCACGTGCAAAATTTTGGAAAGTGGTTGGTGGAGATAAGGGCACTCATCATTGCAAACCATTGAGTCCCACAAGACGTCATGGAGTATCTTGCGCCCATCGCCAAAGGTACAAAGTTACATGATGGGGCACTCAGGCGCACGCACGAGATCGAGACTTGGCCAATGTACCCACTTTCTTTGTCACCATGCTCAAGATGCAAATGGAGATAGTGTGTAAAAATAACTTGTTTGCACAGAAGCATGGTTCCATGACATTTCAGGACGGGGGGATGCGGGGACGGGTTTTTGGGATAGGGGACGGGAGGCCTAAATTTGGGGACGACGGTGGGGGGGCGAAGGGGAAGCGGTGTTGAAATACATATAGTACTTGAAAAATTAATTATAAAAAGATGTATAAGGATTAAGTATATTGCATTGAACATCAACAATTTGATATTGTGATTTAATCATTTAAGTTTCAAATTTGATCCATTGAACAATGAACATTAACAATTTAACGTCCTGACGGAGCGTGGCGGAGGTGGCGGAAGTGGCGGAGCGGCTGGGGGACATCCCCTTGACGTCCCCACATCTCAGGGACGTCCCCTTCTCAAAAACGGCAGTTTTTTGAGGGGGATGTGTCCCCGTGGAACACTACACAGAAGGTAACGCCATTACGCACTGTGCCACCACAAGTTTCATCACAACCAACAGCATCAAAAGGAACAACCTCTAGATCACAGAAACCACCTATGAAAAGGAAGGAACAACCCGCACGACCCACTAAGCCTCCATAGAAAAAATGAAGAAGTCAACAACACAACCGGCTGATACCAGGCTGCGATCACCGAGGATAGAGTACAACACACTCAACATGTCACAAGAAAGCATGTGAAATATTCCACAAGAAAACATGGGAAATGTCCCATATGAAGAAAAGGCAAAAGAGTGGTTCTTCTAAAAGTTGTGAGAACCATGCAACTCAAAAACATCATCCCCCATGTTCTCCTAGTGCAACTCTCGAATATGCCAGAATCCATTAAGGTGGACACACAAGAATAGAAGTTAGTAGTGTGAGCCATTTTCTAACAACAAAAGTTGGTAGTGGGAGCCATTTTCTCTGCACCATTAGGAATGACATCGCAAACAACCATGGGACCACTGGATGTTGCGGATGAAGAGTCAAGTCCAACAAGTCCTCTGACAAGAAAATGCGAGGAGCTCACGAGGTAGTTTAATCTATCCAACGATGAGGAAGCCGAGGTAAGCACTTTCAAGCTATTGTGGGTTAATCAAGAAACATGGGAAAAGAAGCCACACACACTTGGAGGAGCAAAATAACACACACCCAGAGGAGGGTGGAAATAAGGCCTCACGACCAACCTTGCAACATTGCAAGACGAAGAAACGGAGGAGTCAACAAGAGACACAAGGCTGAAAATGTTGGAAAGAAAGAAACTAAGCCCTAATTCCACCAACCTTCAAAACTAAGTCTTTGTCCCCAAGCAACAAACCATGGCCTCATAACTATCGACCCAACCACATTCACCCAAGTCCCTGCCCCAAGTCCTAGACATCCCACTTCCACCTCCTCCATTCACAATTTTGGAAACTCCGCCTCAAATTCCTCCCCATTCCCCACTAGAAAGCACAACACCTCCTCATATCCTAGGTTCGCCTTAGACTCCTTCTGAGACGTCCTTCATCCCATCAATTGCTTGTGCAACAAACTTGAGGACCAATCACGGGTGAGTTCTTGGACGCAACTCCTATGCAGCCCAAGAAGCCACCTTCACCAACTCATCTGGATCAACCAAGGCAACAAGTAACAACTAAAGAGCAGCGCTTCACAAATGTTGTGAAGCCACTTATAGAAATTACGAAGGAAGCAAAATAAGCAACTACAAAGGAGGATAAGGAAATAGAAAACCAAGCAAAAGAAGCCAATGACAAGGCAACGCAAGATCAAGCTACGAAGGATGAAGTTGTGAGGAAGGAAGAAAAAGAGCACAAAAACAAGAAGACGCCCAAAAGAAGGCCAAGGAGGACAACTACAAAGGAGAAGATTGACAAAGAGTGAGAAGAGAGACAGAGAGAGCCACGAAGGAAGAGGTGAAGAGAGCAAAAGCAGAGCAGGAGAAGGAGAAGGAAGTGAGAGTTGAGTGAGAAGACGGCTCATGAGGAAGTAGAGAAAGAAAAGCAAGGGGAACGCCACAAGGAGGAAGCAGACAGAAAAACTGCAACAAGTGCAGGCCACAAAAGCAGAGGAAATGCAATGCAAAGTTACGCAAGTGACCACGAGGCAAAAGCAAACCACATCAGGCCAAGGCACCGACAATATACAACGACGATTACAACGATAAAGTAGCTAGTAGACACCTAATTTTGGTACAAGGCTTAAAATTAAAATGTTTTGTGTCATTTTGTGCATATGGTCCATTGATTCAAATTAGGTATTTATTAGCATTTTTCATATGTTTTGTCTCTCTTTCTTACTTGTGTGGCCCTGTTCTCTTTGTTGTTTTTTTTGTTCTTGGAGATCCCTTCTTCTCTCTTCCTCTTTGTCTTCTAATGTTTTTCTACCTGGGATATTAAATTATTTGGATAGGATCTAGAATCATGTTAGCTACCATAAGACATATACCCACAATACATGCAATAATATAAATCTATGAAAACTTTAAATAAAAACAATACATTTTAATCTAAAGAGGTAGTATGGCTACCTCTTTAAATTAAAAGGCTCTAGCCTAAATTTCCAAAATAACAATAACTCTCTTCCACAATGAATTGCCTCAATCAATAGCTATTTATGCTCTTATATAGCTAAGAAAGAGGCTAAGGATAGGGCTTGGGATGTAATTATATTATAGAACAAAGTCTTCTAAAGATAGTAATATATTATTAATAGTGGAAGTCAATCGAGTAAATAACTTAATTGATACTCTTCTCTAATAATAGTTTGTGGATAATTGTACACCAATTAGTGATTATCCATGAATTATATTACAAGTGCATCTTAAAATCATACAATAGTGTATAAGTAATTAAATACACTAACATCCTCCCTTAAGATGTAATTAAATACACCTTTCACTTCCAAAAGTTGCCTAAGTTGAACAAATTAGGCCTCAATAAATGGTTTTGTGAAGATGTTTGCAACCTAATCATCTGCTTGGAAAAATTTAAGATCAACGACCTTATCCTATATCAATTACCTAATATAATGCATATGGATCTCAATGTGCTTTGCGCGTTGGGGCTCCACTAGGTTGCGATAAATGTTGATAGCACTTTGATTATTACACCAAAGTAGTGTGGGTTGGGTCTGTGGTAATCCAATTTTAGAAAGCAAGTGTCGAATCCAAATTGATTCACGACCGACACAACTCCACTATACTCAGCGTCCGTAGTAGGCAAAGCAATATTAGTCTGCTCCTTGCAAAATCAAGTCACGGGACCTACCCCAAGATGATAGATGTATCCTACAATTGACTTGTGATCGTCTAGATCTCTTGCCCAATCACTATTTGTGTAGCTGACAACTGTTGGGTTACCACTAGAAGTGTAACAATAAATTGAGGATTTTCCACTTGACTTGTACTCAATCTCATAGATAGAAGTATCATGAAAATAACTTAAAATCCATTTTTCAGCTTGCCAATGGCTTTCGTGGGATCCTAACAATAGCTTGATACCAATTTCATAGTAAATGAAAGATCAGGACAAGTATGAGTCAAGTACATAAGACTTCCCACCAATTACCTGTAAAATGTACCATCAACCTAAGGAGAAGAACACTTGGCAAAAAGTTTGACTCCGGATTGATAAAGAGTTAGTGCAGACTTGAGATATTTCATGTTGAAGCGATTGAGTATGTCTTGAGCATGCTTGGACTGATTAACAAATATTCCTTTCTCAAACTGTGAAATCTGAAGACAAAGGAAAAATGTAAGCCTAAGTCAATCATCTCAAAAGACTTCATTATCTAAGCTTTCAAATTATGAATCTGCTTCATGGAACTCCCTATGATGATTAAGTCTTCGATATGGAGGACCAAAATTAGGAGTTTCTCGACTACTTTCTTGGAGTAGACTATCGTGTTAGAGGGACTTTGTGTAAGGCTAGAGTTGATTGATTTGTGTCGATCTTTTCATACCAAGCTCAAGAAGCCTATTTTAAACTGTGCAAAGACTTTTTCAATCTGCACATAAGGTTGTAATTCTCATTGCTTATGGACCCGGGAAGTTGGGACATGTATATTTCTTCCTCTGATGCTCCATGCAAGAAGGCAATTTTGACATCAGTCTGATGGACTTCCCGTCCTTGTGTTGCAGCCAAGGAGAGTACTACCCTAAGGGAATTCATCTTAGCAACAGGATCAAAGATATCATGGTAATCAACACCTTCAACTTGCAAAAAAACCTTTTGCTACAAGTCAAGTTTTGTATTTTTCAATGGACCCATCTATAGCATACTTAGTGTGGTACACCCTTTTTCACCTCACTAGTTCTTTGCATTTCGAAAGTGGAACCAAGTCCCAACTTTTGTTCTTTAGTGAAATAAGTTCTTCTGCCATAGTTGCCTGCCATTTAGGATGCATAGAAGCTTGATGATAAGTTTCCAGATCATGTGTCACTGCTAACTGTGCCAAATGTGCAAAGACGATATAGATGTTGTGATCTTGTTGTGCTTGGATCTCTTAGGTCCCCTACCAATGAACCAACCTCATTGTGGATTTTGTGAACCCATTTTGGTAGAGGCTATGTTGGTCATATAGGTAGAGGCTATGTTGATCATGCAAGTGAATTTTGAATGTTTTATGGCACTGGTGGAGGTGTTGGTTATCCAACGTATGGCTCATCATCTAAACTATAGTAACTCTCAAAATGGGAGTCATCTAGAAATTTGTTTTCTTAGTAATAGACCTCAAAAGTTGTGTCCAACTCGACAGAAGGTAATGGAGGAGGATTAGTAAATGTTGGAATGAAAGCCTAGGATGGTTCATCAATAACAGATTCTGCCAGTAAATCAATTTAGTGGTGCCCAAAACAAGGAGATAATATGCCTTCACATCTTTACAATAGCCGACAAAGATACAAGGACGGGCCCTTCCTTTCTATTGCTTTGTGTTTTTCATCTAGAATGTGTCCCCATGCATTACATACAAAAACTTGAAAAACAAAAACATTTGGGTTGACACCAGACCATTTTTCTTAGGGAGTCATATTTTACGTTGCAGAGTGGGGAATGCGATTTTGGATGTAGGTTGTACACTAAATTACCTCAGCGCAATACTATGGAGGCAAGACTTTGAATTGTACCATAAAATTGGCCATTTCCTTTCGTGTGCGATTTTTGCGCTCAACTACATTTTATTGAGGGGTGTAGGGTACAGTATGTTGAAGTTGAATGTCTACATGTTCACAGAATCTAATCATCTGATTGTTGACAAATTCTCCTCCATTATCTATTCTAAAATGCTGCATTTTTCTCTCTGATATGTTTTCAACAAGTGCCTTGAAAAATTTGACGTGCTCAAGGACTTTACTTTTGTTTTTCGAAAAGTAGATCGAAGTTCTATGAGAGAAATCATCGAGGAATGTAAGCACGAATTTATGTTTCTAAAAAGAAACATTGGGAAAGGACATAAAATCATTGTGAACCAACTATTATCTGTCACTTGCCCTTAAGGATTTGCCTTTGGGAAATGGATCCCTATGTTGTTTTCCAAGTGCACAACCTAGACAAACGCCATCTTTGAAAGAAACTTGTGGCAAACCAATAACCATGTGATGCTTACTGAGGACCTGCAATAAGCAATATTTGAGATGGCCAAAACATTCACACCAAAGTTTACTCAAGTCATCAACATTTGCAATCATGACTTGTGAAGGTTTGGGTACCACAAAGTTGTCAAATTTGTATAATCGTGCTTGATGATCAACCTTGCCAATGGCTACAACAGTGAACTAGTCTTTGATGTTTATGATGGCAACATCAGTAGGTGCAAACCACAGTTGCAGGGAGACACGCCCCCACCACCTAGGGCGCGTCTTGGGTTGGGCTACGCATCTCTCGTACGGGAGACAGGTACAAGACACGTACCTGTCTGAAAAAACCCTAGGTGGTTAAAAAAATCTTAAACGCGGTTAAAAAAATCTAAAAAGCGGCAAAAAAAACCCTAAACGCATCACAAACTCAAGCTAAAACGTGGAAAACGCGTTATAAAATACACGCACTCCTCCTTAATTGACCAGACGATTATTTGCAAGCATTTTTAAGCGGTCACAGTTGCCATCCAAGTCGCAGTTGCCACTGCAGAGGAACAGGTAAGGGTTGAGTGTTTTTTTTTTTGTTTTTAAAATAATCCATCGAAACATACTATAAGGCCACAATTGATGCCTGCCTGCGAGGACAAGAGAGTGGTCTAATACATTTCTAACGACCTCGAGCTCGACCTCCCGCCTACGTATTGTCTGTCTTCGCCGTTAGTTTTCCCTGTTGGTCTTTGAAGACTGTCTTCGCAGTTTTATGTTTGCAATGTTCATAAATAAAAAGTTTGTGAATTTTTGTATTACCGTGTAAATAGTAAATATTAATACAATACATAATATAAAGAAATATTAATAGAATACAAAATATTAGTAATTTAATACGATATAAAATATAATTTTAATACAATACAATAAATCATATTAACATTAGGTATTATTCAGTGTCTAATTTAATTTAATTTAGGTTGCATTGCATGATAATCTAATTTAGGTTGCATTTATTTATAAAATTTAATTTTTTAATTTTTATTTTAATCTTTTTTAATATTTTAATATATGTTCATATTTATTATTTATTTATTTTATTTAATTTTTAAATTTCTATTTTAATAATTTTTATTTTAATAAGTTAATTTTTTAATGTGTATTTGTCAATTTGACAATTTGTTATTTAATTTTAATTTTTTTAAATTAATTTTTATTTTTTTTAAATTAGAGTTACTAATTTTATGTTTATTTTTTTTAGTATATCAGGGGGAGGGAAAGATGCTTTGTATCCATTATGGAAATTATGTGTTCGTGTTCGCACAGGGAATGGAGGAATATCAGCGATCATGTGCAAGCTTTGTGGGAAGGCCTTCTGTGGCACTTACACAAGAGTGAGGGCTCATTTTTTTCGAACAACAAGGAAAGGAGTTGACACCTATACAAATGAGGAAGGACGGTTGGAAGCGGTGAGAGAACAAGAAAGCGTTGATGGTAAACTGACTCTTTTAAGCTCCCATGCTTCAACCACAGATCGACCTCAGAGTCACCATGGCATGCCAATTGAGAGAATAGAATCAGAGATAGATATGTCTTCTGGGTATGCAGATGAGGATGGGTTTTCTCACAAGAGATCACACATTGGCAGTTCAAATCCCATAGGGAGCATATTTGATGTGCATGGTCAAGACGCAGTGGATGCAGCGATTGCGCGCTTTTTCTATGCGAATGGCATTTCATTCAATGTTGCTCGATCACCTTATTATGAAGAGATGGTTTGTGCTATCAACAATGGTCCACCAGGGTATAAACCACCTAGGTATGAGAAGCTTCAAACGTCTCTTAGTGAAAAAGAGAAAACAAGGATAGAGAACCTAACTGCGCCAGTCAAAAAGGTGTGGTCTACAGAGGGATGCAGCATTGTGATGGATAGCTGGACTGATACAAGAAACAGGTCTCTTCTAAATATTATGGTAACTTGTTCTAAAGGACCTTATTTTTTGAAGGCTATCGATTGTTCTGGACAAGAGAAAAATGCGGAATTCCTTCAAAAGCAATTATGTGATGCAATTGATGAGGTGGGGGCATTGCATGTTGTCCAAGTTATTACAAATGTTGCCCCAGTTTGTAAAGCAGTTGGCTTATTGGTGCAAACAACATACAAACATATATTTTGGCCACCATGTTGCGTGCACACATTGAATAATACACTGAAAGATATTGGCAAGTTTCAATGGGTTTCTGAGCTTATTGAGAAGGGGAGAAAAATACAAATCTTCATATCCAATAATCACCACAGAGGCCATTTATAGAAGATTTGCCAACGTGGAACTTCTCAAACCTACAAATACACAGTTTGCTTCATTTTTCATATTGCTTGACCGTCTTTATGTTGTCAAAGGGGCCTTGTGTTCCATTGTGGTTAATGATGCATGGGCAAGTTGGAAACAATCTACATCAGAGAGTGTAGTTGAGGTGAAAAAATTGGTCCTTGATGATCAATTTTGGACAGATGTAAAATTTGTTGTTGACTTCATTCAGCCCATTTGTGAGGTCATCCGTTTTGCTGATTCAGACAAGCCATGTTTGGGGGAGGTTTATGAAAAAATTGACTTTATGTGTGAAAGAATCAAAAATATTACAAACTTAAAGGATCTGTCTTTATATCATTTGATTGAGAAACAAATACATAGAAGATGGAGCAAGCTTAACACACATTCACATTGTGTTGCTTATGCTTTGAATCCAAAGTGGTATAATACGGAGGTCACCAAAAAGAGGGCTCAATATGAAGATAGAGAAGTAAGGAGGGAATTTTGGGTTGCAATTAAAAAGGTTTATGGTCAAGGAGAGGAGGCTTCTTGTATTAGGACTCAATGGAACATGTTTTCACATGGTCATGGACAATTTTCTACAGTGGAAGCTCTTTATGACATGCGAGTGAAGGACCCAATAAAGTGGTGGTGGAACCATGGTAGTGAAACCCCTGAATTGCAATCATTTGCAATACGGTTACTCTCACAAGTAGCTAGTTCATCATCTTGTGAAAGGAATTGGAGTACTTACGGTTTCATTCATTAAAGAGGAATCGACTAGGATCGAAAAAGGCAGAGAACCTGGTGTACATTCATAGCACACTTCGTCTTCTTTCTCATGTTGACCCAGGGTACAAAGAAGGTCCTTTAGCAAAATGGAACCACATTCCACCTGATGGAGCAGCAAAGATATCCTTGGAGGATGATGTGCTTGAGGCAGATGGCCTAAATGATTTGCCCCCTGTTATATTGTCTGCAGATGAGCCAGAGCTTGAGAGCGATGCCTATCTAGATAACATCTTGGCAGAGGACCTAGAGGATATAATTGATGTGACAGTTCATCCTATTGTATCAGATCAGATATGATCCAAGTTCATATATATGTTCTTTATTTTTTGCATGCCTATTGTTGACATTTCATTGTATATGATGATGACCCATAAGCTTAATATGATGATCATGAGGCATTCTTTTGCTAATTGCTAGTATTGGCATTGTAATAGTATAAATTTATTTAAATTTTTTATAGTAGATATTATACATATAATTTATAAAAAATAAATGTATGTTGTCATATCCCCATACCCTCGCCTCCTATTTTTCAAAAAAAGGCTTACCCGTACCCATCTCCTTATACCCGTCTCCTGGTAACTATGGTGCAAACTCAATGGTTTTGCTTCCCCCTGAATGTGTGATCTGATATGTGAAAAGGAGGTTTGCAGACAAGTCTAGTTTATGGAGAACTTTGTTGAATACGCCATTCTCCATCTCAACTATCCCTTCGCCCTAAACAACTAGAGGACTGGAGTTGCCCACAAAAATTTCAATTGTGCAGCATTAGTCAAGATTTTTAAACACTGAGTCATCATGCACCATATGGTGAGAGGCTCTAGAGTCTAGAATCCATTCAAACCCAAGTGGTTTTGTTGTTGTATAAAGTGTTGCTCCTATCTTGGGAGGGGGTAGCTGCATGTTTTTCATCTTTATTTCTAAGTAGGCCATTTTCATGAAACATTTATGTTCAACATGGTATAGTTTCTTACACCATTTACAACACTCTTAGTCATCATTAGCATTTACTTTCCCTTTGCCTTTGTTTTGACTTGGGGAAGGATTCTGTTGAGCTAATGAATTTCCCTTAGGCTTGGGCTTTGCTTTCCCTTTTCCCTTGGCAGGGCCCTTGCCTTTGCCAAAATTGGGTTGTGACATTGAATTAGTATCATTGACCACTAATGCTTGTTAGTACATTTAGGTTGGATTTCCAAAATAAAAATTAGTTTTTCTTGTTCTCTCTGAAGTTGCTCATAGAACTTGCCAAAAGTCAATGCCACATATTTAGATCCCATACAGCCTTGATGTGTGTAGTAGTTTGAAACAAAAACTGAGAAAGGACAACCCAATTTAGACAAAATAGTCATGATGCATTGAGTCGATCTAGGCTACCATGGATCAAAATGTTGTAATACACAGGTCACTCATCGCAGTCGTGGGTGAAGACAACGTACAAGGAATCATGCAATTTTTGGTGCAACTACATACGTTCTTCACCATGGTAAGGAAGGCTTTGGGAGACCAGTGCACCTTCAAAGCACACCTCACAAATATCATGACTTTAGTTGAGAACATGCTAGATAAGCCCAGGTATATAGCATTGGTTGAGTTACTCAAGGCATTGCGAGCCCATCAAGCTCAGCAAATTCAACTGGCTCCAGCAACGCAACAAACTCCACAAGGCTCCCCAAGACATTTAGTGCAAATAATCCAATCTACTCCAAGTGAATCTTTGTCATCGCAATAGAGTTCGAGCCAAGTCAGTCAACTAGTGCCTACACCACCCACCACCTCTGCAATAAGGAATACAAGACTGCCACAATTTTGTTCAATTTTGGGCCAATGTGAATTTTTGGATAAGCAACTTTTGACGAAGTCTTTGCGAGTGGAGCCAAGAAAGTTGAAAACCCGTAAAGGGTGGCCTCCTGCTTATGTTAACTTATTGAAAAACTGTAAAAGGCAATAGGTTGGTATGCTACTTAGTTGAAACCTTGCAAGCGCGGGTGAGTAGTACGCAAGAAGTGAAAACTAGTAAATAACACTTCATGTAAAAATGTGAACAAAGCTTCAAAACAAGGCAGATAAAGATCACCTAATGGTCAAGCATGGTGAACGCTGACATGCATCGACAACAACTTATGTCTCAAGACAAGACAACTATTTAAGTCTAGGAAAATGTTAGCAGGGGATGGTGAATAGTAATTTGCAAGTAATTTGTATAGTTGTATGTACGACAAGTGCATATTTTGTAACCGTTCATGTAAGTAGATAAGACAAATGGAATGTTGAATGCTTACTAGGACTAAAAGGAAGAAGAAACGAAGAGACATGAAGTCGAAGAGTCATGTAGATTCTATAAGTAATGCATAGTTGCACCGGGTAAAGGTTGTTCTTTGTACTTTGGTTGTTCATAAACCGTAAAGGATCAATCTGTAATTTTTCCATATGATGTATCACTAGCCCATATACTTTGTTGAATTATAATATAAGAATGATATTTCACAAGTTTCTCTAATGCTTTGTGTTGATTTAAGCAAGTACAGCTGTCTTTTGCAACTCTCAAATGAGCTAGCTTTCATAGTAATCTGCTGAATGAATAATGGTAAAAAATAAGTGTTCCTCATACATTACCCACTCTGCGAATATGGCTTTCTGCAAATTCTACGTTGCCATTTTGTTTGTATTCAAATAGACTACAACCTTAGCATGTCCTAACAAGGAATTCCATAGACCGTTGCTAACATAAAGCATGTAGGACATCATTTCCAAGTTACTATGTCAAGTAAATATTTTAGATACAAACAGTAGACATGGTAATGTTTCTTTTAAAAGCAACACCTCAATTTTATCCATTCATTATTTGTCATAATTTAGCTTAACTTTCATTGATATAAGGCTCAATACCAACAATGTTTGTTGTCCAACAAAGGAAATTTTACAACTTTCGACATTGTTGTCAAGGTGATTTTCAAGCTTCTGTGATGTCCCCTTTTCATATAATTTTAATAATTAATAAAATTGTCTGAATAGTGATTTTAATCATTCAAAAATATAAGATAATTTAATTATTTATTAAAATAGAACTATCTTGGATAGTTATTTAAATTACCGGAAACGTGGTTTTAACCATTTGAATAATTAAAGTAATTTTAATAATTTTTCTAAGGGGTTTATAATTATTAAATTGCTTGAAAAGTGATTTTTATCACCTCAATTATTAGAGCAATTTAATTAATTATTAAAGCAAGGACCTAATATAAAATAATTATTTAATTTGCCAAAAAGTAATATTAATTACTTATTTATTGAGGCAAGTTATTTAGTTAATTCAAAAAGGCCTAAAATGAAATTAAAAGGAATGTCGGCTTAGGAGTTAAAGCAAAGAAAGGAAAAAATATCCAAAAAAAGTTGGCAAAAGAGGCTTATGAGGTATTTTACCTCTCCGAAGTGGTTCGCCCCCTTTTAAAAGGTACAAATACAAGGTGAAGATCACAATTGAAGACATGTTGAATTTGATAATTATTTCTTCATGCTTGAAGAAGCTATTGGGATGCATGCCCAATAGTTCGCAATTTTGGTATTGATCATTCTACAAAAGGTGTCTTTTGACGCCACCTTTGCTAAAGGAGGTTTTGTTACTGCTCAAATAGAGTGGAGTGATTTGCTTTGATAAGCCATTGTGAGGTTTTGGTGGAGTATTTGAGGCTCATTTGTTGCATATTATTTTTTATTAATATTTGCACTAATTTTACAAGGAGAGTGACTTGTTTTGGAGGCTTGTTTGAGGGTTTGGAGATCCTTTTTAGGGTCTATTTGAGCAATATAATATTCTGAATTTATTTACAAATTTTTTGCATATTGGCGTGGGGTTTTGGAGAACATTTGTGGAAGATTTGAGGCTCAAAATTGATAGAATATTAAATAATAATTTTCAGATTATTATTTAATTATTTTTGACAGGTTTCTTAATCATTTTCACTTGTGGAAGGAAGAATCTTGCTCAATAAATATTCTGATATTTTTCCTACACCTTGGCGACTTGGGCAATTGGCTTGGAGGACTTTCTGGGCCATTTTGGATGCCCTAGGGGTTCGCTGGAATTTTCCTTAATTTTTGGGCACTTGTGGCATATTTTTGGTGAGGATTTGAAGCATAAAATAGCAAGGAACAGCAGCTGTGTTTGAGAGGAAAATCATATTTTTACAGCCAACATAAAGTTGCATTTGATCCTCAATAAATTGGCAAAAAGGTACTTCTTTCCTATATTTAATTTTCTGATTATTTTGGCAAGCATTCAAATGAATTTCGGATAAAATAGTGGTTGGATATTGTCTCCACATCCCTTACATTGTGCGCCTAAGGTTTTCTAGGAGTTTGGTAAGAGTTTTCAAGCATTTATTGCAAACTATGGTTTGCTGATTTTTATTTCAGAATTGCAGAATTTGTGGATTTAGGGGAAAACCCCTTTTTTGTTAAATCATCCCATTTGGGGACATTACAGCTTCACAAGGTATATCATAGTAGGAGCGTTCTCTGAGGAAGTTATTCAAGTAGCCAATCTATGCCAATACCAACCATCCAGAGGCCAAGCATGCTTAAATAGCTATTGCATTCCATAGGCAAGCCATCTCTAGGTTCCTATGGACAAAATACTTAAAATTGTCGAGGGCACCCTCACTCCAGTCCAAGGCTGAGAAATAAGATGAAATACAAGGATTTGGAAATACCATTATAATTGTCACTATGCTTGATAGTTGCTTCCAAGTGCTCTTTCGCTCACAACAAAATTCATAGTTTTAATTTTGGAAACTCTCCCAAGAATAAGCAGTAATCTTGCACGGCAAACAACTAGAAGGGTTGAAAAATGGGAAACAATATTCCCCTTTACATTTAGAACAGTCATTTCTATGTTTTCATTAATATACCCTATGGAGACTGAACAGTTCTACTTGTGAAGGGACCATATGTGAGAGGTTAGGCTGTTTCACGGCTAACAACACAACCACTTCAGGGTCATTACCCTCAATTTGATAGTAACAAGTAATGGTGTGTTGTATGCCATGCAACCTGAATCATATTATATTATTAAACTGTAAAAATTATTTACAAAGATACATAGAAGAGAGGTAAAAATGTCAAAAAAAAACTTGATGAAAATTCACAAAGATTTTTCAAACACGATTCCATTCAACCTGCTGCATACTTTCATTTACCAAAATTCTTGTTTTTCAACACGACAATTACATGCATTGTGTAATATGATCTGAACGCTACATACTTTCTTGATTGTTTTTGCTCGAAAATCCTAAAATCACTTTTGCTTGAACATGGAAAATTCAAGACAACCATTCAAGATATGATACGAACAAAGCACTGTCAAATAATCAATAGAATGTAGTTAAAACCCAAGCTGGCAGTTCCAATGCTTATATCAAAGAATGCACGACAACACTCTGCAGAACACAAAACCTTTGAACTTTCTTGCCTGTGATATGATCCACAACCATGTACTAGTGAAAATAAGTCCTTTAACTAATACACTGTTTCCCCCAACCAAAAGCCAACTGTTGCAACACTTAGACATCCATTCACATGACACAATATCTTCCATGATTAACTTAATGGTATCATGCTAGCTTAGATAGCATCTAATAATTAATTTGTTCTAGATATAATGATAGAGCCTCTTGCTGAACCACATTATTGAAGATTAGAACTAGAGTGTATGTTGTCTGCACCACCCTTATGCTAGATACAACCAACGTGTGATCTCAATACAACTGACATGCATGTTCATTGCAACAGCTTTTTATAAAACATTAATCATTTCCAATTGCATGCAGTGCGAAATCGTAATTTATATTTTTTCTCACACATATGCTCCAAGTGAGCATGCACCTTCAAATCTGCTAAATGAGATGCCCCTAAGCTGCTCTAATTTTATCACTTGATCACTGAAAATATTTTTTATTATTGGTACAAGCATTGTCATAAATTGCTCACTGCAAAGAGAAGGCCACCGTAATTTATCATATGTATGTTTTGATTATTTCTCAGGTGAATGACATGGACAGGAGATACCTGACAAACTTTGTTTGCATCCTAAACATTATTCATCTCATTTATGATTTCTTAGTCCTCTAGACAACCATTAGGAGGATTTTTTAATTTGTAGAGTCTAAATCTTCACAAAAAATTGTAATTTTTCAAATAAATTAAATTTAAGTGGGACATATTATCAGATGCTTGAAGGAAAACATAAAGTTCACACTTTGGTCAGTTTGAATTTGGCCTAGTTTGATGGATTGCCAGAAACATTTGATGATGTCCATTGTACATTTTGCACACACTCCGTATTTCCAGGAAGAAATAATTTTGCAGCACATAAAATCATTAATGTAGAACATCAAATGTAGGCAAGAAAGTGTATGCTTCAGTCGAGTTTACTTCAACATACCTTAACAGGATATTCTCTGAAACCAATTACTCTTAATTTTTTAATGACAGAGTGGAAAATAGCAAGAATAAGAATAATCTACTTTGAATCTAGGAATAAAAATTATGGGAATTAATTTGTAAATAAGAGTGGTTCATCCCCAGAAATAATTATTTCTGAATCCCAGTTATTGAAAGAGGACACAACACCTTTGATTGAAGAAGGTTGGGATACTGATAGCGACTGCTCGTCTGAGGCATAAGTCCTGAGCCAGCCAAAATGGCAACTCCACTTTTGCACCTGCTTCTACCTATAACCATTTTAATATTGTTTGTTATTCCACTCTAGAGACAAGATGAGGAATGGAGGACTAATGTGAAAATATACTCACATTGTTGTTTTCAGATCCGGGATCCAAGAGACCGACTCCATTTGCACCCACTCGAAACACTACAGACACTGCCTATATGTTTTTACAAGCAAACACAACATTGCTATTAAAATCATGCACTTAAAGCATATATCATATGATATTGATGCAAATGATCTGTCCTCACCTCCTCTTCCATAAGAATCTGATCGATGTCAAAATAATCTGCCATGGTTATAGAAATTTGCAGTTCACTGGCACTTCAACGATATTATAAGTTATGGGAGAAGCTCTTAAATTAAGGATGTCATTTTTATTTGGCATTTGAATTTTTATTTTGCCTGTCAAAATGAAGTTTAAATTAGAAAATAAATTGAAATTTAAAATCTCAAGATACAAATACACTAAAGCTTAATTAATTACTGAAAATTTTACTATCAACATCATAGTCCCAATACTAAAAGCAAACATTGCAGTCCCAGTACATAAACTATAAACCTCACATGCAATGCATTTGCCTCAATTTGGATTACAACGTAGTTACAAACATTCACTACAGAAGTGTAACAAAATAACACAGTATTGCTCCCGGTCAATTGAATACACACAACATTCTGCAGAGAAACATTTGATAGCCAAGAAGAACCATCTCCTAATGCTTCCAACTCATACAGCCAAATTTGCAAGGATTTAAGAATATTTCAGCCAAATTTAGTTTAATCCCACAGGATTTAGAACATAGTTAAAAAGCAAAACTTGGAAACAGTTTCCAAATTAATAAGAAAGCTGGCAGATTAATCCCATGTAATGTATCAGATAAACCTGAAAGCCATAGACAAATAGTAAAACCAAGAAAACAAACTCAAAATGATGCAAACGTACATTTTCTTGAAGCCCTATAATACTAAAAAGGCATCAAGTTCAATATGAACAATTATTCCTGTGGAATCTCGAAAGGAAACCCGGGATGTGCAGGGACAGGAAGACTTCTTACAAACTATAATAGCAACTTGTGGAGATTCTTAGTGAAATTTTCTTTAGGATTAAAGAATGAGGCATAGACAATATGGTTGGTTGAAGGCCCCAAGCTGGACCTTCAAAATAACCTTAAAAATATCACAGTGCAGGGTGACTGCCAAATCATTCTTCGAGATGATACAGGGCTCAACTCTTAGTTGAAATTTGGAAGGGATCTTGTCATTGCATTCTCCTTCCCCTCCATGAGTCAATCAACTTCCACCACTGCTATCAAGAAGCAAAGAAACCAGCGAATCTCTTAACAAATTGAGCTCTGCTCCAAGCTAGTTGAGGGATAACATAGGGTCATGACATGGTAGCTTGGAAGGTGACTAAAGGCCTCAGTCCTTGGCAACAAAGAGGGTCATGATTATGATGCTGAGATCAGATGAACATTGGGATCTTCATGATGGTCCAATTTTAAATTGAATTGCTCACAGAATCCTCAGAATTGTAGTGGGTATGTTACTTCTTTTGGTTTCAATGGCAGAAAATCCCTTGATCTCATGCTGCATTCATTCTAGAGATGACCTTTTGGCTTTTATCGGCACGGTTCATGATGTGATCTGTGTCTTCTCAAGGGATTTTGCTGGTTTATTTCACTATAGTATAAAGATAAAGGAAAAGAAGTGCCTCAGAGGTTCCCCTCAAATGATCTCAAAGGGTTGAATCTTTAGCCGCTTATCTGGACTCATACTAGTGTTACTAATCAGCCGTTACTTCAGTTCCTAATTGTTTCTGATTGTTTCCTTGCTTTAATTTTTTTTATTGAAAGCATGCTATTATATTCTATTAATTTAAATTTTAATGTATAAATACATGCCCAATCAAAAAGGCAGGTGGAAAGAAATCACACCCCGATCAAAAGTTTGAAAATGTCAAATCATGTAAAAACCCTGAGAGAAAACAAGGCCCTAGGCTAACAAAATTACACCCATCCACAAAAATCCAGGTGTCCACAAGCCAATGCTAAATGCACAAACAACTACAAAAAGTAGTATCCATGCTAAATTAAGCAACCAACGCCACCAAATTGGCCAATGGCAGAGGAGAAGGCAGCGGACTATCTGGTTTGTCTCCCCAACCACCACCCCTAGAGGGATGAGAGGTGTCACATATGGGCTCCCAGCCTTCTTGTTCTTCATTGTTTTCTTCCTCCTCCCTCTGTGGCTTTGGCCCCAAGAGGGGAGACAGCTGAATTCAAGCAAGGAAATTTGCCTTGCAATTCCCCACCTACCAATCTGTAGCCACCATCCTACAGGGAGGGCCAACCTCCATGACCACCTACCAATGAGAGTTGGCAGTTGGGAGGCGTGGACAAAACAGAGCAGCTGTGAGACCTGCACCAACCACTGCCACATTCCCTGCATCCTTGTCCTCATCCACGAGAGTCATGCTTGGAAGAGTTTGGGGGAATTCTACTTGCAGTAAAAGGGGCATTGCCCCAGTGGCCAATTAGAGTACAGGGTTGCTCCACCTCCAAGGACACCTTTTCTACTTGAACTTGGATCTATAACAACATTTGATAAAATAGATTTTTGTTAGTAACAGTAAATCCTTTTTCCATCTACTCATGATTGAAAATTGTATAGTTTATGTCTTTCCAAATCTAAAGAGAATTTCAATGCAAAAGATATACCAAATTTGCTTACATTTTGCAAGAAGCAAGGTAGAATCCCCAAGGACTCTATTCTAAGTGAATAGTTATGGTCAGAAGGGTTTGAATAAGGAATGAATCCACCTGTTGAGCTCACAACACCAAAATATATGCTTGAGAGACTCAATCTAACCACAGGCATGGCAATTGGGTGTGGGAATACCCATATGAGCCAGTCTACCACCCATAGGACGCCCTTGGTAAATAACACCAAGCAAATTGAGCTTTTTTAGGTTAAAAAATAGCAGACCACACGGTGAGAAATCTCATGGATCATGTGAACAAGGAGCTATTGAGATAACAACGCTTGTTGAGCATCTCATAAGGCACCTGCAAGGGGGGAAGCCATTGTTAAATTAACAAGGGTTTGTATTGAAGAAAAGACATAGACACATTCCAAT
Source organism: Torreya grandis (assembly GCA_037957365.1). Lineage (NCBI taxonomy): Eukaryota > Viridiplantae > Streptophyta > Pinopsida > Cupressales > Taxaceae > Torreya > Torreya grandis. The sequence continues at coordinate 2,687,266 of JARHVA010001261.1, read as the reverse complement.
TCCAATACCTCGACCACTGAGGAGGAGTTGTATGACCAATTTTTTGTAAAACCTCATCAACGACTGCCATCTGGATTTCATTAACAAACTCAAAGTCTTTGTCATTGAGCCCAAATCTGGCTTTGAGCTCGAGCCAATTTATCCACATCCTAAAACGTCTATTATAGAGATTGGAAATGGTGTGTACGCCTTTTCTAAAAAACGTCAGAGCTTTGACCCAAGGCACCTCAACAAGGGGACCTCCATGGGAATTAATCATAGGGGACTACATTAGAGAATGAGTATCAATGGATAGCCCATCCCTAAATTTCCTGAACAACTAAGGTTTAATGGCTTCCCATGCTTTCCAAGGTGCCCACAATTTTGATAGGCACAAGGGCAATGAGAAGGGTGTGAAACCCCAGCCCCTTCCAGCAGATCTGCCATAAGGGCTGCCACTACAGATACAATACCTAAACAAGACCTTCCAAGCTTCATGACCTTCAATGGACCACAAGACCCATTTGGCACACAATGCAATCCCATACTTTTGAATATCAATCAAACCAATGCCTTCAATATCCCAGAGAAAATATCTAAGGAGCTTTTCCAACCTGTAATAGGCAGCTTTGGAGGGAGCCCGACAGGAGGAGTAATAGACATGATTGGCAACCAACACCTTAGATCAAATATGGAACTTACCCACAAGGGAGAAAGGCTTAGTAAGCCAATAGTTCACTTTTGTTTTCCATCTCTACACATCATAGTTCCATAAAACTCAGTTTGGGAAGCTTGAAGGTAAAAGGCATACCCAAAATTTTGAACATCTCCCCATAGGATATCCGTTTCCAGTTGTAGTTGTCAAACCAACTGGGCTTGGGTTCAAATGACTGCCCATAGCAATTAGTTTGCCCCATTGAATGCTAGAGCCAGAAAGCAAGGCAAAAAATCTGAAAGGTGTTTCATAGTATTGTTGACCACCTCTTCTTCAAAGATAGTGAGGAAGGTATTCAAAGTGACCATTGATAGGTTGAGAAGCAAGGGAGTTAGGGAGAGAGATACCTTTAACAAGCCCTCTAAAGGTATAGTCACTAATAAGGCAACCAAACCCTTAAGCAACTAACACATAAACATAAGGGTCCAGAGAGCAACCTTGTTAAAGAGCCCAAATTGTTTAGGTTGTTGACCATTGATGGTTAGATGGGAAGTAGCATCTTTGAAAAGATGCCTGAAAGAAATGCACAAACCTAGGACCAAATCCTAGAGCTTTTAGCATAGCACTGATGATATGCCACTCGATACAATCATAAGCCTTTTCAAAATCAATTTTGACAAAAAGGCTTTTTGATGGGAGGAGTATGCCCAGTCCATGCTTTCCCAAACAACAATAATTTTTTTTAAGAATGTATCTACCTTGAATGAACCCAGTCTGTTCAAGCCAAAGAACAATGGGAAGTAAATGCCAAATCTTGAGAGCAAGGGCTCCATCAATGATCTTGTAAACGACATTGAGAAGGGTGATTGGTCTCCATCTGGAAATAAGCTTGACATCTCCAGCCTTGGGGATTTGCCAAGATAACTAGCCTGCAAAGCTTCAAAATACACTTCATGTTAATCAAGGCCAATAGTGTCCCGTAATAGAATTCACATGGAAAGCCATCAACCCCAGGTGCTTTATTATGGGCCATTTTATCAACCGCATCCTAAAGCTCATCAATGGAGAGTGGTCTATCATAGGCCACCCACTGAGCTTTAGTGAGCTTACAAGGCACAATTCCAATGCATTTCTTAAGGGAAGCTTCTCTCTCAACAGTTAAACCTTGGGCTTGAATAAACTGTGAGTATTGGCTCACAAATGCTCACAAGATGTCAAGGAGACTTGTAAGACGGCCCCCCACTTCCTTAAATGCCTTAATTTGAGTAGAGGAGCAACGAGCTCTAAAGTGTTGACAAAAGTCATTGGAAATTCTATCCCCAACTTTAAGCCAATGGATTCTAGCACAAATTTAAGCCCCATGAGCTTGATGGAATTCAGCCACTTTGATTTTATGGCACAAAGCAGCAGTTTCCTAATCCTTAATCGGCATGGACATTCCATTGCACAATTCATCAACGCGTATTTGTTGACCTAAGTGTTGTCCCCAAATTCTTTGCTATAGAACAACACCTAAAATGTTGTAATAAGATGTATTATAGCTATTGTGATTGTCATCTACAACATACAAATGACTATGCAACCCTTCACATGCAATCCCCACATGCTACATCCATTGTCTACAATTCTTCATATTCTACCCATGTTGCTACTCCATACATGATTGCAATTCCTTGTGATTGTATAGAGGTGCAAAACAAATGTGAAGTTCTTTAGCTTATGAACAAGTGCTATGCTTGTGTTGGTTGATTCTTGTGCCTACTTACGTGTTTGATATGTTAGATTAGTTGCAAGGAATTGGAACATACAAGTAAGGAAATCAAACACAACATGAAATAGAGATACACAAGACGTTACCCTAGAGAAACTCAATGTGAGAAAACCCCAGAAGAGTGAAGCAATGCTTCCTCGTCTCCACTATGTTATGCAGTTTAGAAGCTTATCCCTCCTTGGGGCCTGCAAGGACACCAAATGCTCAATGGATCTTACACTCGTAATGATCTCTGCACTCTTTGATTGATGACTTGCTTCTTCAACAAGAATGGCTATTGAACTCGGTCATCTCAGTTGTGTAGTCTTCAACTCAAAACTGCTCTACACTTCATGGAGCTCCCATTCACTCACTGTGCTTCCTTTGTTGTCAATTGCACATCTTTGATCAACTACGCTTGAATCCACTCCACATTGAATGAATGTAATGCACTGTCAATGAATCCACTTACATATTCACTAAATATTAGTGCCTTAGTGAGATCCTTTGTGAGATCCCTTCCATGAACTCTACAAATTCATATACACACAAGAACAAGAACTCAAGCTCCAATCTAGAAGCCCAAGGGTTAGAAACAAAAGGCAAAATATCTCTATGTCCCATCCAACAACCAACAGTTCATAATCTTGACCGTTACCTTGTTCTTGTAACTAAAAGCGACGGTGGCAGCACGCCTTTTTATGACAACACACGGCCTAAACAAAATCACAACACGGGTTTCTTCTGACAATCCACATCCTTCCCATAGGCAATCATTCTAAATGTCTTGCAACTACCGGAGGCCATAACTTCCTCATGTGGACTCAAAATCACATGTCATCTTTTTAGAACTTGCATAACTTTTCGAGAGAAGCCTAAATATGTACTCTTGAAGTAATTTTGATGCCATCCCTAAGTTGTTTTAGGCCTTGTATCAGAAACTAGTTGTTTTCAAGGACTTTTGAGTGTTGAAAATACTTCCAAACCCTTGTTTGACAATTGATTGTCTTGCCAACTGAATTGGATGATCTTTTTGATCCAAAATTCAAATCATTTCCAGTTGCAAGGATTCATTAAAGGATGAAAGCTCTAACTCTTGAGAAATCCTCTTGAACCGTCTAACAATGGCTTCATCGGTCCTTTTTCTGTAAAATACCATTGTTTACAAAAGTCATGCAAGAAGGTGGAGGTGTGTATGATAGCAGCCTCCCACCACTCAACCCATCCCCTATCGATAGAAGGTCAAGGAACTAAGTTCCAAAGCCATCGGATTTGCATAAGGCTGCAGGAATGTTGCAGATGAGCAATATTCAAATAAAACTGGTTTATGAATATCTTGGGCCAAGGGGCCACCCATTCTATGCGAAATTTGATGGGCTGAAGGTCAGAGAGAAGAGCATTAGAAAACCGCCGACTGGCCTATCAAAACAATGGGCCAAAGTGAAAATATTTTTCTCAGCAAGCATAGTCTTGTCGAGCCGTTTGAGGACCCACCCTATTCCTTGGCGAAAATTGGACCAAGTTAACCAGGAAGTAGGTGGGGAGTTTTTCCAATAATGGTTGGGGTCATAAATCTCAAACTTATTTTGCATGTGGAACCAATCTTCTCTCTAACCAGCGCACCAGCACATAGGGAGAAGCCTTGCTTTAATTTTGGCTAACTATGGAAACAAATGGGGATGGTGGGCTAAGGAAGACAATGATATCATGCCCTCGGTAAACAATGGTTGGTTTCTATTTTCTTCAGCTAGTATTTTTATCATTACGGCATTGGTTCAATCCCAACCATAACTTCGATGAGATATTAAAAAAAAATTGAATGCTCTGAAATTGCACTATCTTGATCTACACCTTCGGCCATGCTTTAGTGTGTCGGAGTTTTTTGCAGCAACATACCCTTTTTTAACACCTTTCAACCTCAATTCAGGAACAGTATAAATCTCTCAGCTTCCCAGTTTTCTACTTCATCCTCTGCATATAACTTCTAATTGGGCATCATCAATGCCGTTGGGCCTGCTTTCCTCGATCAAGTCTTTTGCCACGAGGCAATAAAATTAGTTGCCGGGAAAAAAATTAATTACAAGATAGAGTTGGGATTTTGAATCCTTAAAAATTTAAGAATTTTCCATTGCAGGAATGCTTAAAATTGATATCCATGTTGTCAGGTGTTCAGAAACAACTGCTCACCAAAATACATTTACAGAACTGTGCATTTAATTTAATTCTAAAATATATTTGTTGTGAAAGTATCAAAAACGTCCTTCAGGAGCGCCCCAGGGCAGGCAATTTAATTGATGTGGCTCCATTCTTTCGGACATTGGAAGCAAATAAAACTATTTCAGCGATGGGCATTTCTAGTTTGTAAAGTTCATCAATGCAGACGTGGAGACAATAAGGTTAACAATGCAAGACGACAACCTCAGTTAAAAGCAAACTGGTAAGAGTTCAAAGCCCTATATCCTCTGTTAATTTTGTAAAACTAAAGGGATAGGAAAAACCTGGAGTGAAATATCCCACAGAAAGGATGGTGCCGCTCCAAGGACCTTGAAAGCCCGACAAAACCCAACCGTGTTTCAGCTGCCGGCTCCTCCTAGAAGACCCTATTCTCCGTTTTTTCCGCCTTCTTTTCTGTTTTTTAAGTTGTATAAGTGAAGGCATCATATAGAATGTCATGAAGGGATTATTTAGAATGTCGATATTTCTTTCTATATTTCGGAAATAAATATATATTAAATTTATAAAGTTGAGTAAGTATATATTTTAATCAATGAGTTTTTTTTGGGTTAAACAGTCATAAATAAGGGACATCCAGGTCATTAAAATTATTCAGGGCATGGTTTTGACTTTAGTTGCTTAACTCTATGTATTAGGAATTTAGAGAGATTTGTGCTTTGATAGATGGATATAAGAAACCATCATCCTCTCGAGTTAAAATACAATCCTTTCTATAGCTTTCTTGTGCTTCAGAACTAGATAACAATAATTTTGGACTTTCAAATTTTAAAAAAATCTACAAATAATATAGGAAAAAAACTTTATACTAAATTAACAATGAAGAGAATAATTGAGAGTGAATGTTCATGCAAATAAATTGGTGGAAATCCTTGAAAATATCATATTATCACTTATCTAGATCAAAATCAAGAAATAAAGTAAACCACCATTATCAATCGGTTTAATTCTAGATGTGATGAATTCTATATGAAATTGAGTAAGGATGATAGCATATAATTAATGATCCTATAGCTTATTACCTTTCGAAATTATCTTTACATCCATGATCCATATAAATCATTTGAAGTATAAAGAAATTAAGTAATAATAGTCGTTTTGATGTAGGAAAATAAAAATAATAATTATGTTAATTAAAAGATAAAAAATATAATAATCTACGTTAAATATATAGCTAAATAAATCCTTAATTAATAACTAAATTGACGGGTAAAGTAAATACATAGGATTAGGAAAACATATCTTGAGTATGACGGTGTAGAAGACTACTTGTTGGAATCTAAACCTGGAAATGAGCAATTGAAGCCAAGACTACTACAACCTATCAATTTGGATCTAAATTGTAATTGATGTCACGACTATGTCTAATGCTCCTTACAAGTGTTAAGACTACCCTTGGCCCTTTTAATAGGTGACTATCAATTGAAATATCATTTTAAGAATAGGCTCACCTACTTATGTTCTTTTGCTTCCTCATTCATGTTTTACACATTATAACCTTACAATATCTTAAAAAATAATAATAAAAGTTTTGGAGGCTTGTGTTATGATTAAAGATGGGTGTGATCTAACTAGCCATCTAATTGTTAGGCCCTACAATGACAACAAAGATATTGACAATTGAAGGACTACATAACATAAATATCCCTTGCATGTATTCATTATGTACTTGAATGATAAAGATGTGCTTGATATATGTTTATATGGTCAAATGAGTAACATCACTTGCCTTTATATAAAATATTGAATTCAAATTAGGAATTTATTAGCATGCACACCAAACTCCAATGGCTAGGAGCGAGAAAGGCAAATAAAGGGTAACAAGAGGGCCCAATCTGAAAGTGGACCAATCAAGGCAACCAAGATTGTTATGGGTACACTTGATAAGTACTAAGATCATTGGAGTCACTTCTAGTATGGGGCCAATTAGGGATGGAAATCGGAGGAACAAATCAGGGATGTAGAAAAAGGGAGAGAAAGTCATCAGGAGTCATCAATACACATCAATAACACTCAACTTGGACCAATAACAAATATATATACAAGTGCATAAAACATAAATAAAATATCACTAAAAAAATCTCAAGGGATATTTTTAGGTGTCTACATTTTACCTCACTTCAAGGTGTGTGTTAAGCCACACGATAAGTGGCATGAGAACACACTTCAAAGTAGAATATACACACACACACACACACACATTCTAAATATCTTGGGTGATAGAGCCAACATGTCTTAGAACTTTCAAAACCAATTGTTTTTTCTTTTGGTATGTAGCATAAAGCCTCATGGGTTTATCTTACCATTGAAGACGATGCAAATATAAAGTGGAGTTAGAACCCTATGGTTGTCAAGTGACATGCCTCTACTTATGAACAAAATATATATCACTTAGAATTGAAGTTAGAACCCTATACATCAAGGAAAGGGCCTCTAATTCCTTGTGAATTATAAGTTGTTGAATCACTATATAGGGTGTGAATTGAAGTTGGAACCCATTATGTTAGCAAAAGGGCCTCTAATTCCATCACATTGAACATGATAATGCACATATTGCTTGAGTTTCGATATGTAGGGGAAAGCTCTTAGGTTGGTCATATTGTTGAAGAAACATAGCTCTAAACATATATTTAGTAGGATATATGCCCCCCCTTTTGAGATTTGGGATGAATTTTTTAAGCTCACATCCCAAAAAAAATAGATTAGATGCAACATGTACAATATATCATATTGGATCATCGATGATCATAATGCACAAAGATTTTGCATTAAAGGAACAAATAATAGATGTATTTTTCCATATGGCCTCGAGATATAATCAATATAGCATCGTCTTAACAAAATATAACATTGAATCATAACACATTTACAAATATAAGAATACAAGCATGTACAAGGAACTTTGTCCTGACATATGCATGATAAGGATCTATGATATGGGAAAATGATTTTACATCAAAATGCAATATATCTACCCGTAAACACATGCAATTCAAATCTACCAGTTTAACCCTAATATAACAGTAAAAATCAAATCTAATTGCATAAGTGAATGCTTTGGAATAAATAAAATGTGCAAATAAGGGGTTCTAAGAAGAATAATGAATTGTCATTGATCTGAAGATAAAAAGGGTGAAAATAGGTCCATACAAAAATGCACACAAAACCTATAAAAATTATGGTGAACAAAAAACTTTTAGATTTTCACCAAGAATGTGTTCCTTTCCTCGCATTGCCAAGACCATATTGTACAATTCCAATAACTATAACATTATGTGAAACAAATTTGGTGACCATGTTTTTATACTCTTGGGTTCCAAAAACCTTGTTCACTTTTCCATAATTCTGCACAAATCTCTTGAAATTTGATATGATCTCTTAAAATAGTAATTAGCTCGCAACACCTTGCAAAACCATAAAAAAATGGAGGCATGAATGGAGGACATGTGTTATCCCTCCATTATTATAAGGACCCTAAGAATTAGATAGTTTGGCAATCGACACTCAATTATAATGCAGTTCAATAGGTAATCGTGTGCGATGCAAGTGTCTGATGCAACAACTAGTAAATATTACAAGATCTTTCACTAAATGTTTGAATTATGCTTTTAATACAGGGGTATTGATCTAATAAATGAAATCCTTGCTATTACAACTTCAATAGATAAATCTAGTGTGAATGTGTTGTCCCTAAATGCATTAATGTGCCTATCTTTTTTATATACTTCATGAATTTAAATTAGAACCCTATTGGCATGCAAGTTGACACACAATGGGTAGGAAAAGTATGTTTTAAACTAGAGTCATGTAGAAAAGTATGTTTTAAACTAGAGTCATGTAGTGAATAGTCCCTGCCTTTAAATTCTACTCATGGAATTGAAATAGATGAAGATACATAGATCATTATAGATGAGGTTCATTTATAACACTCATATTGTGTGGCCTAATCTTGCTATTAACTGTCTTCTATTCAATTTCAAAAAATTAAATTAATTAAATTTGAATTAAATACTTCAGGGTTTTGTAGTCCAAAAAAATTTAAGAAGAGTTTTGCAAACAACTACATTGATTAGATGGATTTGGTGATAGATGTCTTAGTTAAACCATTTGAGTAAGTTTCCCAACGCTCAGAATATTTATTTGTAACTAGATCGTGTGAGCATGTTACACATTGTTAGTAATATATTATTTGTAACCCGTAAGTGAGTCATAGTAGCTATCTTAGCCAAACCATGTTGTTAAGTTGCTTAACACTGGTATTGTTTATTCATAACCTGTAAATTATAAATTGTAAATAGTAGAATGTAATAGGCTAATATGTGTCATTAATAGAAGTGGTTTGAACTCCAAAGCTCTTAATTCTTACTTCATGTGTGGTGGTTGTGTCATGTCGAAGTAAGTTGGTAACTACTAAACTTTTATGAATGCATTCAATGAGTGGTTATATCAAACCCAATGCTATTTTATAGTTGTAAATAGGAAAAGGGGGTTTAATTTTCACTCTCAGGGTCTAAAAGAACCTAGATCCATGATTATGAGCATTTATTCGCATCTAAGGTTGTGTTTCTTATATAATTTTAAATTGGTTATCATCTACGAGCTTAGGCTTTCACGTGGCAACAACAAAAAGTTGAAGGCCTAAGGCCAAGTATAAAGTAGTTAGTGGCTTCATTTCAACTACAATGATATGATTTTCACATTAGTAGTTAGGGAAAGGGATTAATAGCCTTTATCACTCACTATCTAAAAGGTGCTTAGTAGGCGAATTTTAGCTAAATGTTATATGGATAACTAGTAGGCTTAGTGTGAATGGGCATAATGACTTTTAAAATACTATGTACTATGGCTTAAGCTTCACCAATTTAATCAATATGGAGGGAACAAGGATCGTTATTGAGTACTATAATGTCTTGATATTATGTATGTTATAGAATTACAATATATCCAAATGGCCTTTAGGGATTAGAAAAGACAAAACTTTAACTCTAATGTGGGCTCATTTCCCATGATGATAATGGGAATCATGATTATTCGATATAGTAAATGCAAATGAAAAATTAAATTTCCAAGATAAATAAATAAACAATACTCTCATAGGAAAATTTAGATATGTCTAAGTAATCGTCTTTTCTGCTTATCTCGTCAAACACAAAGGACATCTTATCTTGCTATAAATAAATAATTAAATGAATGAATAAATTAACTTACGTGTTTGAAAAAAATATTACAATGAGATTGGAACTAATTAATTGTTACTTTTAATGGTTTAAAGTTAGGATGGGAATATGCTTAAATAAGATGTAAGGGAATATTCTAATATTATATGTTTAATTTTACAATTGTTAAAATAATTTATATTTCAATATTTTCCATTGGTCGAATGAAATATAGGTTAATTATAAGAATATGTGGCAAAAAATAAGATAAAAAATAAAACATAAGAATTAAGTTGTTAAGATCTTTCTCCTCATAAGTCCTTAAGTAGGGCCATTTTAGAGAAAAAATTATCTTAAACACTAAATTAAAATTAACACATAAGATCATTAGATTAGATTCTTTGAAATTTTATGAGAAATTTGGAAAATAAATTATATTTTAATTTTTTTATCTATATTGAAACAAATCACTTTTTTCTGAGAGATTGAGGATCCAAGGCAGATGACAATAAAATTAGCATTAGGGCCATGTCTATTGTAGACATTCCGACCAACAAATAGAGAAGAGTGGAACTAAAAGGGATGAATGACAACCCTAAGATAGTAGACATAGTTTTGGCATCATTTAAGGGGAGGGATAATGCTACATTAGACAAATTTTGTGGATTTATCACCCTTGAGCATGCTATGAATGGGGACCATGGAAGACAAAGATTGAATCCTCCAGACTAATGTAAGTAGGTAATTATCCTTGATTTTATTTCCTATTCTTGAGCAAATAGAGTCACTAGGAAAAAACCAATGATTGTCATTGTTGAGCCCTAGGGTTTGAAGGCCTTAGTGGAAAAGGGGGTTGTAATCCTATGAATCCTTTACATATTAGTTTATTGATCTCAACTTGGATGGTCAAAAGCTTTGAATGGAAATTTACACGAAAAAAGACCTAATATCAATACCTTTAGAGATTGGGCTAACAAGAAGTGGCAGCTTAAAGGATAGGTTGAGATCTCAGCCTTGATTCAAGACTTATTTTTTAATTCCTTCTCTAATCAAGAGGATTTTTCAAACATTCTCTCAATAAGTCCCTTGTTCCTAAGGAAAACCTACTTATCCCTAAAAAAATACAATCCAGATGTGAATCTAGAAAAGGAAAAAAAATAATCAGATATTGATATGGGTGAAACTACCAAGTCTTCAACTTGAATTTTGGGAAGAACAGGTCTTGATGGGTATTCCTAATTATTTTGGTCAGTTTCTCACCTTTTATCCAGTTACTAAATCTAAGAGAAGACTGGTGTTTGTTAGATTTTACATCAATGTTATTTTTAATAAGGAGACCCCTTCCTCCAAGTTGATGTCAAAACATGAAGAAAGGCTTCAATTGATAGATTCATATGAAAGTCTACCTTACCTGTGTTCAACATGCCATAAATTAGGTCATGAATTTAAAGCTTGTCCTCTTAATAAACAATAAAAATATGAATGTAGGAGAAAAGAAGACCTCAATAATCCTAATACATACCAAGCATCATGGGTAGAGATAAATATAGAACAAAAGAAGAGAAGGATTCAACAAAAGAATGGGAAAAAGAGCTAAAGACCATAATGCCAATGGGAAATCAAGAAGAAGAAACCAAGAACATATTTGAAGGTCTAATTTGGTTTTCGAATGCTTTAAATTTGAGGCATCATGAGGAAATCAAAGTAAGTATTGAATCTGCAATGATGAAGGAGGAGAAAGATTTAAAAAGTCTTGAGAATGAAAATTTTGATGATTTGAAAGACAAAGACTAGGATCATCACGAGGATAATAAAGTTATCTCGGGATTCCAATAATGGAGGGGGGAGAATTTGTATATCTCGAGGATGGAAAAATTGGAGTCTTGGAAGTTTTGGAGTAGGATCAACAATAAGGAGGAGTGGAAAAGAAAGATACTCTTGGTCTAGAGAAATAAATTAAAACTCAAACTCTAACTACTGAGATAGATGTAAGGAACCTTAGGGTGTTTGATTTCTGGGAGGGATGTATGTATAAGGAACATGTTATAAAGGATTTGGAATAATTTGAGATAGAACCCACCCATGAGGGTGTAGAAGATGAAGAAGAATGGAATTTGGTGACTAACAGGGAAACTAAAGTTTTGAGAACAATTCAGCCAAGTGATAGAGTGAGTAGGAGTTCAAGATTGATATAAATTGTAAAATCTAGATCTAGATACTTAGGAAGCTAATTTTATTTATTAATTGGAAGTGGAATGACCTTTTGTTGCTTTTTGCAGCGTTTGTGGCCTAATGTCTTGATGGGCATGGTGTTAAGTGGTGTTTAGTTTTAAGTTCGGTATCATGCTTCAATTTTAGTGATTTGTGTGGTCTCTTTGTTGTTATATGTCTATTTATTTGTTATAAATATATCATTTCCCTTTCCAATCAATTTATTCTTATGGACAAAATGCTCATTCCAATATTATCGTTGGGTTTAGAGAAGGAGAAAAGAAAATAATTTTATTTGATATTGATTATTTGGATTTGAAATATTCAATATTTCCTATTTTTGATAGAAGGGGCCAAGAAATTAATAAAATATTATTATTTTCCCAAGGAGGGGCGTGGAAATTATTATGAGGAGGTTTGTAGCCTCCATGATTAGTTGACAGTCAATTATTAGTGGATTCTTTTGCAAGGTTGAAAAGCAACAAGGAATAAAGATAAATCATAATAATTTATTGCTAAAGTGGGGCATGGTTTTTTTAAAAAGGAGAATGATGAGGATATAAAACAAACTAATAAATTATTTTTGCATTCTTATCCTCAAAAAAGCTGACAAATTTGGGAAAATTTAGAAATGGGACAAAAGTAAGAAAAGTGGAATTAAAGCAAATTATGGAAAGTGGAGAAAGATTACAACTAATGCCTTTTTATAATTAACTTTTTATCTTTGTAAAGTAAGGGGGTAGTGTTGACATTGTGGATTGCACCCTTGACAGGAGGCTAAGCTCCTGTCATCCACGCGGCACAATGGAGACTCCCCTCTTGCTGTGGGTCTAGCAAAACTGAGGGGAGAATCTCTAGATAAGGGCTAGCTCCCTTTGATGCATCTCTATGGTCCTAGATTTTCTACTGCTAACAATGGGGGGGATGAAAAGAGAGAAGGATTACTTAAAATAGAACCTAAACTAAAGCAGTGATACATCAAAATGGTTGATCTACTTAGCTTTGACACACACTTTACACCAATAACAAGCTGATATACACTTTATTTGATTCGAGAAACTCTTCTGCATCATTGAGCTAGGGGTCCTTTAGAGATACAGGCAGGAAAAACTACCAGAGGTATTCTAAGACACACTATGGCAACCTGTTCACATGTGCCTATACTCTGTTGTGGACACTTCTGGCTGACCTGAAAAAGAAGAACTCATAATATACTAGACATGATGGAATCATTCTGTGAAAGCATGAGAGAAAATGACTTAACACAAGACAAAACCATAGACATATGCAAAAGTGCAAACTCAAAATGGAGGTAAAAATGCTATGTCTTGATTCAAGGTAAAATCCTGCAAGGCTTCACCATACAAGCTGAGAGATCTTTTTCAAAATGAGGGTTTACAATATATAGAGAAAGAAAGAGCCTTTTGGCACCTTCTAGAAAAATCTGCCCATGCTGAATTGAACGCCTAGGGAGGAGAAAAATTGCTCATGCTAGTGTCATCCGTCTAGAAAGCCCTAAAATAACCATGTTGTAGATGTCACCAATCTGGAATTTAGCACCTAACCCATATTAAAAATCACTGCAAAAGCATGAGTTTTACATGACTATCTGCTCATTAATGTAAAATAAGAAAAAATAGGCTGCGCTTTCACTATTTGCGCTCTTTGATAACCACTTGGCGGAGACTATTTCAATCGTTCGAATAACTCCTCTACCGACACTTTCTTTTGCCACCTGGGATGTTCTATTTGCCCATGTGCTTGGCTCTTTAGGATCCTTTCTCGATGAGTCACTGAGTTTACTCTTGGCTTTTATCTTTTCTTGGCTTTTGTCTTTTCTTGGCTCTTTCTAGCAATCTGATCTCTTAGGGCTCTCTTCTCGGTGGGTCGTTGAGTTCACTTGCGGCCTTCACTTATGAGCTCTTTTGGGCTCTCTTCAATTGTTAACATGCACAGGCCCATTTTTAAACATTTGAGAATCAATGGCTATCTTATCACCGTAAAGGTGATGTTTGCGCACCCATCCTCAGACGTTTAAACCTCCAACGGCTAGTTTGCTTCATTAAGATTGATGTCTTTGGGCCTGTCATTGCCTTGGTCATTTCTTCAGCTTTCCAATTCCTTCAGGCTTTTAAATTTGATCTTTCCCAAAGGGAAAGTGTCCCTTCGGTCTTAGAAAAGGTCCCTTCTTGGTCCGTCAAGAGTCCCCCGTAAGGGCACATGCCCTTTAGGCTCCTGCAGTTCTCAATTCCTTCAGACAAAATGTCTAAAGGAATTGTGGTTTGGATTTTATTCAGACAAAATGTCTGAAGAAATCCTTTGTCCTTTGTTTTTCATGGATTTCCTTCAGACAAAAAATCTGAAAGAATCCTTTGCCTTTCGCTCTTTGATGAATCTGCTCACTGCCTTCTGTGAGGGCCCTTTGGGTCTTAGAATGCCCCTTCGAAACTTTTGATTTGGTCCTTCCCAACCAAAGTGCCCTCCAAAGGAATTCTATTACTTTTTTTTGCAAACTACTTAGGCCATTTCAATTTTTTCAATTATGACTTTGAACCTTTCCATTGAACCTGAACCCTTTTTCAGAGTTCAATGGTTCAAAGGTTCAATAGTTCAATACTCTATGTTCTACAAGGAGTCATGTTCACTCAATTCCCTTGTGAATTTAATGTATCATTGAACCTAATGTTTGAACCTACCACTTGAACCTACAATGGTTCAATATTTCTCAGTTCAAAGTTCAAAGCTCCTGGAAAGATCATGTGACTATTGGTCGGTCTATGTAGTTCATTTCATATCATTGAACCACTTTTTTCCAATTTTTTAGGAAATGTGCCTTCAAAATTTGGTCTCTTTCCTTATGAATTTATTCGAACAAAATGTCTGAAGAAATATCTTCGGGCACTTTTTCTTTAGAACTTTGTAAAAGACTTATATCTCTTTGAAGTTGGCCCATTCCCTTGCCGAAAAGGTTTGTCCAATTGACTACCCAAAGTGAAAAAAAAACCTGTGGATCAACCCAAGACATCTACAAGACTCAATTCATTTGGTTCTTTAGAAAAATAGGCATGTTCAAAAAGGGGGAAAGCACAATTGCAGAAAGGTGGATACATCAAAGACTGACTACTCAAGATAGCAAGGAAGGAAGGAGACTGACTTTTTGGCCTGCAGGACCAAAAATAGTCAACAAATTGGTGATTCCCAGGGGAAGCATGCCGGCTATGCTTAAAAAGACTGGTAGCATCAAAGTCTGTTGGGCACGGAGTCAGAACACAACTTGAAAAGGTTATCAACAACATTCTAAAGACCTATGAACCAACAAAGCTTTACCTCAAACACAAAGGAAAACACACACAACAAAGGCTAAAACACTACACAGACGTGTGCAACAACACTTAGGGAAAATGAAAAACACACAACTGAAAGCAAACTATTATGTACAGCTAACTAGGTACATTTGCCTCCCTCCTGGATCAAAGGGAAAACTTCTTAAGTCTCCTTCATGTCAAGAAAACTTATGGTGCAAGACAAGTGGCTGAATGGAAAGGAGACTTGGTGACTTGTTCTTCTTATCTGCCACCTTGATTGCCTTGTATCCAAATGAATCAGGGTCAAACATGCTTATAACATATATGTATTCATCTTTCTCTTGGAAGCTTGTCCAATGCTAGTCCTTCATGCTGGTGTGTTTCATCAAGAAATCAATGGCTGTTAGCTTATCACCATAGGGATCATCTAGCTCATTACCCCATTGATATGCATCATGGACTGACTTGTCCCCTAATGCTTCATTGAAAACCCAGTCAAACTGATCCTCTACTTTATCATTGCTTTCGTGAAGAAGGGTGATTGTTGTGATGTCTGAAATGAGATCACAAACTGATTACTCATCCCACAGGGCATCACCTTCTTGCTCAAGGGTCTCTTCTTCAAAGCTTTCCTCAAGATGGACAAGCCTCTCCTTTTCTTGCTAAAAAACTAGAGTCTCTAGTTGTTCAAAGACATCCTCCTGATTCTCCTCCAACTTGGGTTTCATGGCATGGTCATTTTCTTCATCAAAGCAATAAGGAAGTTCATCAAATAAGGGAGGAGAGAGCTCACCATGCTTACTTTCCTCTTCATATTGCTGGAACATCTGCATGTATGCATGACCTATGTCTTCTCTATTGTTGATTATGTCTTCAAAAGGAGCATCCATGATGATTTCCTCCTCATTGTCATCCATGATAACCTCTTGGGTAGTTGCAAATTGGATCCTCTCTTCTTCATATGCCTCTTTCAAAACAGGTTCCTCCTTGATGACTTCAAAAATATCATCTTCAGATTCACCAACCTCTTGAAAGGATAAATCTAAAAGCTTGTTTCCCCTTCACATACTTATTTGAGTCCTAATGCTGCCTTCTCCACCCTTAGCCAGCTCATAGCCTCCTCGAAGAAGAGTGTAACCTGCCCTAATGACTTCAAACAAATCACTCAAAACATGATCAAGAATCTGTCTAGGCTCCTCCATGATGTCTTGAAAAGTGAGAAAAGAGTCAAAGATCATCTCTTCCTCATCGGGGATAGAGGCAAAAACTTTTGACCTGTCTTCTTGTTCACCAAGGGGGTTACCTATAGTGGTCTCCTCCTCATCTGCACTCATGAAGTCTCCCTAATCAATCATGAACTAAGCATACTCCTCTTCACTTGCTTCCCTCAAGATGGATTCCTCAACACAAGAGAAACATTCTTCATTTACCAGGCAAGGAGGTGAAACACAAGGATTGTCAAAATAAGGTTGGGAATGGAAAGTAGGAGATATTTTTGAAAGCTCATGAGAAAACGAGGGCAGACCTTGGGCCAAAATCACTTGATTTTATTCTCTCCACTTGACCAACACTTCATCAATATCAAAATTAGCTTGAGGATTGGTATAAGGGGTGTCTTTTGGCGTAGGCTCCTCTCTAAGGTTTGAAACTTCCATCTCTCTTTCACTAAGCAATCTCACCTTTGCCTTTAATTCCTCAATTTGCTTAGCTAGATTTTCTTGAAAGAGTCTTTTTTGGAGCTCATAAGAATCATCATGGAAATGGGGAGTGTATGAAGGCTACCATGGAGTACAAAAAGCTCCTTGAAGAAGGGTGGGAGGGACTTGAGAAGGACTAGCCTTATTTTGTACCTCACACTCTCAGACAATGTCTTTCTCCTCCTTGCTGCTCCATGACTCAACTAATTTACTCCAGCTCATGATCTTAGGATTGGAAGTCTCCTTTTATGGTGATGGGGTTGCGATGTTAGAGGGTAGTGGAGGTTTGGATTCCACTTCCCTTACTGCCAACATAGATTGTTGCATGTGAAGATTTGCCAATTCAATCTGCTTATCAAGATTGGCCTTAAACACAAGATTTTTTGTTTCAAAACTCTCCTCAACATGATTGGGGAAAGGACTTTGATAGGCTTGACTTGTCTCATGAGTAGGGGCTGCATATGGTTGATATGAAACTTGGGGCAGTGGGTATGCAGGTTGATAGACTTGGTAAGGCTGCCTCTCATGAATACTCAGCTTCTCTTCCAAAGATGCAATCAAACCACTCACATCTAGCATCTCATTTGTAAGCCTTTTCCAATTGGCTCTTTCAATAGGATTCCATTCACTTTTAACCAGATCTAATGCATTTCTCACTTGATGGATGAAATGATCAGGAATTTCTTGGCCACATCCCCTTCTAGTGTCAATCTCCACTACATACTTTTCATACCCCAATAGTGCTTGTTTGAAGGTGAAAATGGGCTAATTGGCAAAAATATTAGGTTGAGTAGAAGAAGTAACACATTGAGAAGACTGGGCACAAGATTGATATAGCTCATGACAGGGCTGAGACTGGTCATATTGGCCTTGATAAGGATCAACACAAGGCTGGTAAGGATCATAGCTAGGTTGGCCAAGGACTTGCTCAAACCGAGGAGGAAGAGGCAAAGCCTGTAATGTTTCAACAAACTACAAAGGGCAAAACTCATAACCATATGCATCCTTGTTGCTTGAGGTGATTCCATAAATAACCTGAGCTTGATCAAAGTTATATGAAGGAACACAAGGCTCATGCTTCTGAGCAATGGAATTATACATACCAAAGTGATTTCTTGATGGTACTAGGATTGCTTAACCATCTGATTCAACTCAGAGTCACCATTTGGTGTTGATTGAATGCCTCCAAAAGCTGATTTCTTGAAGAACACACCAATAATTCTTCAACCTCTTAGACAAAATGTCCCATCGGGCGTGCCAAAAATTGTTGACGCTATGGATTGCACCCTTGACAGGGGGTTGAGCTCCTGTCTTCCACGCGACACAATAGAGATTCCCCTCTTACTGTGGGTCTAGCAAAACTGAGGGGAGAATCTCTAGATAAGGTATAGCTCCCTTTGATGCATCTCTGTGGTCCTGGATTTTCTACTGCTAATAATGAGGGGATGAAAAGAGAGAAGGATTACTAAAAATAGAACCTAAACTAAAGTAGTGATATAACAAAATGGTTGATCTACTTAGCTTTGACATACACTTGACACCAAGAAAAAGCTAATATACACTTCATTTGATATGAGAAACTCTTCTACATCAGTGAGCTAGGGGTCCTCTGGAGATACAGGGAGGAAGAACTACCAGAGGTGTTCTAAGACACACTATGGCACCCTGTTCACATGTGCCTATACTCTATTTTGGACACTTCTGGTTGACCTACAAAAGAAGAACTCACAATACACTAGACATGATAGAATCATTATGTGAAAGCATGAGAGAAAATGACTTAACACAAGACAAAACCATAGACATATGCAAAAGTGCAAACTCAAAATGGAGGTAAAAATGCAATATCTTGATTTAAGGTAAAATCTTGCAGGGCTTTGCCATACAAGCTAAGAGATCTCTTTCTCAAAATGAGGGTTTACAATATATAGAGAAAGAAAGAGGCATTTGGCACCTTCTGGAAAAAGCTGCCCATGTTGCGTTGAACACTTAGGGAGGAAAAATATTGGTCATGCTGGTGTCATCATTCTAGAAATCCCTAAAATAACCATGTTGTAGATGTCACCAATCTAGAATTTAGCACCTAACCTATATTAAAAATCACTACAAAAGCATGGGTTTTATGTGACTGTCTGCTCATTAATGTAAAATAAGGAAAAAATAGGTCATGCTTTCATTGTTTGCGCTCTTTGATGACCACTTGGTGGAGACTATTTCAATTGCTGAAATAACTCTTCTACCAACACTTTCTTTTGCCACCTGGGCTGTTCTATTTGCCCCTGTGCTTGGCTCTTCAAGCTCCTTTCTCGGTGAGTCACTCAGTTTACTCTTGGCTTTTGTCTTTTCTTGGCTCTTTCTAGCAATTTGAGCTCTCACGGCAATCTTCTCAGCGGGTCACTGAGTTCACTTGCGGCCTTCGCTTATGAGCTCTTTTGGGATCTTTTCAACTGTTAACATGTGTGGACCCATTTTTAAACGTTTGAGAATTGATGGCTATCTTATCATCATAAAGTTGACGTTCATGCACCTGTCATCAAACGTTTGAACCTCCAATAGCTAGTTTTCTTTGTTAAGATTGACGTCTTCGGGCCTGTCATTACCTTGGTCATTTCTTTGGCTTTTCAATTCCTTCAGGGTTTGCATTTGATCCTTCCCAAAGGAAAGTGTCCCTTTGGTCTTGGAAAATGTCCCTTCTTGGTCTGCCGAGAGTCCCCCACAAGGGCATCTGCCCTTTGGGCTCCTTCGGTTCTCAATTCCTTCAGATAAAATGTTTGAAGGAATTGTGCTTTTGGATTTTCCCTTGGATTTTCTTTTGACAAAATGTCTTAAGAAATCCTTTGTCCTTTTTTTTCCATGGATTTCCTTCGGACAACAAATCCGAAAGAATCCTTTGCCTTTCGCTCTTTGATGAATCTGCTCACTACCTTCCGTGAGGGCCCTTTGGGTATTGGAATGCCCCTTCAGAACTTCTGATTTGGTCCTTCCTGACCAAAGTGCCCTATGAAGGAATTATGTTTCCTTTTTTTCGAATTGATTAGGCCATTTTAGGTTTTTCAATTATGACTTTGAACCTTTTGATTGAACCTGAACCCTTTTTTAGAGTTCAATGGTTCTACGGTTCAATAGTTTAATACTATATGTTCTGCAAGGAGTCATGTTCACTCAATTCTCTTGTGAATTTAATGTATAATTTAACCTACTATTTAAACCTACCACTTGAACCTACAATGGTTCAACGGTTCAATATTTCAATATTTTTAAGTTCAAAGTTCAAAGCTCCTGGAAAGATCATGTGACTATTGGTCGGTCTGTGGAGTTCATTTCATATCATTGAACCCTGATGTTGAACCTCTTTGTTCCAATTCTTTAGGAAATGTGCCTTCAAATTTTGTTCTCTTTCCTTATGAATTTCTTTAGACAAAATGTCTGAAGAAATCCCTTCAGGCACTTTGTCTTTAGAGTTTTGTAAAAGACTTATATCTCTTTGAAGTTGGCCCATTCCCTTGCCGAAAAGGCTTGTACAATTGACTGCCCAAAGTGAAAAAAAAACCTGTGGATCAACCTGAGACATCTACAAGACTCAAATCATTTGGTTCTTTACAGAAATAGGCCTATTCAAAAAGGGGGAAAGCACAATTGCAGAAAGGTGGATACATTAAAGACTGATTGCTCAAGATAACAAGGAAGGAAGGATATTGACTTTTTGGCCTACATGACCAAAAATGGTCAACAGGTAGATTTAGGCTCCCCTTTTGGGTATTTTTGGTTGTTAATATTCCATAATTTCATTCAAAAGGATCTTCTGTCAAACTAATTAACTTCTCTTGTTGAACAATGTTCATCAGATCATTCTAGAAAGGAAACCCTTGGATGTTGGAGGTATTTGGACAGAAACCCACTGATCCCAAGGATTGAAAGATGAAAACCTTATGATCTAGAGATACAATTTCACATGGGAATTGTAATAGAGCTTCAAGGAGTATAGATTCAATCAGGTTTTAGTGTTTTATGCAGGCAATTAGTGTGAGTAGAGGTTATAAAAGCTTTTTTAGATTTGTTGGTTTGTTAGAACAGATAGCGAGTGTCTTGTGGGGTTATTTTTAGTTTATTTATGTATTCTCCAGTGTTGTGTGATCAACATATAAGTGTTGTGTATTTATGTTCTGCTTTGAGTAATGTTTGTAGTGTTACTATATGGTTCTAGCAAGGGTTTTTGCCTAAATTTTATATTTTGATTTAGAATTATTGTGGACTAATTATTTAAATGATTTGTAATTATTTTGGTCTCATTTTGATGCAATATAATTTTTCATATGTGTTGGTTTGGAGTTACTATGTTATTTCATTAAAATTGTCAAAATTCAGGTTTCACTAGCTAGTGTAGAGAAGGCTTGAATTTTACATAAATTGTTCCCAATATACACATAATTTTAGATCTGATATTTCTCTATTAAATTATGGGGACATGAAAAAATACTCTATTGGTACACTGTCATGGTATGTCTTACTAGTTGGGATTTTTGGAACACAACTTTATTTTGTCTTTATTTCAATCTCTATTATGGATATTAATGTTATATGTTTCTCTTTATATCCCTCTTAAACCCCCTTTTTACCAATAATAATAATAATAATAATAATAATAATAATAATAATAATAATAATAATAATAATAATAATAATAATAATAATAATAATAATAATGATGAAACAAGCATTGAATATGTAGATGGATTTGTTAAGTGCACTAGTTATGCCTAACCCCACCCATATTCAAGTCTTTTTAGGTGTTTTAACAACAGTTATGGCCATTTATCAAGACTATTTGATGCTGAAAAATAGGGTCCAAAAATTTCGTTTAATAATTTTTTTTAGGATTTTTTTATTTTTAGAAATTCTATATTTTTAGAACTAGAATTCAACTTCAGTTGAATTTCATCCCATAGGTTAATTTTAGTGTTCAGAATATTTCAAGATATTTTTAGAGTTGAACGCATTTGCTTGTGTGACTTACTAAAAATAGTAGCTACTAAAAATCGAAGTTTTATTTTAGACGTTAGTTTTTTTTAGAATTTTTGCATGTCAACTCTAAATCTGAGTTGAGGCTTATTTAAGCATGGTTTGGGTTTGTAATTATTTCAAGCAATCAATAGGAATTAATTTCTGAGTATTGTTTCAAGATCTTGGCCTATTGAAATTTTTGATTTTGTATTTTTTGGATTTATTAACTGGTATCAGAGCAAGTTTGAATTTTGGATGAGTAAAGAATGGTGAGAGGATGAGGAGGTGTTGCACAGATGAACCAGACTATAAAATGGTTGTAGAGGCAAGTTCATCAATTAACAGAGGTTATCACCAATCAACACAAAAAATAAGGTGGTGATGAGGAAGACATAGATCATGATGAAGAAGTTCAACAAGAAGAAGAATAGTAGGAGCAACCACCATCGATGGAAGAATGGATGATTCAGGATTTATAAGGAATAAATGAAGGAATCAAGGCTGATGTTCCATATTATGGGGAAGTTTAAAACCAGAGGAGTTAATAGATTAGATGAATAACATGGAGAAGTTCTTCGAGTGGAAGACTATGAAGAAGACAAGAAGGTAAAGTTTGCATGCATGAAATTGAAAGGTCATGCAATGATTTGGTGGGATCACCTACAGAAAGAGAGACAAAGAAAAAGTAAAGAGAAGATTAATTCGTGGAAAAAGATCGACAAGAAGGTGAGGGAAAAATTTCTTCTTGTGGATGAAGAACAAACCTCATACAAAAGATTCTAGAATTTGAGACAAAAGGATCATAGTATACAAGAGTATACAA
This sequence comes from Torreya grandis, assembly GCA_037957365.1. Lineage (NCBI taxonomy): Eukaryota > Viridiplantae > Streptophyta > Pinopsida > Cupressales > Taxaceae > Torreya > Torreya grandis. Next base: position 2,664,457 of record JARHVA010001261.1, on the reverse strand, counting down.
ATAAATTTTATAAGCTTTCTATACGAGTGGAACATGATGAAATAGAAGAGAAAATGTCTGCAAGGTATGTAAATGGTTTAAAATTGTCTATTCAAGATGAATTAAGCATGCGTAGAATACTTAACATGGAGGAGGCTTATCAATTAGCTTTGAAGGCAGAAGAAAAACAAAATAGACATAATTTTAGAAGGACATCTACTAGTCCAAGAAGAGGTAGATCCCCTCTAATAAGGGGAAAAGGTATATTGAATACCACTAGAGGTGCCTTTAATGCCAATAAAGGTGAATCATCACGTGGTACAAAAAGACAAGATGATAATAGGTAAGGGTTTCAATACCAACAAAGAGGAAGAGGATTTCAGAGAGGATGAGGTTATGGAGGTGCTAGAGAAAGTGGGTAAGAAGATCATCCAAGAGTAAATTTAGTCAAGGCTAAAATAGAAGATCAGAATAATAAAGTTGCACCAACTGATGTAGGAGAGAATATCATGATGAGAAGAACCGTGATCGCTCCAAGGAAGGATCAAGTGCAAAATAAAGAAGGTGGTGATGCATGGTTGCAATCAAATATTTTTTGAACAAGATGTACTTCTAGTGGAAAGGTATGCAAAGTAATTATAGATGGTGGTGGTTGTGAAAATATGGTTTCTAGAAAAATGATTGAGAAACTAAATCTGTAATGTGAAAAGCATCCTAACCCTTATCGTATTTCATGGTTTAAGAAAGGGAATGAGGTTACAGTAAATAAAAGGTGCTTAATCAAGTTTTCTATAGGAAAGAGTTATAATGATGAAATATGGTGTGATGTTATTCCGATGGATGCATATCATGTGTTATTAGGGAGACCATGATAATTTGACAAGAAATTAGTTCATGATGGAGCAAAGAACACATACACTTTTTAGAAAGGTGGTACAAAGGTACTTTTGTTACCTCTTAAAGAGGAAGAAAAGATAGAAAGCATGCTCCATACTAAAGAATTTATCCAAGATATGAAGGTAGTAGGTTGTTATTATGCACTAGTAGCAAAAAATGAAGAAACAAAAATAGTGTCAATACTAATAGAAGCAATAAGACTGTTGAAAGAATATACAGATGTTATGCCTGATGAGTTACCAGATAGATTACCACTGAAGAGAGATATTCAACATCACATTGATTTGATTCTATGATCAACCCTACCCAATCAAGTACCTTATAAGATGAGTCCAATAAAACATTCAGAATTAAATAAGCAGGTTACTAAATTGCTAAGGAAGAAGGTGATAAGGGAGAGTATGAGTCTATGTGCAACACCAGCATTGCTAACTCCAAATAAAGATGGAGGATGGAGAATGTGTGTGGATAGTAGAATAATTAATAAAATTACAATAAAGTATAGGTTTCCTATACTTCATTTAGATGATATTGTAGATGTGCTTGCAAGAGCAAAATATTTTATCAAGATTGATCTAAGGAGTGGTTATTATCATATTCGAATTCATGAAGGAGATGAGTGGAAAACTGCATTCAAAACTAGGGATGACTTATATGAGTGGATGGTGATGCCATTCAGATTATCTAATACACCTAGCACATTTATAAGGGTGATGAATACAGTGATACGAGAATATATTGGTAAGTCTGTGGTTATTTATTTTGATGATATTTTGATATTTAGTAAGACTAAAGAAAAACACTTACAACATTTGATAATGGTAATGGATTTGTTAAGAAAGGAGAAGTTGTATGTAAATCCGAAGAAGTGTAGGTTTATGTAAAATATTTTAGTATTTTTAGGATTTTTACTTTTAACAGATGGTGTGAAAATGGATGAAGAAAAGATAAAAGCGATTGTTGAGTGGCCTATTCCAAAAAGTATTACAGAGGTAAGAAGTTTCCATGGTTTAGCAACTTTTTACAGAAAATTTATTAAAAAGTTTAGTAGTATTATGACACCAATAACAAATTTCATGAGAGGGAAAGAATTTGCATGGACTAGAGCAGCCACAAAAAGCTTTTAATTTTTAAAGAAGAAGATTACATAAAGACCAATTTTAGCATTATCGGATTTTAACAAAGTGTTTGAGCTTGATTGTGATGCTTAATTTGTGGAAATTAGTGTTACTTTGAGTCAAGAAGGAAATCCAATAGCATTTTTTAGTGAGAAATTGAATGAGGTTAGGATAAAGTATTCTACTTATGATGTTGAACTTTATGCAATTATACAAGGATAAAGTATTAAGACATTGGAGTCATATCCTGATGCCTAAGGAGTTTATTCTATTTATAGATCATGAGGCTTTGAAGTATGTGAATACACAAAAGAAGTTGAATAGTAGGCATGATAAGTAGGTTTCTTTTTTGCAAGGGTATACTTTTGTGTTGAAGCATAAATCAAGAAAACATAATCAGGTTGCTGATGCATTGAGCAAGAGGGTAGCATTATTAACTACTATGGTGAGTGAAGTAGTTGGATTTGAAACTATTAAAAAATTATATGATACTGATCCATATTTTGGCAAGACAATTGAGCAGTCCATAAGTCTGTTAACAGGTGGGACAAATATTATTCATGATGAGTGTCTTATATGGGAGGGTTATCTCTTAAAAATAAAATAATTATGCATTCCATTTGGGTCTCTACGAGACAATATAATAAGAGAATTACATAGTTGCGATTTGGCTAGACATTTTGGTAAGACAAAGACAATAACTTTGGTGGAGGAAAAGTATTTTTGGCTAAAGATGAAGAGAGATGTGACAAAATATGTTTCAAAGTGTAGAATATGTCAGGTGGCTAAAGGACATGCAAAAAATACTGGACTAAACATGCCATTATCAGTTACAAGAGGACCATAGACAAATTTGAGTATGGACTTTGTGTTGGGATTGCTAAACACACAGAGAGGTAACGATTCAATTTTTATTGTTGTAGACAGATTTTCTAAAATGGTTCATTTCATTGCATGTAAGCAAACCAATGATGCCACTAGAGTTGTAGAATTATATTTTATGGATATTGTGAGATTGCATGGTGTTCCAAAAACTATTACTTCAGATAGGGACACAAAATTTCTAAGTCATTTTTGGAGGACTTTGTGGAAGAAGATGGGCACTAAGCTACAATTCAGTAGTGCATATCACCCACAAACAGATGGATAGATAGAAGTTGTGAATATGAGCTTGAAAAATTTATTGAGATGCATAGTGGGAGAGAATCCAAAGTAATGGGACTTGGTTTTACCACAAGCTGAGTTTGCATATAGCAGTTCAGTGAATAGATCAATAGAAAAGTCACCTTTTCAAATTGTTTATGGAAGAAACATTATGGGTATTTTAGATTGGTACAGTTGTCAATTTTAGATCAAATTAGTGATGATGCAAAAACATTTGCAGAGCATATGCAATAGTTGCAAGAAGGAGTAAGAAGAAAGTTTCAAGAAAGTAATGAGAAATATAAAGCAGCAAGGGATGTTAGAAGAATATCCAAGGTATTTGAAGAAGGAGAGTTGGTAATGGTTTACTTGAGGAAATAGAGATATTCAAAAGGCACATACAATAAGTTGAAGCACTAGAAGATTAGACCATGCAAAATTGTGAAGAAAATCAATGACAATGCTTATGAGGTGAGTTTACCATAGAATTTTGATATTTTTCTAATATTTAATGTTTTAGATTTATATGAATTCCATGGAGAAGATGGTGAAGATGAAAAATTAAATTGTAGCAGCAGGTTCCAAAAAAAAAAGGACAAGATAGTGCATGTTTTAGATATGAAGACAATGAGCACAATGCCAGGGAATTATAATAGGTATTTGGTCTAGTGGTAAGGATTATAGCAAGAAGACAACACTTGGATTACATAATGGGAGATGAAGAAGATTGACAAAGACAAATGTTAGAAGTACAATTAGGACAACTCACAAGAGCTGAGTTGTTTTCAACCAGAGGGGAATGATGCAAAAAAATATGGTCTGAAAATTTAGTTTAATAATTTTTTTTGGGATTTTTCTATTTTTAGAAATTGTATAATTTTAGAAGTAAAAGTCAACTTCAGTTGAATTTCATCTCATAGGCTAATTTTAGTGTTTAGAATATTTTGAGATGTTTTTAGAGCTACACGCACTTACATGTGTGACTTACTAAAAATAACAACTACTAAAAATAGAAGTTTTATTTTAGACGTTAGTTTTTTTTAGAATTTTTGCATGTGAACTCTAAATCTAAGTTAAGGCTTATTTAAGTATTGTTTGGGTTTGTAATTATTTCAATCAATCAATATGAATCAATTTATGAATATTGTTTCAAGATCTTGGCCTATTGGAATTTTTAGTCTTGTATTTTTTTGGGTTCATTACTATTTGTGTCCCAATGTTAAAAACAAAAAGAACAAGATCATTAGGATAATGATAATTTGACATGTTATTATGGATTATAAATTATTATTATTGTTATAAATTTAAATATAATTTTGATTAGAAACATAAGATTTTCAAAGTTTATGAAAATAAAATAAAATTTCGTCAACGTCACTTTTTCATAAATATTTTAGATTATGTGATCCATCATGACAATAATAATTATATGTATTTTATAAATGATGATTAAGAATATACAATCTAAAATAAGTCATATATTAGTTCTTAAAACATAATTTGATCGTCAATTTTATAAAAGGTGATTGTGACTATACATTAAAGAGAGTTGTGCAGGATATTATAACTTTTTTTTCATTTTATCTCAAAGGTAAATTTGTATGCTTTTTCACTACACTTCCAATCTCCCCTCAAAATATCTTAAGTTATGGTCATTGATACTAATCAAACATATGTGTTTTAATTTCTATATATAAAGATGTAGTGTATATATATTTTTATTTAAAAAATATTTAAATATTTTTTAAGATTTGTTTTTAAATTAGTTTTTTAATATTTTTTTTTTCGTCTAATGAGACACGATATTATTCTTTGACCCTATCTCAAAGGTAATTTTTCATGCTTTTATCTCTAATATAATTTATATGTGATAATGAAGACTATATGTTAGAGCCATTCATACTATTTTGTTAATGTATTATTTAAGTGATGGTTAGCCTTAATTATGATGATGATCAATTTTATAATTTAGATTATGATGATATATTATAGAGTGGGTTTATATGTTGATTATTGAACCAAACTTAAAGATGAAGCAGACAATTCATAATGGATGTCCCAATAAGTAAATTAATACAAAACTGAAGATAACTCATAGTGAGTACCCACCATCACTCATCTAGATAAATCGTCATCATCAAATAAAGAAACCATCATCATCAAATAGAGCAACTATTATCATCATTCACCATAAAAAATCTAATACTAATATAAAAGATGAATTTTGTATAAGATTACTTACCATTTGCACAACCACCATTATATTTATTAAATATAGCAACCATCCTCATTTATCATAACAAAATATCCAATATTAAATCTAGTAAAGAACTATATAAAATTGCCCATGTATTAAAAAAACATAATTGATGATCTTATCCTAATATAACATATTACTATAAACTTTCCTTCATCCATATTCTATAAACAATCTTCATCCATATTCTATAAACAATCTTCATCCATATTATATAAATATATTATTTATAAAAAAATAATTCCATCCATATTCGATATAAATTATTTGAAAAGGGGTAATAATAATAATAATAAATTATCCAAAAATTTTATGATATATATACACACATTCGATGGTAAAATTAAAAAAATAATTTATAATTAAATATAAAACTTAAAATTATATATTATTAATCACTATCAAAACAAGAAACTATAAGAATCACTTAATAATTACTTTTTTTTCAGCCAATCAAATAATTAGAAATAATATTCTATTAATAATTATAAAGTTTTGGTTAATATTTGGCATATTAATTTTAGAAAATTCCGAAAGGTTTTATTTGAGAATATTCTTATGCTGACATCATGAACAATCAATAACCATGACAACTCATATCATTATAAATTGCTATATTCATTTTTTTATTATAAACTTTTTGTCATTAATTATTTTTAATGATGACTAATATTTAATTTTATACATTTCAAAAAACATTATTTCAAAAAATTCTAAGACATTAATTGATCGATGTGTAATTACTTACTCAATGTTCTCTATTAAACATGATTTCTTAGCAAAACAATAATCTATTTTTTTCAGAATCATTCCAATTATAAACTAGTTGATAAGGATAACCATGTTTATCAAGTAATTCCAAAACAATATAATTCACTCATCACCAACCAAACAAAGTAAGCTACACATTTAGAAATAAAAGATGCCCAACAACATTGTCTTCTTTATTATTATTATTATTATTATTATTATTATTATTATTATTATTATTATTATTATTATTATTATTATTATTATTTGATATTTATGTCCGACAATATTGTAATTTGCAAAGTATTTAGACATTGTTTTTAGTCATTTAAGACATTGAATAATAGTCACTTTTCAAATAGTCAAACATCAAAAATATAAATTATACATTAATTTTATAAGCTCCTCACAACATGATTCATTTTTCATATTTTCTTTCATATATGATATTTTTCAATGTTTAGATTGCCACATCCCTCAAATGTCGTTATGCCATCTCTTACCATTCCACATTGCCCTAACATATCAAGTATCATCCTCCTAACTCAATCTCCAACTATGCTTCTACTCCTCCCACACCATTCTTCTTAAGTACTCATACCTCTCCTCTATACTACACCATATTCCACAACCACCACCCATGTTCCAACTCACGTGTAAATTATTTTTGTGAATATAATATTATTTGATGTATTATTTATCATCATTATTTACATTTATATTTTATCTATATTTTTTTAATTTTTTTCTATTTATTTTATTTATTTATCGTATTGTGTTTATCACATTCACTTATTTATTTTTTATTTCTTATCAATTTGTTTATTTATCACACTCACGTATTTATTTATTCATTGTTCTTTTTATTAGAGCTTGTAATATTCCATCTATATATTTTTTTATTTTTTTCCATTTCTTTTATTTATTTATCGCATTCATTTATTTATTTATTCTTTGGGCCTATCATGTTCACTTATTTCATTTATAATTTTCCTCTTTTTGTATTTATCGCCCTAATTTTATCCTAATTAATTTTAAACTAGATTTTAATGTGTTTCCTCTATAAATTTTTCATCTTGTCAAAGTGCTTAGGGTAAATGTAAATTTGGTCACCATGTTTCTTTAATTCAATATAGATCATTCTTATGTAATTAAAAACAATTATAGGTGGCAAGTGTGACTGGTAGACAAGGATGGTTTCTTGGACAACTTTCAAATCACCAATAATTTAACACTTAGTAACATCATTCGAGTTGACACCACTATCACACATGAAGTAAGAATTAAGAGTTCTAGAGTCTAGGTTGATTTTATTAATTACACACATTTTTATTTTGTAATTTATAATTTACATATTATAAATAAATATTATCAATCTTAGGTAAGTTAATCATATGATCTGGTTAAGACAGTTAATGTGACTCATTTATGGGTTACGAATAAATATTCCCAATGCTAGGCAACTTCACCACATGGTCTAGGTAAGATAGCTAATGTGGTTCCACAAAATGGACACATATGTTATAGGTAAAATCAATGAAGGGAGGGGGGGATGAATTAGTGATGCAATCAATTTAATTCCAAAACTTCAACTCTTAACCAATCAATAAAAGCATTCATGAAGCATATGTTGGGAAATAAACCAGAAGCACACAATTTGATTACCAAACCAAGCAACTTAATATGCGAAAATTAACCAGATTCACCAAGTAACTAGAATTCAGAATAACACAAGATATGAGAGACAATACACAACTTGTATTAACACTTTATACATAAAAGAATACAATAAAGAAGATGCCACTTCTTCTCCACCACCTTACAGAGGTTTCCCACACCTCAAGTGAACAGTAAATCTTCTCCCCAAAGCTCTCCCTCTCAGGTCCCAACACCCAACTCAAATACAGAGTTGGTGTTCACCTCCCGTGCTCCACGCACAACACAAGTGCTACACGCACTCCACAAGCACTCCACGTGCTCCACAAGTACTCAAGGTACTTCAAGTAGATCTCCCATGAACCTGCAATAACCTGCACTTCAACAGACCATACTTATGGAAGGAACTCCCTTGCCTTCCTCTTTGCTCTATCTAAGTACACACCTGTACTCCAAGTAGATCCTCCCTGATACTGCTCCCTATTGTGTTGCTGTCTATATGATCCTGCACACCTGCAAATCAAACACGGTTTTGCTCACCTGTGAACCTTGACCTTGCACACACATACACCTGCAGATCAACGATCTTACTTACCATGTAGATCACTCTACACCCTGAAGAACCCTTGTCCTTGCCTCACCAAGTCCTTATGATTCTCCAACCAGTACCAAGCTTGGCACTGATAGGGAACTAGGAGGAACACCCTTACTCACTTCACACACAGAAGGAGCAAACTTTGCTCAACTCAAACTAGAACACTTTTCCAATACAACCATGAGTCTATTATATAGATCTCATCCAAACAATGATTAGACATCTAATTACAATAATTAGATCCACAGCTCTCAGTCTAAAAATAGCTCTCTTCATGCAAACACTTGGTTCGTTAGCTAACTGCCCGTAATAAGTGCAGTCCGAACCACACAGGCGACCGACGTCGGTCCCTGTCTGCTTGGGGGTTGCCGACGCCGGCCGATCCATGACTGACGTCGGTTGCATCCTGTCTCCCACCTGCCGACGTCGGTTGGCCAGACCAACGCCAAAGACTTCTGACACTCAGCAACTCATCCTGTAACCTCCTCCATGTCTGCATCAGTGAAGCTTTTAGCTCCACAACCTAACAATCTCCCACTTGGAGATAAACAGCTGCACTATACCTGTACCTGTACTCTGTCTAATTTGTTTCCTGGTTTGTATCCCTCTTCAAGCTCAACCCTGAAGACAACCCACCACACACACTGTGATGTATCCCCTGTCATCCGAGTACCCTGCCACATCCGAACCTACAAACACATGTAGTGAAGTCCTGACCCTGCATAGCACGAATCCCTGCTGCTAGTCCCTCTCAAGTACCTGAGAACCCACTTCCCCGAATTGGCTCTTAACTCTCTGACAGCTCCCACTGCATGGGAATACTCAGGTCTATACCAGACCTCATGTGATTTCAGACACTGTACCTGTCCAGCCCTTAGTGTGCTCTGGCTCTGCATCCTGAACCTCACCAACACCTGATTCACATCAGCTCCCACTCGAGACAAGATCAACCTGTGATCTCCATGCCTCCCATGTCAAAGAATTTCGCTGCTCCAAACTCCTCCTGACATGCCACTGAACTAATCTTACCCTTAGCTTAGCGAAAACCTGTATGTACACCCCTGCTAGCTAGCATACTATCCACATACAGCAACAGAATGATGTCATGACTCATCATCCCCCTGGTAAGGCAAACCACAGTAGTTACCCTGACATTGACTGAAGCCGTGCTTCATCCTCCACCTGTCAAAACCTGTACCACTGTCCTGCAGCTCCTCAAGACCATATACTTGGTCTTCCGTCTCATGTATCCATTCTCTCTATTCTTCTACTAAGGTATCCATTCGTCTCTGTGCTTCTATCCATCTGGCAATCCTACCAAAAACACCTGTTTGGTTCTCCTCCAAGGAATCACATCCTCATCCATGCCAAGCTCACACCTGTTTCCTGGATCCTTCCTGCTCTACAATCAGCAACATGTATAAAGAAGAGGAACAACGAATTTGAGGGCCTACTTACGCCTTCAGTCCTCCGTATGGGTGTTTGAGACTCCATGACAGCGTGCTGTCCACCCAAAATCCGTTACAGTGACCGACCTCATGATCACTATATTCTTGGTTGGCTCTAAGACATAAATTAACTCTTAAGGCTTCTATCACACTTATAATAAATGTAGGTGTACGACCAATCAAACCTCAAAATCATTTTTCATGGATCTCCCTTGAGTTTATCTACCACTTTTATTTTTATACCACCATCAAATTCATCCATCATCAAAAGTTATTAACAAAACATTGCAAATTGGTTTTCATTTGTAAATTCAAATATTTGAATTCCAACAACCACTTTTTAATGCAAATTTGACTATAGAAACTAGTGAAATCTACCTGAGAGACTAACTTTGAACTACCATAACTTTTTAAAGACGTCATTTCAAGACTTTAAATTTGAAGCACATGATCTAGGCAAAAATATAAACAAACCCATGTGATCACTTTCTTTTGACACCTTCACATATACAAATGTTGACATCATCAATTTGCTTACTTAGGAAGTTTTGCCAAGATGACTAAGATAACCTAGATATTCACAAGACTAAATAGATGAATTTATTTCACTTATAAAATTATACAAATCACTCTTGAATCGTCATATGACCCCTCAAACATGGTCAACACATCACTAATATCCATCATCTTGCCTAATTAGGCAAACACTGCAAGGTCCATGCATGATCACTAAGGCACACTTTGTCATTGAGAACCATGGATAAAAATAAAATCATGAACACTCTTGGCCACCTTCAAGACATCATTTACAACACCTAAAGAATATCCCCCTTTTTCATTGATGTCAACACTTGTAAATGTTTTCAAAGCCAATAAAAAAGCTTATGTACATACTCTTTTCCCTCTACAAACACTTTATCCCCCTTTGACATTATCTTAAAGTGGGATTACTTGTTGATACTAAGGACCTATAAATGTTTTCAAATCCATAATAAAGAAGGGATATCCTCTAAGAGATGATATAAACTCCCCCTAGCATTGTGCATACCATTCCTTACCATGACTACCTCAAGCCTACGTATTGATAACACTCTTCTTTAACCATGCACTGCTATATGAAAACTATGAAGAAAATATAAGTGATCACACCTTGAAAACACTGAGAGGGACTCCCCCTAAGTCACCTAAACTTGGGCACCCTTTGAGCATCTTCAGACCATCTCCAACCATGATGAATTTCATAGTTGCCTTCAAATTTTCTCTCATAAGCCACCCATAAAATCAAGAGTGGACATTCAATATCTTTCTAAAACATATATGATGCATAAATCCAATTGAGAAACATATTTAGGGATAACCATACCTTTGTCTTACGAATAAAATGAACAAAAATCACGCTTCTTCACACTAGCCTTGCCTAGAGGCCTAGTAGCCCTACCTAAACCTTAAAGAGCCCATAAATTTATGTGTGTGTAACCTCATCACTTGAAATTTCATATCTGGAGTAGAATCACATGTTCCCTCATTCATGTCAAGAATCATCATCCAAATCTTCCTATGCACCATAGCTCCTTCACAAATAAACCAGCCAATTAACCTTCCATTTGCACAAAATCTCAACCATGGGACAAACTATACACTTTCAGATGATTGTAAATAAATTTATGAGCACCCTTTTGTCCATTTCAATATTTTAAGCAACCTCATATTTTAAATCCTTTGGTAAGGTCACTAACCAATATGGTGAAAAACTTAGGGCATAAAAAAGAAACAAGGTCAACTTACCACCTTCTGATCAACACCAAAAACTTCTCTCACACCTGGAGGACAATAATACACACTTTTGGACCAATTTTTGAGGTTTGAATCCTTTGCATACCCATATAACCATGAAATGGTTTTTGTCCAGCTAGCCCTTAAGCAAGGACTGTCATACTTGAGAGCCTTCAAAAATCGTCAACTTGCTCTCAAGAGACCTTCAAAGCCTGAAAACACCTGGAGCACACCTATATAAAGTAAACACACCTTTATATGCCACAAATTCATCTTGAACACTCACCAATCTCCATTTGACACCTAAAACCAGTCATATTGTGCATACAGACCTTGTGTATACCCCTGTCACTATGCCAAAACACCTTCAACTGATCATGGACACCTTCTAACATTTCCTCAACACCTTTTTCACATGGACACATCAAATGCATCTTGTTTCTACCCTTTTTTAGCTTCATATACCTCAAATGCATCAATTTTGCAAGATGAACACACACTACGCAGTGAACACTGAACAAAATGGTCAAATTGAACAAATGGTCATGAATGACCCCTTTGACTAGCTGAGCACATCTGAACCCATGGAATACACTTGGACAAGTCCTCTCCACACTCAATATCAACCTTACCTTCATTTTTCATGTTTTTACCTTCTAAATAAAGCATCAAAATTTGACTAAAACATGCTTTTAGGACCAATGTCCTTGAATAGATTTCTTGAAGCTTTTCATCAAAACTTGTAGACAAGCTCATGAAATTGTTACTCCCTTTTAACCAATGACCTTCTATGATCAACACAAGGATTGGTAACATAAGAGCATATATTCCATACTAAAAAGGTATTGGTCTTAAAGGACCAATCAGTAACTCTACATATCTCTATACTTTGTTCATCGCCTAGAGCACACACACTTGCTTTTACATATGAAAGATGTCTCCTAAGAAGCATAGATATAGATACCCACTTGTCATAGAGGGATTAAAGGTCCCAAAACTTATGATACTCCCACATCTCCATGCTCTCACTTGACTTATAGTCCTACCTCATCATCAAATTGACTTTGACAGGGTTTTTAACTTCATTCTTTCTTTTTGACTCAGAATCCTGCTTGATCTTCTTGTTCCCTTGGGTAGATAAGGATTGTTATTTGACATTTGAATTTGTAACTTGTTTTGTCATGATAAATAGTCCATTTTGAATCTATTTTTCATTCATCTCCTTGGGTCTCCATTCGTTATGGCTCCTTTTCTTCATGTTATGATGGTCATTCTTTGAAGTAGAATTTTGACCATTCCTATAAAACCTTGCTATGTGACCTCTCTCTTAACAGTTGAAATAAATGAAGTTTCTTTGATTGTACATACCTTGTGTATGGGCCATATGATGACTCCTTGAAGTTTTATTATTCCATTCATACACATGATCATATGATTTCCTGATGAAGGCATTACAAGACCTTATAATATGACCAATCCCTTGACACATATAACACAATATGTTATGCTTTCCTTGTGGACTGTTTGAATGTCTTTAGTGATGATAGTCTTCATGTTTATCATTATCTTGCTTGTAATTCCATGCAAATATCTTACTATGAGCTTTTATCTTACAATCAATGATCTCATGTCCAAAATGATGATAAGAATAGCAATAACCATTGAAGGAGTTATCATACGTTAATGCATTAGGTTGCTTGATTTGATTTAAATTTTTGTATCTTTTGAAGTTGTCCTTCTTATTCATATTGTCATTCTTTTTATCTTTACTAGTACTCTCCTTAGCATGTTTAGTCTCTTGATATATCATCATTGTCTTCTCAATCTTCTTATCCTTTTAAACATCTTCATGGAACCTTAGGCCTGATTTGTCATTTGAGACCTTTTCACTACTTAACAGGTCATTAAGATCAACTATACTTTTCTCAAATTTTTGATATGTTCCAATCTTGCTCATAGATTGATCTAGTTTCATCTTCAAAGAATCCATCTCTAATTCATATTTGACATAATCTTCATCCTTCATCTTTACCTCTTCACCAAGGGTGCAAACCTGAGTTTCAAGATGTCAAGTGATCTCATCATGTTCTTTGACTTTATTACTCAACCTTTCTTCAAAGAAACCAATTTTCATCCTCATAGGTCTTGATCAAGGATGCTTGATTTTTATTTTTGCCTTGTAGAAGTTTCAACTCTTCAAAGGTATTCAAATATTTGTCTTCAAGAGTAACTTGCTCATCTTCTTCCTTTGAGCTATCTCCACCAAAGAGATCTCTACCTAAGGAACATTCACCTTCATCATCCCCAAGAGCCATGAATAATGTCTCCTTATCCTCATCATGAGATGAATCATCACTATCTAATGTGTTTCCCTCTTTTTCAGTAGACGAGTTACTATATTCTTCATGGTAAAGGCTCTTACTACCTTTGTATGACACCTTCTTGCCATTCCTTATGTTGAATAACTTTTTGTATTTACTGTGACCCTCAAGTTTCTTGTGTTCATCCTCATAAGTTTCTTTGTGTTCAAACTTGCCTCTATCTAGGCACTTAACTGTAAAATGACCAACTTTACCACATGAAAAACATTTAAAATGAATCTTCCCTTCATATTTACCTAATCCTACATTCAATTTTCTTGCAATCATGTCTTCAAGTTGATCTTCATTAAGATCAAAGTCTTCAAGACTTAACTTGATCTTCTTGATTTTTGTCTCCTTGATCACCTTGAAGGCTTCTTCCTTCTTTGGTGGTTTTTCCTCATTGACTCTCATCTCATAGGCAGTAAGGATGTCATGCAATTCATCCATCTTCATCTTGGTGAGATCATGACTCTCTTCTACAACAAAAATCTTTGAATCAAACTTGAGGGTGAGAGACCTTAATACTTTATGTACAAAAATAGCTTCTTTAATCTCCTCTCTAAGACCTTTGATCATGTTTACCACCTCATCAACCCTTAGCAGATAGGATGCCATGTTATCTTCTTCCTTAATTTTGAGAGCCTCAAATTGACTTCGATAGGTCTGTAATTTAGCCAACTTAATCTTTGAATCTCCTTCATAGATGATCTATAATTTATCCCATATTTTCTTGGTATATTTTTAATGGATTACCTTGGTGAACTCAACCTATGATATGCCACAAATGATATCATTCATAGATTTATAGTTGTTCTCACTCAACTTCTTGTTAGATGCACTAGTTGGAAGAGTAGGGGTTGTGGAATAACCGTCCATAATAAATTTCCAAATGTCAAAACCTAGAGACATGATGTAGGTCCTCATCCTTGCACTCTAAAAATAATAGTTGTATCCTTTGAATAGTGATGCTTGCCTAATAGAGAAACCACCTTGTATTTGATGACTGCCCATTGTACCTTTGATCACCTTCAAGTGGTTAAAATTTGTAAAGAAGGTATGGCTCTGATACCAATTTTTAGAGGTATAATCACTGAGTGGGGGTGAATCAGTGATGCAAACAATTCAATTCCAATTCCAAAACTTCAAACTCTTAACCAATCAACAAAAGCATTTATGAAGCATATAAACCAGTTATTACAAAGAACAAAGGAAATTATGCAAGATCAACACACATAACACATGGATTATGTGGGAAACACTCATGGGGGATAAAAATAACTCTCAATTCTTCAAATAAGAGGAATACAGTCCTATAAGAGATTTACAAACATGAGACTTTAGTGAAGCACCCACTTCATAAGGAGCACCAATCCCTAAGCATGAACAAGCACCCACTTATCATAGATGTTGAGTACACACACAACACCTTCTAATATCAACACCTATAGATCTCTAATTACCTTTCAATATAATGGATTAATAGTGAATATCAACTCTATTCAACCCTTCAAGCCTTCACACACAAGCAATGCATCCAAAACAACCTTTTGGATCACTCTACACTTCTTTGCTTATCCTCAATATTCAACCCTACAAGAACATTATAATAACATAAAAAATATGACCTCTAAGTCACACACTTATCTTATCTTTAATCCATCTACCAAGCACACTCAATCTTCTTTTTTATTTGCTTGTCAACTCTAAAAACCTTCATCTTTGTTTATGCTCTTTAAAGAGCCTTCATGATCACCATCTTCTTAGTCAGCTATAAGGCATACCTTAATTCTTAAGGCTTATACCATACTTATAATAAGATCAATTTCACCTACATAGGTCATATGTATCTTTGATATATCACCCTTAATCAATAACATCTTTCAATTAGGCCTAAGAAGCCCTTATAGGTCCATGGAGACCTATTCATCCTTTTAACACTTCACCGAGCAAAACTAGGAACACAAGACCACTTTAAAGCAGATAGGTCCTCACCATATGACCCGTAAGACATTTTAAAGTGATTAAATTAATCACTACACACCTATGCATATGCAAAACCTATCAAACATTTTCCTTGTACATGAAAACATCGTGAACGAACCAAAAGTCAACTTCCAAATAATGGTTAATAAATGTAGGTGTACGACCAATCAAACCTCAAAATCATTTTTCACGGATTTCCCTTGAGTTTATATACCACTTTTATTTTTATACTACCATAAAATTCATACATCATCAAAAGTTATTAACAAAACATTGCAAATTGGTCTTCCTTTGTAAATTCAAATATTTGAATTCCAACAGCCACTTTTTATTGCAAATTTGACTATGGAAACTAGTGAAATCTACCTGAGAGACTAAATTTGCACTACCATAACTTTTTAAAGACGTCATTTCAAGACTTTAAATTTAAAACACATGATCTAGGCACAAATATAAACAAACACATGTGATCAGTTTCTTTTGACACTTTCACATATGCAAATCTTGACATCATCAATTTGCTTAATTAGGAAGTTTTGCCAAGATGACTAAGATAACCTAGATGTTCACAAGACTAAATAAATGAATTTATTTCACTTATAAAATTATACAAATCACTCTTTAATCCTCATATGACCCCTCAAACATGGTCAACACATCACTAATATCCATCATCTTGCTTAATTAAGCAAACACTGCAAGGTCCATGCATGATCAATAAGGCACACGTTGTCATTGAGAACCATGGATAAAAATAAAATCATGAACACTCTTGGCCACCTTCAGGACATCATTTACAACACCTAAATAATATCCCCCTTTGTCATTGAGGTCAACAGTTGTAAATGTTTTCAAAGCCAATAATAAAGCTTATGCACATACTCTTTTCCCTCTACAAACACTTTCTCCCCCTTTGAAATTATCTTAAAGTGGGCTTACTTGTTGATACTGAGGACCTATAAATGTTTTCAAATCCAACATCAAGACATCCCCCACTCAAGTTATCTTATCATGACAATTCATCCACTCTAACACTATTCATCCCCCACTCAAGTTATCTTGTCATGACAATTACATATAAATCTCATCTAATTACATCACAAATTTAAATGCAAACTCAACTTTAAATAATTTACAATACAAAGATAGGGACGAACCACTACAAAACCCTTGTTATTATTTTAGAAGGCAATTAGTTAACATTCCATCATTATTTTTCCACATTTATAGTGAAGTCAGTCTACTTCATTGTGATGTTGTACCCTACCATGATATAGGGAGAATCACGTGGGAATTTTCTCCATAGAAAAAAATTACTAATAAAATTATGAAATGATACTTGTTGCCCAATAAGGGGGTTTCCCAAACACTTTTATGTGCCCACATTATCACCATATTTATTATCGGTGACCACATAAGTCCCACTCACTTGACAGCTATCCACACTCCTTTTCCACACATGTCCTTCCTCCTCAAACCTTGCCTTGCCCATTTTTAATCTCACCTCCTCATTACTTTCACTCACTTTAATGTTATTGTATTCCTATTTTAGTGTAATTAAATATATAAGACTTTTATACTTATAAATAAAAATATTAAGTATAAGCCTTATTATTTTGATTTATCTTTACTATTTTGATTAATAGATATTTATATGGTTTTTCGGTAGGTTTTTTAATGAGAGGTGTTTTATAATGGTATCTATGGTGATGGAAAGTTGTAGCATAGTGTGTATGTTCAATTCTAATTCCAATCTTAAATTTAACGTGTATTTGACCATCATTGAAAAAAAATCTATTTAAAAACAACTTGACTAATATTATTATACTATTGTAACGTTTTATCAAAAATATCATTTATGAACCATGCTTCTCTCATTTTTAATAATATATAGTAACATATTATTTTAATTAATGGTAAAACACAAGTTTTTTGGAAATAGGGACTCTGCCCTTAACAATATAACTTGAAAACATGATCTTCAAATCCATATATAACAAAAATGTATATAGAGAAAAAACCAACAAAAACCAACATAATAAGAACAACATAAAAGCAACAACTTCCACAATAGTTGCACAAAACAAAAATGTATCAGGACCCTTCCAAACTTATTTTTCTTTACGATCTGAGGGTTATATTAAGAGATGTTAATTCCTTCTTCTGTCTATCATTCTTTTTATTACCTACCATAGTCCACTTCCCCCCATCATTTGGAAGGAAATGAATGGACATATCCAATGAAGCTTCTAAATAATTCAATGGTAACCACACCAATGAATCCCTATTTAAATCTTCACCTCCAATTTGGTGATATTTATTTTTCATCCCCAAAGGGGGAGGAATTTGTGGTGCTTGTTCAATTTAATTTTGGCACAAAACCATATCTCCATCTGGTTCCTCTGAATCACTCTCATAAACCATGAAATGTTCAGGTAGAGCTTCCTTCCACCAAGAGATACAGGTAGTACACTTAGAAAATTTACATGAAGAAGTAAGATGACCGGTTTGATGACAATTTATACAATGGAAAGACAATGTCTCAAAGTTGAGAGATTGCTTCCAAATTCTACTTTGAACCTTCAAATCCATGGACTTAGGAAGATCTATGGAAACATATAGATTAACTAAAATTTGAGCAATAGTTGTGTGGTGAATAACCTTGGGATCCATATTCAATAATTTGCCCAATGAATCACCAATAGCTTTGAAACAAAAAGGAGTCCAAAATTGTAAGGGTAAAAAGGGCAGTCTTACCCAAATTGGTTTGACGTTGAAGGCCTTAAAATGAGGGTTGAATGAAGGAAACCATGATTTGCAGGCCAGAACTCACTGGTTCCAAGACCAGATAAGCCACTGAACATATTATTAATACTTATATATAATATTATTTATTTATTATAACATTTAATAACAATATATAAATAATATTATATATTAGTTTATAGTTTATAATTTATAATATTTTAATATATCGTATCATATAATATTTTTATATAATATATTCAATATAATAAATCATTTAATACATTGAACCACCATATCACTTTGAAATAATATGTAGAGACTAGGGGGGAATGTTTATGGCCCTGGTGGTAGTTTTTCCTCTCCTCTATTTATCAAATAAATAGAAATTAGCACTATTATTACAAATACAATCATTGTTGTTACTATTGTATTGAGAAAGATAATGAAAAAAACTTTGATGAAATATTTGTATCCATATATATATATATATATATATATATATATATATAAAATCTTGCATCAGTTTATTTTATTATATAGGTGACATCTTTCATTGAGGAAGCCTTTCCATTTTTTGTCTAATTAGTTTTAAAGTCATCTAATATGATTGTATCCGATCAAAAAAAATAAACATGTCAATAAACTTTGCATGAGTATCTACTCAGGTTTATTCAAGTCCATCCCTTGAAATATCATACCATTTCCCCTCACCATCCTTGCCCAACTCACCTTGAAGTCTTTCACCTCTTTTTGTTCTTTATGGCCTTGCCCTTCCAGAATAGTTTGCCATTGTTCAAGCTTATGTTGAAACATGACATCTCCTTCTCACAA
Source organism: Torreya grandis (assembly GCA_037957365.1). Taxonomy (NCBI): domain Eukaryota; kingdom Viridiplantae; phylum Streptophyta; class Pinopsida; order Cupressales; family Taxaceae; genus Torreya; species Torreya grandis. The sequence continues at coordinate 2,644,916 of JARHVA010001261.1, read as the reverse complement.
TGCATTGTGATGCCTTATGAAGTAACATACCACATAATTTTCGACGGTCAGCGCCACTAGAAATATAAGATTATTGTTGCTTAACATTTTGTGTACAAAATTTCAAATGAGGTCAACAATCATGGGTTTTGAGTTGAGTACAAATGTTGATTTACACTATTTTGCTTTACAAAACCCCACTTTATTGAAACAAAAAATTACATCCCTTCTAGCATAATTCACACCTTTAAGGCAACTGCTAGTTCTATTTTTCCCTAAATGCACACTTGTAGACATCCCGTTTACCTTTCATTGCATTTGGGTTTCAAACTCAATAAAATAAAATAATAAGTATAAGGCTTAAATTATTTTGGTTTATCTTTAATGTTTTGATTAATATACATTTAGATGGCTTTTCAACAATTTTTTTTATGATTAGATAATTATAAATATATACCTAAATTTTTTATTTAATTTGATAGAATGAACACCCCTTACTGTTTAGCATTAAATCGAAGACTTGGTCAATCCAAAAAAATATATGATAAATTATATATAACAACTATGAAGTTATTATCTTATATAAAACAACAACAAAAACAATAATAAAATTGTTGAATTTTGAATTGCTTACATCGTAAGCCTATAATTTTGTCATAAGAAACATTTTATTATTAAATTTATCATTGATTTACGAGTAAAAAATTATGAGTAGGAAAACAATGTCATGGGCCTAGGATTGACAATTATTAAAATTATAAAAAGACTCATACGTCTAGGTGTTACTGTATATTAGGACATACACTTAAATTGTATGAGCTAAGATGCTTTTTTATGGATAAACACTAACATATGTGCACATCATTATCTCTAACTTATTTATAAACTACTCACAATTAAGAATATATTTTTAGAGGTTATCTTCAAATTAAGGTCAGTTTAAATTGAGTTAATATCCCTAAAAGATACAGATTCCTTTTAAATCTAAATCTCCCTACTTATCTATATAGGAAACTAGAGGGAAAAGGTGAAAGAAGTATTTTAATCTATTAGGAAATCCATCATAATATTTTGTATTGTATTTTTCATGTGGGGAGGGCTTGCACAACTCATCTTTAATATAATACAGTAGTCAATCTTATTTAATCACATTTGTGATTATTTACTTTAATGTTTCACATATATGAACATGCAATCATAGGTGAAAGACAAGCCAAATTACCTCTTCATAGATCTTGGAACTTATACCATATCTGCATATCATGGTCCCTCTTCATAGATATTGGAACTTATACCATATCTGCATATCATGGGCCCACCTAAACATTCTAACATGTTATCAAAACATTCTAAACCTTCACATTGTTGTGTTGATAATTTTCATCTCTAGAAAATATCTTCTATTTTATTTTATGATTTTTCTGTCAAAAAGCATTTCAAGGACATTGTTGGTATCACCACTTTTGGAGCTACCTATAGAGGTTTTAGACATTTCCTTATATTGATTTTGACTTTCATTTCATTACAAATAGAGCTACGATGCTCAATTAATGGAAATTTGAAATTTTCCTTCATCATGCATTTTTTTGGCAAGGATTGCCATTTTTCTTAGTTTTCCTACTTTAAAAAAATCTATTAAAAAAACTTGATTAACATTATTATAACATATTAACTTTTTATCAAAAATATCATTTTATAAACCACGCTTCTCTCATTTTTAATATTATATAATAATATATTATTAATACTTGTATATAATATTATTTATTTATTATAATATTTAGATTGAATATTATATAACAATATATAGATATTTAATATATTATTTTATAACTTACAATATATAATATTTTAATATATCATATCATATAATATGTTTATATAATACAATTTTATAATATATTCAATATAATAAATTATTTAATACATCAGACCGCCATATCACTTTGAGAGAGTATGTAGAGACGAGAGGGGAAATGAACTCAAGGCCAATAAATGACCCAAAATTGGCAATGCTTATGGCCCTGGTGGCAAGTTTTCCTCTCCTCTTTTCATCTAGTAAATATAAATTGGCATTATTGTTACAAATACAATCATTATTATTACTATTGTATTGAGAAAGTTAATGAAAAAACTTTGAAATATTTGTATCCATATCTATTTATATATAGCATCCTACATTAGTCGATAATATTATATAGGAGACATCTTTCATTGAGGAAGCCTTTCCATTTTTTATCTAATTGGTTTTAAAGTAATCTGATATGGTTGTATCTAGTTAAAGAAAATAGACATGTCACTAAACTTTGTATAAGTATCTGCTCGAGTTTGTTCAAGTCCATCCCTTGAAATATCATGTTATTTCCCCTCTCCATCCTTGCCCAGCTCACCTTGAAATCGTTCACCACTTTTTGTTCTTTATGGCCTTGCCCTTCCCTAACACTTCGCCATTGCTCAAGCTTACATTGAAATGTGATATCTTCTCCCCATATCACATTGTGACGTTGTATGAAGTAACATACCATATAATTTTTGATGGTTAGCTCCTCCAGAAATATAAGATTATTGTTACTTAACACTTCATGCACAAAAGGTCAAAAATCATGGGTTTTGAGTTAGGTACAAGTGTTGATTTACACTCTTTTTGCTTTACAAAACCTCGATTTACCAAAACATAAAATTACATCCTTTCTGGCATAATTTGCACTTTTAGGGCAACTGCTAGTTCTATTTTTCCCATATGCACACTTGTTGAAATCTCATTTATCTTTCATTACATTTGGGTTCTAAACTCGATAAAACAAAAGAATAAATATAAGGCTTATTATTTTGGTTTATCTTTAATGTTTTGATCAATATACACTTAGATGGATTTTCAAAAATTATTTTTATAATCAGATAAATATAAATATATGCCTAATTTTTTTATTTAATTTGACAGAATGAATACCCCTTAATGCTTAACATTAAATCGAAGACTTGGTCAATCCAAAAATAATCTTATAAATTATATATACCAACTATGAAGTTATTATCTTCTATAAAACAAAAATAATAATAATAAAATTGTTGAATTTTGACTTACTTACATCGTAAGCCTATAATTTTGTCATAAGAAACATTTTATTATTAAATTTAACATTAACTTATGAGGAAAAACTTATGAGTGCGAAAAAAATGCCATGGGCATAGGATTGACAATTATTAAAATTGTAAAAAGAATCATACATCTAAGTGTTACTGTATATTAGGACATACACTTAAATTGTATGAGCTAAGATGCCTTTTTATGGATAAACACTAACATATGTGCACATCATTGTCTATGCCTTATTTATAAATTACTTACAATTAAGATTATCTTTTTAGTGGTTATCTTCAAATTAAGATCTGTATAATTTGAGTGATAGAAATTCCTTTCAAATCTAAATCTCCCTACTTATCTCTAGAAGAAACTAGAGGGAAAGGGTGAAAGAAGTATTATAATCTATTAGGAAATCCATCGTAATATTTTGTATTGTATTTTTCATGTGAAAAGGGATTGCACAACTCAGATTTAATATAATATGGTAGTCAATCTTCCTTAATCACATTTGTGATTATTTGCTTTAATGTTTCACATATATGAACATGCAATCATAGGTGAAAGACAAGCCAAATTCTCTCTTCATAGATCTTGGAACTTATATCATATCTGCATATCATGGGCCCACCTGAACATTCTAACATGTATCAAAACATTCTAACATGGTATCAGAACATTCTAAAGGTTCACTTTATTGTATTGATGATTTTCATCTCTAGAAATTATCTTCTCTTTTATTCTACAAGTTTTTTGTCAAAGAGCATTTCAAGGACATTGTTGGTATCACCACTCTCAGATCTATCTATAGAGGTTTCAGACATTTCATTATATCAATTTTGACTTTCGTTTCATTACAAATAGAGCTACGGTGCTCAATTAATGGAAGTTTGAAATTTTCCTTCTTCATACATATTTTTTTGGCAGGGATTGCCACTTTTCTTAGTTTTCCTACCTTTAAAAAAATCAAAATGAAAATAAAGAAAAATCCCAAAACAAAGTTTTTATTTATTAAGTTTCTTTCAAAGTATTGTTCTAGCCTCTATGACCATCTATAATATTCTTGGGCAGGTCCCATTACAATGCAACCTAACGCCCTACATAAGTTTTACTTTGCATGCCACCATCCTCTATTCCTTTTGAATTTCCATTTGTTATGATTTTGTCAGAGCCCTCAATGAAGTAGTTCGCTACTCGAGCTCCTCAAATCAAGTTTTTCAAATTTTAAAAACTTTTTGTACAACCTCAGATTTTTCTTACTACATCTAAATCCCCTTGAAACTTGTTATGTAGTGCACTCCATCATTTACATATCTCAATTGAGCTATAAAACTAATGCCTACTAATTTTGCCACCATTTCCAACTTTGTTATTATTCAATTGTGTAACAGAGTGGCTCCTCTATTTTTAAATCCATTAGTTCTTTGAAACTAATGCTTGCTAATTTTGGCGCCACAAGAAATTTTATAATAGATGACACCCACCATTTCAAGAAATTTTATAATAGATGACACCCACCATTTCTAGAATCACCATTGGTTTTCTAACAAACTAATAATCACTAAATTTGTAACCACCATCATTGTTTCTGAAATCTAGCAACCATTGATTCTGTCAAGAAACCAATAGCCTCCAATTCTCTGCTTACTTAACTCGAACTGGAAAAAAAAAAATTTTAGCTAAATTTTTCTGACTACCACAATTTTTTTGAAATTTTAAACCAAAAAAAATGACATGTTTGGGCCATTAAGCTTGAATAAAATAATCAGAATTGTTTTCTTAAATGTAGTTTCATAAAAATAACATAAGGGCACAATTAGCTTCTTAATTTTCAATCAACGAAAGTAAACGTGTTTATGCAAATCAATATTATTTTTTGATTATATTCTTGCATGTAAATTTTGGCACATTAAATAAATAGAAATGCAAGCTAATTTTACAACATCATTTAGAATTTTTATATCCATAAAATAAATGCTAATTGATTTCACTCATCTTACAAATGCCTCTTTTAAATCTTGAAAGAAATTAAAGAATATGGTTCTAAGAGTTTTTGGAATTAATATATAATTACAATTATAATTATAAATAAAAATGAATATATTAGCATCATAATATAATAGTATGTTTCAATTTTTGACATTTTTAGGTTACATATACTCGAATTTCCTTCCTTAAAAACTTGAGTTTAGTTGATTGAAATTAATAAAATATGTGTTTTAGTTTATATATACGAAGATAAAATACATCAAATTTTTTACAAATAATTGATTATTATTTTAAATGTTATTTTATCATTCACTGTGACACTTCATTATGTACAAAATTATTAAAGCACAAGTTGACCCTGAATTTTGATACAAAAGACGAAAACAATAAGGGTAAGTGTGAAAGGGTGTGTGTGAGACACAATCCTTTATACTAGGAAATTGTAAACAATAAAAAGGGATGATGCATTCGTGTTTTATCTATTCTGAATTGAATTAAATCAGACTAATATAAGTAAACTATCAAAATGGAAATGTTGCAATACACTATGCTACCAAATTTTACAAAATTTTGAATTTGCTAAAAAAAAGTAAATGAGACTAAGAATATGCAAACCTCTCTAAAATAAATTTAATGATGATTGTGCAGGGTGATTATGATTGAAAACTACTTGAAAAGACCTAAAAATAGTGTCACATTTGAAAATATAATTTCAAAATGTGTAGGGACAATGTTGTGCTATGAGGATAAGGTCACACCATGGCCTTATCTTATGACTAAAATCATGTCTTGGTTGGTTTTGCCCTTGATTTCTCGATCTAGGTATGTGAAACTACTTACAAGAGTTTTCTAATTGTGTGTGAGAGCTGAATGGATGCACCTAAGACTTGAAAAAGATAAAACCCTAGTCTTGCACATGCACTATATTGAAATCAAATAACAAAAAGGGGTAATGAGGTTAGGGGAATATTTGAACTACCTTCAGAAAACCCTACGTAATCTAAGTGATGCCTGCATAGCCTAAATGGGCCTTATGCTGATGTAGTTCTCTTTCCTAAGGTGATTGTGATCCATAATTGTGAAACTATATGAAAGTAGATGTAATATTGATTGAAATGTTTGACAATGGATGCCCTTGACCTACAATAAATGATATTTATACTTAGCCTATGATTGTTGGAAAGTAACATACTTGAAATTGAAAAAAATAGTGCTCTTTTGCTAAGTGTGTAGTAATTTTTAAATAAGCTTTCTAGGTGTGTTTAAGTGAATGCCTTGATGTGATTTTATAGGGATATCTTTAGAATATTTCCATTAAATGACTTTACAAAATGCGTGGGAGAGTTGTTTTGAAACATCTTCATTTGAAAAAGCAATCATTGAAGCACAGGGGATAAGGTCGTGCTAGGGTACAAGGCATAACTACGGCCCTATCTAGCCTAACACGGTCTTGTCCTAGAAAGACAAAGACTATTTGAAAATATTTGGCATGGGCATATAAGCAATTTAGGGTTGAATGTGGTTGAAATAAGGATGTTTGTATGATATTTACAATGTTAAATAGATATAAAGGCTCTGCCTACACTAAATTTTTCACTACAAAATTTAATTATCATTAATTATTTTGTAAATAATTTTATGTAAAATGTAATTAGTAGTAGCATTTATTATAAGTATTGGTGCCCACCAAGGAATAACGACACACACTATAAAATGTCATGAAGTAAAACTTAAATATTCCATCATAACGGTAAAAGTAATTTAGGGAATATTGTATGTAGTAAAAAGCAAATATTCATCGTAAATGGTCAGAGTAACATCAAAATATTACCATCATACTAAATAGGTCCAAGGTCAAGGTTATCTAAGATAAATATTGTTTTATTTGTAATGATTCTAAAAGACTGATACCATAATTCTTTTAGAAATTTTGGTCTATTTTTATGAGAAGTCTAGGAAAAATTAAGTGAAGTCTAGGAAATATTTTGCTTATTATGAAAAGTATAGGAAATATTTGGTCTATTATTAGGAAAATTCTAGGAAATATTAATATAAGTCTACTATTAGGTGTTTAGGTGGGGCTTATATTTCACAGGTTATGCCATGTCAATACTAATCTTACTTAAGATTGGTTAGAGAGGATTATTGTCTTATCTTCGAATGAGGTGGAATACTTTGAGATTCTATAAAAAGGATGCATGCCCTCCCACTCACATATATAGACACAAATGAGATACATTGACACATGGATATGATATGAGCTACATGTAGAAGAAGGCACACACAAGGAGATAATAAGGAAGACAAGAAGAAGGAGAATCCTAGAGTTAGAGTGTGAAGGAAACTATTGGGTTATGTGAGCTTGAAGTTTCTCCTAGAAGGGATGTCAGAGAGGCTAGTGAGTGGAGTCCATACAGAGGTGGTAACACTCAGTGGAAGCCAAATTCACCTTTGGGCAAGATTGTATATGCATAATTCCTATAATATAGTTATTCCTTTCATTTTATTATTGTGTAAATTATTTGTACCATATTTCCTATTGCCTTTGTATTGTGTTTTGTTGAGTTATCTCTATAATCACACCACCACAACCAAGTTGTTCATTGATAATACAATCATAGCACAAAGAGTTCCCGATGAACGACTTCTTGAGTGTGAGATTGGTTGACACTTTTTGGTTTCATTGCCAAGACCATTCCTTGGTGGTGGTAGCTTTCAAATTATGTTGAGGGTTAATATACAGTTATTGTTGTAGTAACCTTGCTCCCACCATGAGAGTTTCCTATAGTTAGTCTACTATTATTGTGGTAGTTTCATTTTAACCATTCACAGTGTTCACCATAGTAACTGGGATTTCACCATGGCCATTGGAGTTTCTATTTTAAAAAGTGTTTGTCATGGTAAATTAAGTTTTTACCATAGTCAATTCAGTTTTTAACATGTATAGTGTTTGCCATAGTAAGTTTAGTTTTTACTGTAGATATACTAGTTTCTAAAATGGTCATTATTCACCATTATTGTAAAAGAAAAAGAAAAAAAAGTCATATCCTTTTGTACCTCTTTTGAGATGAGTTGTGGAGCTAGCACAATAAATTAGCTCAAAATAAAAAGTTATGCAAATTTTGTTATAGAAAAGATTGAAATTTAGATCAATAATGATAACGTTCTAGATCATGGCATCATAATGATAATCTAAGCAAAGTAGTATTGTATGATATATGTATAACTAATCATACATAGTGTCATGTCTACATAGATGTTAGCAATTAGGAATGAAGTGAATAAATTATCATAACTAAGTACTTGATATTGATACAGAGCTATCTCAAGAAGATGCATGATTTGAATCATGACATCAACTAATTGGGGAGATGCATGATATCTATCATGGCATCATAAACAATAGTAAACAAGAGTCATGGCCATGACACATACACAAAGAAATCATGCAAAAGCACACAAAAATAATAAGAAGGCCAAGGGGCCATATACAAGGGACATGTTATAATGTCACTCACACACATATAAACACCTAATAAGGCCTAGAGACGCAAACAAGGGCATGCTCAAATGTCCATGATTCATAGCAATGAATACACACAAAGTATAAAGCAAGGAAGAAAAACATGATAAATATGCATGAATTAGTGAAATTGGTCTACATAATCAATTGGTAACTTTAGCATTTTCAACAAATCAAGTATCCAGTAAGATAGAAATGTGAAATTAAGTGAACAAAAATGGAAAGATTTTGCATGATGTATTTTACTATAGTAGGAATAAAAGGGATAGTCATAGAGTGATAAAACCTTAGTAGAATATGCCCCCAATAAACTTATTGTGATATACATAAGTTATAGAAGGCATATGACTATTTTGATCTTAAAAAGTAGAACCTATATTCACTGGGGGGATTCTATTTTAATTAGATAAGGGTGCAATGTATGACTTTCTAAAGTAGAGTGGTTTTGTCTGTGTAAATTATCTGGGTTTGAGACAATATCACCACCTATAAGTGCTTCTGAAAGTGACAACCTATATGTTCTAAAACTCACTCAAGTATATTTTGAATCATTTTTAACATAAAATTAGATATAGAGAAGTACTGGATATACTGAAGCACAAATCAACTGATGTAAATGAACTACAAATATCATGCATAGATCATAATTTTTATAATTTTTTATAATTTTCTATTTTTGATATATATGTAATCGAAAAGGAACAATATACACTTAATATTTTCAAACTTTATCAATTACTAATACTTTATCTCTTACAAGAACCTATCAAGTCTCAATCTCTCTGAGTGGATGCTTTAAAGGGTACATCGTGAAAGGGGTGGGAAAACCATTGGTGCTTTGCAATATTGTTGTCCCTTATACCATCACTTGCTACCAATCTAACCTTCTCTTAGACAATTACCTAAGCTTTGTCTTCTATTTTACACACTCTTCCAACCATTTACTTCCTTCGTTAGCCCCTTCTTAAGTCAAAAACCCTTTTTGATGGTTTACATTATGCTTTCAGCCTCATCGACCTTGTACTCAAATTGATAAAACATTTTTAGGGTCTAGGTCAGCCCCTGGCCAACCTAAACTAAGATCTAATTTATTTTTATCAATAGTGATACAAAGTCAATTGGCCAACCCTATTGGCTAAACTTTTAGAAAGGTTTAGGGTTAAATTCAGTTATATATACACCTTCATTTTGCCATTTCTTAGAGAAAGCAAGAGTTAATTACTCATTTGTGCTTATTTACAATATGCTCTTCCACCATTATACTTGAGGAGTTATATCTTATGGTCTACACTTGGAGAAGAATCTTGTCTTGTGAAAAAGTCTTGGATGTTTTGGCCTTTCTAAGTGATCCTTACAAACCACAACAACCTCTTGCAAATCATCTTTGGCCAAGGGAAAAATTGAGTCTTGACGGGTTCATCTTCAAGGTAATTATCTCTAACTTTACTCCTCTATTCTAGTAGATAAAAGTAGCATAAGTAATGGCTTTTGAATATATTGCTCTCTCCATGCATTAGGGTTTTACCTATACATAGCTTAATTAGGTTTCTCTTATACATGTTTATTAACCCCAAATTTATGCCACAAGATTTGGGGAGCACTAGATTAGATTTTACTTTACTTGTCATTACACTTAATGAATATGAAAACATAGGACATAGCTAGGGTTAGTGCATAGTGTTGCTTGACTAGAGGCTTTGAAACCCTATCTAGTTATGTTATTTTGGTAAGAATCCCTTGGTTAGGTCAACTATATCCACTTGGTCATGACCCTAAATATGTAATGTATCAACATTTAGAAGTGTAAGTAATATTTATCTTCTTCGAACTAGGATTGATTAATAGATCGGTTCTATTTCTCTTTGCATGCATTTTGGTGAACCTGACATGAATCAAACCCTTGTAGGTTTTGTTTCATGCTCTCATTTTATCATCATATTATATTTTTATATTTTTACAATACTGTATCAAACCAATTATTATAGTTATAACATTGTTTGCACAAGTTTAACACATAGTCTCTCCAAAATGACTATGTTTTGTTAGTGCAGGTCTTCCCCAAATACAGGTTACTGGATCAATCGGTTCAGCATAGTATTCTTTTTTATCTCCAAATTCACGTATATAGTCAAACCAATTGACTCTATCTATAATTATCTTCTATCAACATATAGATCTGTAAACATAGTCAAGCCATTCGACTCTATTCGTAACTTCTTCTTCAGTATACAAGGTTTTGAAAACTTCATAAATCCAATCAACCCTATGAGTATGAATCTAGGAATTTGACTCAAGAGAGGATGGTTAGTATGTTGTTAGTTTTAAAATGAAAACAAAATGAAAGAAACACACTAATAACATAACATCTCTAGGCCTAGAGACTAGGGAGAGCTTGGTAACAAAACAAATGACAAATACAACTAAAAATTAAGGAATAAAACACAAGAATTCCTTCACTTTAGATGCTCCAAATGCCTTTTTAGTAGTGGACTGCTCGGCTTATGCTCATGAAGTCCTTGACAATGGAAGCTTGGCTACCTCCATCTCTCCTTTGCACCTTTGGCTTGTGGCTTGGCTTGGCTTGGAATCAATTTGGCATGGTAACACTAATTACAATGGATCCTTGAAGATATTTGTGCATTATAAGTTTGCACCAAAATAGCTTAGAAATGATGTTCATGGCCTCTCTATTTATAGATTTTTTAGAATGTCTAGAATCAACCTGAACCATCCATCCTGAGATTGAGATGTGTGGTTGAGGACTAATTCAATTTTTAGAATTAAGTTTTTAATTATCCTCATCATGACATTGGAAAAAGGGGAAATTAATAGGTATGAAGGGCATCATGGAAGGCATTGATGAGGCATGAAGGGCATGAATCCTGAGATTTGTGGCATTTATGGCCTAGGTATGTCTTCTCAAGAAATGAGGTCTCTTGATGATGCAGATATTCAATATTCATTTCCAAAAACAAGTTTTCAACAAGTTTTCATGGAATTATTAATTATGACTTGATTTGAGTCAATTATCTCTTAAGCATGATTAAGCACTTTGTGCATAAATTACTCGAATTGATCATAATGCCTTGTTATTGGTCCAAAATTTGACTGGATTAGAATTGGTAGTCACTGTCAGATGCATTGGAACCATATTCTTATTTAGAATGTTACCAAAAAAAAATAACAAAGGCATGTGTCTTGTGCAAAATATTTGATAGGAAAGAGCAATCCAGAGCACCTAGGTGCAAAATTAACATTTTGAATCAGAATGATCTGAGCAAAGTTCGTTGCCCCATAAATTGCATTGCCCCATTTAGGGATACCCTAGCCAAAATCAACACTTGAATATGTTAGTTTCATATCATTTACCATGTTTTAGTGTTTTTAGGCCAAATTGTGTATTTTGGATAGAAATTGGTCAAAAGCCTGGTTGGAAGTTATCAGCGGCTAGATTTAGGTGTCTACAGTTAGTAGAATTTTGAGTAAGCACTTGAACATCATAGCATAAAATCTTACAACCTAAACATATTCAAACCCATACATGTTCATTTGTTTCTCTCTCTGTCATTTCAGTTTTCTTTTTTCAGTACTATTTTTCACAAGTTTGCAGTCTATAAAATTTTAGACCTACAACAAGTTGGGTCAACCTGTTCGACATAGTTCTGTAGTCTATCTTCCATCTATAAGACATAGTCCACCTATTTGACTGTGTTCTTATATATCTCAATTTTATAGAACAATAATGATTCAATCAACTCTATTTTTCTCCGTTTGCATACAATGTCATTTGAACCGACTCTGTACTCTTTTAAATCAAGGAATTAACCATTATTTGTTAGTAATTAATTCACATTTCTTTTTCAGTTGCTTGCATGTTTAGAGTAACAAACATAGATTAGATAAGTAGTTTTTTAAATTACCATTTTAGTGACACTATTTTTCTTTTTTACACACACTACTAAATCACTTTTCATTCAAAAAACATTAAACATTTGTCTTCCCAAGGCCTACCTACTTGGATTTCATCACTAAGGGGGAAGCCAAATTGGTTTTATGGCCAAATATAAACACTTGGTTGATGTTATATATTGGAAAAGTACCCAACACCCTTATCACTATAATATTGTGAAGTGAGGGTGTAAGCCCCAATACCAAGCTAGTACCATAGCCAATACAAATCTCTTTCAACTTAAACATCTTGAAACTAGCCTTAGATTTATTTCTAGTTCCTTATTTAATCTAGCTTCCCAATCACATTCAAATTAAACTTTATAATAACTTTATAACACTTAAGATGACCAATTAGTTAGAATTTACTTTCCAGTTACTACTTGCTCTTTGATCATTGTATGTTGTATTATAAAACTTGCTTTGCCCAGTGTTGGTGCAAGGTTTGTGTTGTGTGTTCCAATTAGACCGGTAACATTGATCCAATTGTTTGTGTGCTTAATTTCATTTTGATTTAAAATTATCTTGAAAAAATTTCCTCCATTTCAAAATAATATCATTTCTATCGATAGAGTCTCTTACAAATTGTTTAGCCTTTCTACCTTTAGTACATAATCAACCTAACCAACTGTGTCTCCTTATCTTCCTGTTCAGCCCTTGTCTAAGCATTACACAGTCAACCTATTCAACTGTGTCTTCTTATTTTCTTGGCTTGTTCCCTATTCATAAGTACATTATTGACCCATATGAATGTGTATTCTCTTTAACATGTTTCAATTTCATCCCTTCCAACACATAGTCAACCAACTTGGCTGTGTCCTCTTAGTTTCATATTCTATGAATTTTCTTCCCATACTTTGTCGACCCAATCAACTTTGTACCTCTTGGTTGACTTTTTTATTTGTCTAGCTGACTCTATCCTTATTTTTCACTTTTGTTTCCTAATCTCAAATCCTTTCATCAAACATCATGAAATCTCCTATCAAAATCTTCTTAGATAACCTGAATCCATTTAGACACTATATGGGGTAATATTTTCTTCCTCTCTTTACTTATAAAGAGTATCCTCACTCTTGGATTAACACTTCTCCTCCCTCATCTTTAGATTGTAACATGGTTTAAATCACTCCAAAAGATGAGATTGGTGAATCATATCCTTTTCATACCTATCAAGACAATTCCCATTTTCAAACATCTCACCACAATGTGGGGGCAATTGACACAAGTTTGTCCAATAACCCCACAATGAATCTACCACCTAATAATCCTCCCCCTAACACTAATTTGGGGAATACTCTGACAAACACCAACCCACCAATTGATACCACTCATATTCTTGCATAGATAGTGCAAAAAATGAACATAACACAAACATCTAACACCTACCAAATGATGCAACTACAACATCATTTGATCAACATGGCTAATCGACCTGTCGTTCTTCTCCCTCAGAACAATCAAAATTTTATTCCTTCACCTCTTAGAGATGCCTCAGGGAATGTCATCACCCAACCTATCATGCACAATAATATGCTTCAACATATCCAAAATGATCCTTTAGCCCCTTTCATTATCTCTATTAATGTTGTGACATATCTCCAACTATGAAATATGATGGGACTATAGACCCCACATCTTTTCTTAAGGAATTTGGATGTCTTTATAAGGAATGGATCCAAACTAATACTTTCATCACAACTATAATTTTAGTTAAAACTTGCATCGATGATGTATTAGAATGGTACAATCAACTTCCCAAACATTTCATATGGCAACTAGAAGATTTAGTCAATCCTCTGGTTAAAGAGTTTCATCATTATGATCTCCCAAAAATTGCCTTAGCGATTTCATCAATGTTAAGCAATCTCCCATCGTATCAACTCATGACTTAATCAAATGATGGAAATATTTGGCCCACAAATCCAATCATAACATGATTGATAACCATTTGTTTAAACTCTTTATATTAGAATTAACTCCTTTGCTTTAATACAAAGTTCAAACTTTTGCTCCCCAAACGTTAAGTGAAGCTCTTGACCAAGATAAACGTCAAGACTTCTTAATGAAATAATTTCAACCTAATACCATAATCATTAAAGGATATTTTCAACATTTAACTAATGTGATAACCGGTAATCCTTCTCAATCCAAACCAAGAGTAGCCAAAGCCAATAATCCCCAACCTTCTCATATGCCATTAACTGTGTATGAAATAATTGTTAGTGCCCTTTAAACCATTCACTTACCCCAACAATTCTCCCAAATGTTATGACCCTAATAAATTTTATTGGTTCCATGCCAACACAGGTCATTCCCATGAAACATGTATAGGGATTACAAAATTTGTTATCTTCTATATGCTTGGTGATTAATTCAATCGTGAATTCATGATTCAACTCCATCGTCAAGAATACATTAATGCTTCACAAAAGGGACAAGCTCCCAAACATTCTTCTTCTAACAAACAAAAATCTTTCTCTACATATAATTTTCAACAATCTAAACAAGAATATTTATGCCATTAACATCGATTATGACCAATATTACACCAATTCCCAATATGTCAATGTAGCTAAGGTCAATTATCAACGTAAACCAGCCCATAAAGATCCTGCCACCAAACCTAAGCAACCATCTTTGTAAGAGTAAATTATAAAATATAGTACCACTACTCACCTAGCTTAGGAAACCAATGAAGAACCATCTCCTCATTCTAAACTTCCAACTACTACCCTTCCTCCTAAACCTATTTTACCTTCTAAGACTCATGCTGGCTATTTCTCTTCTAAAACCCATTGTAACTTCTTATAAGAAGTCAAATCCATGCCTTAAAAAATACTCTCATGGAGTTAGTTCGTACCTCTCCTTATCATCATAATTTACTCATGAAACAACTTCAAGAAATTGAAGATCCATCTCCTTTAGAAGAGGAACTATCTTCTCACAATCCTCAACCAATCGAAGTGCATACCATTGAATCTGTTTGTCCTTATTTGAAACCTTCATAGAGTTCCTCAAAGAATTCATAATCAATGATGAGATCCTATTTTGAGTTGATGATCCACTCATGTTTATTAAAATAGCCATTAATACCACCATCATTTATAAATTACTAGTAGACAAAGGGTATGGTATTAATGTGACATCCCTTTGGCTCATACAACAACTTGGTTATAAGAAAGATTATCTCAAACAAACTTACTTGACATGTCATAGATTTGACAAAACCAATCATAATCCACTTGGTTATATCTGGCTCCCTCTTAATCTTGGATCGAAGACTATATGAACTAAGCTTATGGGCCTTAATTTACCCTTATCTTACAACATACTCCTAGGATGCCCATAGACTCATCGAATGAGGGCCATCACCTCTTTTGGCAGCCAATGTATCAAGTTCTTTCATAATGGTAAAAGGTATAAATATGAGGTTGATCCTAATCCATGGAGTATTTAGCTTCCAAATCCCAAATCACAATATTAGATTCACATAATTCTAAACATCAATAATGCCCCCTTACCTGAATTCATCAATATGAACTTGGATTTACATGTCACTCTTACTAATATTGATGACGATGAGCCCAATGATTTACACAATACCTGCAACACTACCAAGCTACCTCCTTACATCTTAGAATGGTTACTTCCCTCTTTATTACCTCATGATCACACCATCCCTCTTATTGATACTAATTTCCCTCCTCCATACAATCCTCAAGAAGCATCTTACATAGAAGATCACTTCATGTGTAATGATTATGGAGTGGATAAATTATTTCAATATCCTTTAATCATGTCTCCACATAAATTTAATGATCTAGGCATCTCACCTTCTAAAGTTCCTTCCAAGTCCCAAGCATGTATAATTTCTCCAACTTATGATGATAACTACATAATGTCCTAAGCTCAATCACAAGATTTGGATGTTCAACATTATAAAAAAACTCTAGCTCAAATACATGCTTTCAATCATGATGTTCATACCATTTTAATAGATTTTGATTTAACACCTGAAAGTCATGTACATCCTGCTAATTATCCAATTCTTGATACCCCTTGGGTGGTGGAACAAATCTTAACCCTCTCACTTTGGGAACTTACAACATCTTCTATACCTTCTATAAAACTAGTCATTCCATCTGATCTTCTCCTTATCCATAATGCTAACGATAAACCAATTGAATTAGATCAACCTTCTTCTCTAATTAATCCTACTCCTAAGATCACCCTCGATGCAAAGGCTATAGATGTATGTCAAATATGTTTTAAATGTGATCACCATGGTAATAAAATTATTGACCTTGAAGTGGATGTGGAGTATTATGGCCCTCTTCCCACTCTGCCTAGCGATGAAACCATTCTCGAATTATTGCATGCCTGAGAACCTCAACTTCCTCGACAACATCATAAACTTGGGAATTTTAAACAAAAAACCCCTCATTTTAATAACTTCATCACTAACATTAATCCTAAAATAAATCCCATTTCCTTTTTGCCTAATGTGATATATCATTTCTAATATGGAAATGTTATGCTTATTGAGGAAACTACAAGAATCTAATATGGCACCCCATCCTACCCTCGACCAATCACAGTATTTCAAGAACTTACACCAACTGAACATGATAGCTTTATTTTATTCTTTGATAAGTATCATGAGACTTTTGATTGGTACTATAAGGACATGATTGGCATTGATCCTAACATCTTTGTGCACAACATCATCACCTATCTTGATGCCAAAATTGTGTGATAAAAATAGTGGAAATTTCCCCTCAACGTTTCCAATTTATGCCATAAAGAAATCATTAAATTTTTTGATGCCAATTTATTAAACTTGTAGCCTATTCAAAATGGGTCTCAAACATGATCCCTGTTTACAAAAAATGTCACCATGGTGATTTGCATTTGCATCGATTTCCATAATCTTAATCTTACTTGTCCCAAGGACAACTTCCCTTTACCTTCCACATATGCCATCATCAATTCCATTGATGGCTATGAAATGTTGTCCCTTATGGATGGTTTTTTGGGCTATAATAAAATTCACATTACCCCCAAATATCAATATAAGACAAATTTCACCACAGAATGGGGCATCTTTATTATGTTAAAATGCCCTTAGGCCTTTAAAACACCACAACCACCTATCAATGGGCTATGACCCACATTTTTCATGACCTTATCCATATTATTGTGAAACCTATGTGGATGACCTCCTTGGTAAGTCTAAAGCCTATAAAACTCATCTTTTTGATCTTGTTATAATTTGTGACCATCTCATGAAATATAAATTTAGACTAAACCCCTATAAATGTGTTTTTAGCATCACATCTAGAAAATTGCTAGGGTTCTTAGTCTCTCTTCATGATATTGACGTCGATCCTACTAGGATCAATGCTATTATCAACATGCCCATTCCTTATTCCATTCTAGATATTTGTACTTACCTTGGCAAGCTCGGGGCAATAAGATGATTTGTCCCCAAAATGGCTTATCACATGCATTATATTAATTTTATTCTCAAGAAAGGTAATGCTCTCAAATGGATGAATCCTTATCAAAAATCATTTGACAATATGAAAGAATCTTTGCTTCATCCACCTACCCTTTGTCCACCTTATAATAATCATCATTTAATCTTGTACACTTATTCCACACCTGTATCAATGGGGGCAATGCTTACCCAAGAAAATGATACAAGAAGAGAGTATGCCATCTATTATATCATTCAAGGTCTAATTGACTATGAAAAACATTATACAAAAGTAGAATGTGATTGCCTTCACATATATTTTCTAGTTGAAAAGCTTCGTCATTATATGCTTTAATAAACCACTTATGTTATCATTCATTTTGATCCACGATGTCACTTTTTCTCTAAAGTATTTCTTCTTGGGGACATAATTGGTAAGTGGTTGATCCTCCTAATGGAATCTGATCTCCGCATTATTATGCAAAAAGCTGTTAAAGGACAAATCACTGCTGACCAACTCTTAATAACTCCCATACCTGCTACTGATCACCTTCAAGATAGTCTCACTAATGATAATATCCTTTATAATGAAGATCTTAATTAGGTTATATCTCTTAAAAATCAATTCCATAATTTCATTACTGATCTTGAAGAAATTAATCAAGAAGATTACTCTATCCTTCAAGATACTACTAAATCTAAAGTAGTCATCGAAGAACTTCTCAAAATCAATGTAGATTTACACAAAGATACTTAGACCCTTCATTTTGAAGGAACCAAATGCCTACAAGGAGTTGGGATAGGTTGTATACTCACTATTCCTCTTGGTAAGATTATCCCTTTGGGATTTTTCATTACATTTGATGTTAGTAATAACATGGTGGAACATGAAGCATTAATCCTAGGCATGAGAGTGGTACTTGATTTAGACATTACATATTTGCATGCTTTGGGTGACTCCCAACTCATTTTTCAATAGGTTAACAGTGATTATCAATGGAAAAGAGAAAACCATATTGCTTATCATCAAATCACCATTACTCTTGTCGAATAATTCACTTCTTTTACCATCAAGCCCATCCCTCGAGATCAAAATTCTATTACCGATTCACTTGCTTCTTCAGGAGCTCTATTTTATCTACACCAAGTTCTTACTAATTCTACCTTTCTTATTCAAATAAGAAAGTCCCCATCTTCCACTCATTCACAAGATTAACCTATCTGTCATATTGAGGTAGTCACCATTCGATAGAGCTCATGGTACAAAGATGTCATTCAATTCCTTAAGCATCAAACCTATCCTCTAAATATGGATTCCTGTGAAAAGAATTGCATTCACAAACAAGCTTTTAAATATGTCTTTCACTATAAATCCTTTATTATCACAACATTGAAAGTACCCTGCTCTATTATGTTATGAAAGAAGAGGTTTTTCCTTTCCTTGAATAAACACATGGGGGAATTTGCAGTGGTCACTGTAGTGGACATGCTACAACACATAAAGGCTTATGCATGGGTTATGTTTGGCCTACTCTTGAAAATGATGCCATCAAGTTCATAAATAATTGTAATCCTTTCCAAATTTATAATGATCTTATCCAATCACCACCAGTTGAGCTCCAAACTATGGAGTCTCCCTGGCCATTCTCAATGTGGGGATTAGATCTCATAGGCAAACTGCAAAGATCATAGGATGGGCATGTCTTTATCATCATGATTATCAAGTATTTTACCAAATATGTTGAAGCCATGCCTCTCATCAATGTCACTGGAACCACCATTTATAAATTCATCCTCAATAAAATCATTTGTCATTTTGGAGTTTACCATACTATCATTTCTGATAATGGCGATAATTTCAAAAATAAAGACATGAAACAACTTTGTGATAATTCAAAATATCTCACAAGTTTTTCATGCCCTACCATCTACAATGTAATGGCCAAGTTGAGGTCACTAACAAAATCATAAATAAAATTCTCCAAAATACAATCATAAAACATGCATGGATTGACATCTTCATCTATATCCCACTCAGTGGGCCTATCACATTAGCATATACACCGCCATTGGTGTAACACCATTTTTACATGTCTATGGCTCTGAATTTGTCCTCATATTAGAAGTTGATCTTCCATTTATTTGTATATCTCTTCATAGTATCATACTTGATAAGGAATTATGTGAAGCTCACCTTCATGCTCTATATATTCTTGATGAACATCGTCTTTTTGATCTACAACACAACTACCAATACAATGCTCACATCGCTAAAAAACATAACAAAAGGGTTAAAGTTTGTAATTTAAATATTGGTGATCTTGTCCTTAAATTCAACTACACCCATGACAAAGAAAGAAAAAATGACCAAAAATGGTGGGGCCCTTATTTAGTAAAATATATACTTGGTCTTAACACATATCACCTTCAAACTAATGAAGGCCATACTTTCAAATAGCCCACCAATGCATAATTTTTAAAGAAGTATTTTTCTTAGATCCTTCCCATTCTTATCATGCTTTCGATACGTTATCTTACTAACACTTTTTTCAGGATTTCTACATGGGTCTCACCCTCTGCAATAGTTTCTCTTTCCAAAAACCTTAGTCCCTTATTTTAGTCCTTTGGTTTCTTTTTATCACGAGTTGCATTATATAACCATGGATATGACCCGATCTTCCTCATGACTTTATTTGCTATTATTTTTTTACTTTCTAATAATTTTCACACCCCTTGGGTTTTTATTTTATGAGTTACTATGTAAGACCATGGCTAGGACTAGGCCTTCCTCATAAATACCATCTTTCTATTTATTTTTCCCATGATTTGTGCACCCTCTTGGGTTTATATTTTATGAGTTTCAGTGTAAGACCATGGATAGGACTAGGCCTTCCTCATAAAATCACTATATTTAATTAATTTAATATTACTTTTCTATAATGTTTTAGCAATGGCTACAAGTTTATGATCCCATGTTCTTATCTTTAGCTTTTGCTTCTTTTGTCGATAAAACCCACACAACAAACTCTGCTAGCATGTTTCTGATCTGTAAACTATACTGATAAGCACAAAGTGATGTTTTAAGTATGAATACTGAATTTCTCAAAACTTATCAAATTCTCAAAAAACTCAAAAGAACTTGCAAATTGTTTGGCAATTAATATTCTCGGTTGCTGAGTTGGATCGAAATTGTCAAAAAACTTTAAACTTCCATTCACTAATTCAACCAGTATTTTAATAACATTGTGTTATAATTGTCAAAATAAAAATTACTTGCATGAGTTCATTAAATGAAATCAGCAAACTGAAACAAAATGATGCATCAAAATGACAATTTACCAAACACAAAATGTGATAACGGAGTTCAACATATTTTGCCTACATCTCCAAGTCTGCCCAATAGTGAGGACCATTTCTATTAAATTTGTGCAACAAATGGCTTACAAATTTCTTGAAACATTACACGCTTCCCTCAAGCCTGATCTCTGACCAAGAATTCCACCTTCACTGATAAACTCAAGCTCAGTCACACAAAATCCTTCCTTAGTCTTCAATCCCCTTTCGAACTGTGCTTAAGTCCCTTCAATCAAACTATTGGTATATCCAAAATAATAATAATAACATTCTCTTTTTAATTAAAAAACATAATTATAAAGGCTTACCCTCTGTGTATAAGGTCGAATATTGGAGAAAATCCCATTAGCTAGCTATCTCCAAGCTTAAAACAAACTCTCGACCTCTTAAAATACAAAAACACAGTCCTGCCCAGGTTAAATTCAAATACAAATTTGTGCCTTTATACTCAGTTCAAAACCTATAGCACAAGCGGTCAAGGCTAATCAATTTTGGGCAGTAGGTCAAGGGTTCAAAACCACCTCCCACCATCCTAGGTGCTTTGACTTGGCCTCTCCTTGTTGGGCATGCTCAAGCTCTCCTCCCTAGGCGCCAAGCATACAGTTTGAAATGTTCTCCTCCTTGTTGGGCACGCTTTGACTAGTCTTTTATCCCACATGTGTGGGTTGAGCGATTCTCCAGCATTTAAAAAGGGTTGGCACCTCCTTTGAATCTGCCAAAGTCCTCTTTTCAAGGAGACTTAGCGCTAAGTTAGCATGCACGTTGTTCAAAATGCCAAACATGTGCCCTTGGACTTGGTCCTTCCTCTGAACTCGCCACCTTGGTCAAAGAGCTTATCTCACGCTACCACGTGGCATGTTGATGACGTGACATGTCATCAAACCAATTTTTTTGCAACCCTTAGCATTTTGCCAAGTGTCGACCTCTGATAGGTCCAAATGTCGATATGTTTCTCGAAACATGTGCCACATGTCGCAAGTGATATTTTTCAACAAATCTTCAAATGACCATATCTTGAGCATCCGAACTCCATTTTGTGAACCATGAAAAGCGTTGAAAAGCTCTCAACGATCTCTACAGTGTGCCACCACTGAAACTCTAACTTGAAACCTTTTTTAGAACCCAATTTTTGATCAATTTCCCTTCACTTCTAACATTCTAATGATAAGGAATCACACTTCACTATCATTTTATCCCTTTTTCACCTTTGTCACATTTTTTTTCCATTTGGAGTAATTCAAATTGTTTCATATTTCATTCCTCTTGATTTCCTTTCCTTTCATTCCACGCTAGTTAAACCAAGGTTGAAGTTAAGATATCACTTTTATTTCACCTGAATTAACAAGAATATTAAACACCATGCTCTCTAAGTTCTCTTTCCTATCAACCAAGTCAAATTTTTTCCAATGATAGTCATCTTTATCACCTATGTTTGGTTATCTGAATATGTATGGAGGAGGAATAGAAATAGCCATCAAAAATTTAAAATCCAAATCATTTGAAAGAAAAGGCAATGATCAAAAGGCAACATAAAAAGTTAAAAGTCAAAATCACACCAAAAAATATGATTAATAACACATCTCCTATCTCTAATCGATGCTAAAACTCCACATTTGGACTCATGATAGAGTCAAGGTCTAATGGGTTGCATTAGGCTAGTAGATTGGAATAGGAGAATTCAAAAAAAAATCTATAGTGTTACCTACTTTCTCATGCAAGTACCTAATATTAATAGTAGACCAACGACTCTATAAGGGGTCATCAGGAATGGGGAACACATTGTGGGAAGGTAGTTCCATTTTACTTTTCATGTATATAGCCTTCATCGGATGATATTCATACTTTATATATCCTTCATTGGATGATATTCATACTTTAATGCTGAAAGTCCTCTTGTTTTGATAAACCTAATTTAAAGTGTCTTGACTTCAATAATGAGTTTCTCTACCTTAATTTTTCTTTCATTTCCCCTCCACCCATTTTATTTTACCCCTTGATAGGTAGGTGTGATTCTATTTTTTTCCCATTTCTTTTATATTTTCTCTTCTGCATATCTTCAAAACATGCTAGCACTACGTTGTTTCAATTTTATCTATCCTTGAGACAAAACAACAATATTTAGTGACTATGGATTAATTTACTTACACCATGGCTTTACATTTCTAGACTTGCCTTGCTTTATTTTACCATTTTCCATTTTTGTACCTCTTTTTTTTTAACACTTAAGTCTATTTCTACTTTTTCATTACATTTTCCATTGTTGAATGAGGTTGGCTTGTTACTTATCACTCCCTAGTGTTGTTTTCCCTTTCACACACTTTTTCCATTAATGATTACATAAGGAGTGTTACTACTCACTCCTCAATGTTGTTTTACCATTTGCTTGTCCATATTTATTTAAGGATTGTTACTACTTTCACATTGATGTTTGATTATCATTTTTGACAGGTATCCTTGGTTTGAATTGGTGAGTTTGCCTTACTCAAGGTTTAATTTTTTGAGTTTTTCAATCTTTAGTAGCTTTGGCTTTTTGGTTACCCTATTTACTCTAAATTTTTTGACTTGGTCATTTGGTCTTAACATATAATTTATCACCCCAACTTACCAAATTTCAAAATATGTCTCATCTATATTGCATTAATTATCTTAGCTTTTCTGCATTTGTTTATTTTTTCTCTTTAGTTTTGTATCCTTGGGTTTGTCCAAAGCAGTCTTTGCACCCTCCACAATCAAAACTATAAACACAGTAGAAAACCATCAAATGATAAAAGTAAATCAAGGTACGCACACATTACTTTTATTTCCAATTATCTCCCTTTCAATTATTTTATACTTCAAAATACTATAATTTACTTAGCTTCAATGTTATGTATTGATATGTTCTTTTCTCGAAACACCATCCCTTGTTACACCTGAGTGACACGTGATGAGAATCAAGTGGGAAATATGTATAAACATATTATTTTTAAACTTTATCAATTATTGATGCTTTCTTTCTTGTAGGAACCCATCGAGTCTCAATCTCTCTAAGTGAATGCCTTAAAGGGTGCATCGAGAAAGGGGTGACCAGACCATTGGTGCTTCATAAGATTGTTATCCCCCATACCACCACTTGTTACCATTCTAACCTTCTCCTAGACACTTCCTTAAGCTTTGAATTCTCTCTTACACACTCTTCTAACCATTTACATCTTTCATTAGCCCCTTCCTAAGCCTAAAACCCTTTTGATGGTTTACATTACACTACTGGCCCCATCGACCTTGTACTCAAATTGATAAAACATATTTAGGGTCTAGGTCATCCCTTGGCTGACCTAAACCAAGGCCTAGTTTTTTTTATCAATAGTGATACATAATCAATTGGGATGACCCTATAGTGTAAACTTTTGGAAAGGTTTAGGGTTAGATGCAGCTATATATACACATTCATTTCTCCATTTATTAGAGAGAACAAGAGTTAATTAGTCATTTCTACTTATTTATAATCTACTCTTCTGGTATTCTACTTGAGAAGTTATAGCTTAGGGTCTACACTTGAAGAAGAATATTATCTTGTAGAAAAGTCTTAGATGCTTTGGACTTTCTTAGTGATCCTTAAAAACCATAAAAACCTCTTGCAAAGCACATTTGGACAAGGGAGAGATTGAGTCTCAATAGGTTCATCTTCAAGGTAAGTATCACTAACTTTACTCCTCTATTTTAGTAGATAGAAGTAGCATGAGTAATAGATTTTGAATATATTTCTCTCTCCATGTATTAAGGTTTTACCTATACATAGCTTAATTAGGATTCTCTTATGCATGTTTAGTTTTATTTTTACTAACCCCCACTTTGTGCCACAACCTTTGGTGAGCAATATATTAGATTTTACTTTACTTGTCATTATACTTAGTGAATGTGAAAACATAGGACCTAGCTAGGGTTATTGCATAGTGTTGCTTAACTAGAGGCTTTGGAACCCTCTCTAGTGATGTTATTGTGGTAAGAGGTCCCTTAATTAGGTCTAGAAAATCCATCTTGGTCATGACCCCAAATATCTAATGTATCAATAATCAAAAGTGAAAGTATGATTTATCTTCTCTGAGCTAGGATTGATTAATAGATCAGTTGCATTTCCATTTGCATATAGGAACATACTAACCAATGACTCTGTAAGAACCTCACAATTAATATTTCATTTGATTAATAGATCAGTTGCATTTCCCTTTGCATATAGGAACATACTAAACAATGACTATGTAAGAGCCTCATAATCAATAAGTCATGTACCTAACATATGGAGGATGATCTGTTGTAAATGTAAAGTATCATGCCATTGTGAAGTAATTGGTCTCAACTTAGAATCTAAAAATTGATATGTCTCTATAACATAAGTGTCATTATCTTGATAATAATATGTAGTATTTTGTATATGTTGTTTAGCAACATAAACTCTAGGACTCTTCAGGACCCATCATGGAGTATAAGAACTTTGTGTTAGTGCTCTTAGTGAAACACTCTTAATGCATTGTAATATCAATATAGAATGTGCTGGAGTAGAAAGTGGCTATCTAAAATCTATGACAAATCACTTATTAATTGGATTTTTAAGGATAGGTCTCCTTGGAAAGTTAACCACTTGCTTCTGAAATCTCTGAGTAGCTTGAACATTTTTGGGTTGTTCAACTAATATATGTTGTATATGATCAATAAACTTTGGTTCCAAGTGGTATTCATATGGAAAACAAAGAACTATGATAACCTTATTATCAAAAACTTATTGCAAACATTTGTGTACTATATAGGGAACTACATGATGTTGTTGAATCCAAAGACATATTTTGACCAATTTTGACCCCTAGCTAAACATGGTCAACCCCTATAGGTTGAAAAAATTTCATAGGGCTCTCCAATATTGTATATAGTTATTTTGGTCTTGTAGTGGTCAATTAAGTCCTTGATTAACATTGTTTAAGGTTTGGTCCCTTCATGCATTTGTATAGTTTCAAAGGTCATTCATGAACTAATATTATTGTCATGTGTGGTCAAGGTCTTAACATTGTGATGAGTCATAATATGAGTTGTGTCATGTCTTCAATGTCATATATTAATGCACTAACCATCTACCATATTTATCATGCACCCCAAAATTTATTAAGTCATTATAGGCCAAAATTTAAAGAATGGTATGTACTATTCTCAAGGATAAAATTTATAAGAGAATTTATAATGTGCATGATGTCAGAGAATAGTCAAAATATGGTCAGGATCATATTAGCTTGTGATATAACAAAGATAGAAAATCATGCAAAAGAAGTAGTTTCAAGTCACTTGTATGACGAAGAACATCCATCTTCAGGTGAAAATGTGTATGGTAATGTATTTTCAACTTTTCCACATGGAAAATGAGCTCACATAGGTCTTTAGAGGTCAACTAATTCAGAGAAATAGTCAGGAACCCAATTGAGCTCTTCACAAGCTCAAGAAGGACATAAGTTTTTATTTGTTTCATGAACATTTAGAGGAATTGGATAAAATTATAATAGAGATAAGAGGGACCCCTCATGGTCTTAATATTCATGAAAATATTTTGAGATTTGAGTGTTGAGCTACATGAACCATCACTAACAAGATAACTAGTAAAAATTAACTAGTCAACCCCATACGCTCATGTTTTACACCATTTTCATGTAGTTTGAAGATAATTGAAGCATGGTGAGTGTTTTAGGGGGTCTATATAGGTATTCACATCTATTTCATGCATGTTTTCATCATACTCACACATGTGAGATTCTATGATATCAAGAGGAACCTCTATAAGATATGTCACAATTTGTATTTTGAATTTTTTTGGGAAGTTGATAGAGTTTAATGCATACAATGTATGGTTTGATGTTTTCACCATATTCTCATCTCATTTAATCTTCCCAACATGACTGGCCATTCCCTACACAATTATCCAAATATAATTCATATCATCAGTCAATTAGATTGTGTATAAGTTATTTGCATTTAATGGTTTGTGAAGTCTTAATCTTCCATTATCAGAGGTGTGTGATGGTCTTGACATCTTGAGATAGTTGAGAAATCAATGAAAATATGATCTCAGATTTAAACAGATCAATTTTACACCATGTGTAAGCCTAAAACATAAAAAATGCAGACCTACAGGTCTACAGATGTGTAGATCTACATTTTGTGATGAATTGTTTGAAAAAGACATCAAGGTTTGATTTTAAAAACCTAAATAATAAGGATATTATAGTTCTTAAACATTTTAAAAGGTACAATACTAGTGGATAAGTTGTGCTCATGGGCCCAATGTCAAAACACCATAAACACACCTACAATTAGAATTGGCAAGATCGGAGCAGTTTGAGACCTTGAGTTAACATGAAGAAGATATAAGAAATACATGTGTGATGAAGGAAACCTAGATTTATATTCAGATAAAATTTTATCTCTCACAATGTAATCTCATTGGACAATCAAGTGCATTGTGAAAGTGAAACTGAACAAGCCTATTATAGGTAGAATATGGGAAAGAACATTTATGGTCAAAAAGTGCTAACATGTTTGTAGATGGGTTGAATGTAAAGAATACTTCAATGAGTTTCAAATATGTATCAAAGTGTCAATGATCTAACTGATAAGTCTAGGTTTATAATCTTGATATTCAAAAGACTCTCAACCAAATCACCACCTACATCCAGGTCTAAGCAGATGTAAGAAAGAAGGTATATACTTGTGGAGATATGAGGTATTAAAAGAATTGAGAAGGTTCAAAATAATTTAAATAAGTTATCAATATAATTTAAAAATTATTTATTTTTCTCATTGACTTGTATAAGAGTTTTAAACTCCAATATGTAGTCAAACCCCAATCATCACCTACAGGTTTACCTAGGTAAAGCATGCTAGTTTCAAACTTGAAGAGAAGACATAGTGCACACAATGATATTGGAGTTTAGGTGAGTGAATGGACAACTTCAAAGAGGAATTTGAGGTCATATAAACACAAAATATGATCAGAGGAAGTGACCCAAACAAGACTCACTTAAACCTTACATACACATAGTTAAATCTACATACCTGCCTAGAATGAGAGGTGCTTATTTCATTTGAGAAAGAACAAGTCATTGAGAAGAAGAATGTCACATTGGAATGGTAATATTATTATAATAAGACTCCATGTAATGTTTAGACTCAACAAAAATGATGACAATTTTGATAGGCCTTATTTAGTCTTGGTAAACCTAAGGCCATATACATAGACCTATATGCACAATCATGATAATATTGATTTGTCGAGGGTAAAATGAAAACCTAAGAGGATTAGGAGTTGAAAAAATATGTTACAGACCCTAGAAGGGCATTAATAGGTAGATCAAGAAAAAAAATGGCCTATAAGAACTCTTCAAGCTCTTTTAGGTGCATGCCTACAATTTAAACTAGACTTTCTCTTTCTTGGTGTGACTCTGACCTGGTGTATGGAGTTTAATGGTTTTCAAAGATGATGAATGGGTCTCCACAATTTAACCTTATGGCATCAGTTGTTGGTTTAGGTCCCTGACCTTCATGAACATAGGTTAATGGTAGAGAACTCTCCAATGGCATAGAAGAGACTTGAGGAGCACCTTCTTATGCTTAGAATTATATGGACAAATTGTATGGGAACCTAATAACTCAGATGTAGTTGAGGAAACTTGCGTACTTTAAAATTATGGCATTATTTCATAAATTAAGGCCATAGAATTATGAATAATTGTTAAGACCTCAAACCACCTTAAACTCTCCTAAAACCCTAATAAGAACCCAGTGAGATAGATTAACCTCCAAAGTGCATGAAATGACTTGGATTTCTCTTGAAACCTCTTGGAAATCATTATCCACTCCAAGAAGAATATCTATGACTTTTATTTGTACCTGCACATTTATAGATGTAATAAATGTTGTATTTTTGTAAAGTTTTGGGATCAAAACAAGGTTCTTGAGTATATGAATGAATGAAAACCAATTTGAGAGATGTTTTGGGTTGTATTATACCTTTTCAAGTCCAAAAATCCATACAATCCACCCTGAAAGTGCTCCTACAGGTTTGGTTGTTGAAGGCAATGTAAAAAAAGCTTGAAAAAGGCTAGTCTCTTGGACCATTTCATGGTTCTCATATCTACACGACGTCTCAAAAGATAAAATTTGGTATGGATCATGTTCATAGGATATAAAAAGTAATTCACACATATTTTAGTGGTTTCACATGTGTGGGATAAGTCTAGAGCAAGTTCTCAATTTTTAGTCCTAGAGGGCTAATGGAGACCTAATTAGAGAGAGAGAACATCAGAAAAAATAAACTCAAAATTACTTTTAGGTCATTAAAATTGGCATGGATATATAAGGGGATACTGGGTACTCAAAAATATCATTAATTTTCAAATATCATTTGTATATCCTTCCACAAAAAGAATTTTGTGCATTTTCAGGGTTACAAGGATTTGAAGGCCAATGAGAGCTTAAGGTGCAAAATGAGGTCTTGGTGAGTCCTTGAGCCTTTAAAAGGAGTTTTAACAGGTGTGATAAATTATGAAGATGACTTTCATGAATAAATATTTCCTTGGTGAAAATGAAGTCAAGTTTTGAAGCTCTCAAACAAGGAAAGGCGTAATAGACAAATGGGTTTCAAGACACATAAGGAGTTGTGTAATGATTGCCTCTAAAATGTCAGTATAAGGGAGTTTTAAAATGTATTATAAGTGTCAAAGAGGAATTTTAAAATTAATTCATGGTGATATTATGATGAATAAGACCACTTGTCATTCTTTGAGCCAAGAGAAGGGTAGTTTTAAAGAAGAAGATCAAGGTGTCAAGCCAAGTTTGAAACTCCTATGCAATTTGGGAGATGAAACATCTTCAGAAGAGGAACACATCCTTGGAGATATATTAGGAATTTTATCTAACTCCATTTTTGTTTTTAACTCTTGTAGACACTTGGCAATTTCCCTCTTCTATGTCCCCCCCTCTCTCTCTTCCTCATTTCTCTATATATGTTGTCTCTTTTGGCATTATAAGACATCCACACATTAGTATGGCGAAGACCTAATAAATTGAATACTAAGTTTTCCTTTTGAATAAATATTTAAAATTGGTTTTAATTTATCAAAATTTTGTATAAGTGTGTGAAATAGTTTATTGTTGAGTGACAAGTGATAGTTCGCTTTCCTTGCATTCATCTATCTCTTTCATGCTTTGTGTGAGAAATATATCTTATAGCAGGTCATATGATGTGTAGCTAGTTGATTTGTGTTGTTTTTAAGTGTAAGGGGGATTATTAGTGACCAGTTATTCATCCACCTTGAAGGATACATTGCATTCTACCTTCATATTGAAACACTTTTGTTAGGAGAACTTTGGGTTTTAAGATTAGTTTTGTAAGTTATCTTCCATAATGCAGGTTTAAGTAGGATAGTGGAGTTTACATTGGTGAATCACCTCCATTAGAGTAGTTTCAATCTCTTTCCATCCCTTTTCCTTCAAATCAAGTAAGTTAGTGGTTAGTGTTAGATGTTATACATGGGAGGTAGCCCATAATCTATATATTCACCTCCTAGAATTGTTACCCACATCAAATGAGTTGTTTCAATGTTATCCCAAATTTGAGGAGGCTAGAGTAAACCTCCTTAGGGTGAAAATTTTGGATATAATAGTTTTTGCATGCTTGGTGTGACCTCATGGTATAAGAAGTTGTCAAAGGTGGATGTTGATATTGATAGATCTGAAGTTGTAAGAGCTTATTTCATGCAGTATCTAGCAACTCCAATAATTATTGGCTCTTGGTTGCAGACTAGTGCCTCAATTTCATGCCTAAGGTAAGAAAAATATCTTCTAATAAAGTCATTCCTTTTGAATTTTTAGACTTTCCTTACTATTCATTTAGATCAAAGAGGTTTGCTAATACTCTTTCATATCCAAAGAAATCCTTTGTTGCTCACATACCTATTAGGAAACTTTTCTTGGGTCCAATTTGCAAGATGGAAGCACCAAGGAACCTGCCATTTATTGCCTTCAATGGACATGGTCCTCTTGAAATTTCTCAATACGATGGCATTCATAGGTCAGTCCTTAAAAGTGTGCCTTTTTATATGAGAGAAACTATCATTACTCCTATTGAACACATAAGGAACATTGCTAATGTTTTCAACATACATAATATCACCGAAGAGAATATTTTAATTAAATTTTTGGATATTTATTTCAAGGAGAAGGCCCTTGATTGTTATTGTACTTTGGATCCAAATTATATCACTACATGGGACCAATTAGGTGATTCTTTGAGGAGGAGATTTGAAGACAAATTTGACCACTTGTCTTTGATCGAGTAACTAACTACTATAATGAGAACACCTCAAGAGGCCATACAAGACTTCAATACAAGATTTAAAAATACATGGGATAGGATCCTAATATTCATAAGGCCTACTACACACCATGATTTTATCTATTATCTCAAAGCTTTCAATAGTGACATATCCATGATGATTTAATTCATAAGAGGGGATACATTGCCTAATGCCTATGAGACTACTATAAGGGATGAGAATTGCCTTATACAGGCTGGGAAGATATTTTATAGACCCCTATTCCTTTATTTACTAATGTGTAAACTTATATGCCCACTATGGCTCTCATCCCCACACCCAAGCATAAACAAGCTGCCTCTAATTAGCAAAACATGCCAAGTGATGCAAATCTGATTAAGGCTCTTAGAGAAGAGAATAAAAACCTCAAGAGGCAACCAAAAAAAAAAATGGAGATATTTTCAAGGTCCTTACCATCCCTATCAGTGTTATCAAGCTCCTAGACCACCTTTTCAAGGCCACTCTCAAGGACAAGGGCAGTTAACTCATGTAAAGCAATACAAAGGTCAAAATCAGAATGTTTCTTCTACCTCAAAATACCTTGTGCCTATCCAAAATAACCTTGTGAAAGATAATGGAGAGAAACCTTCATGGGATCAACCTCATGACTCACCCACTTATACAAATGAGACATTTAATCAAGCTTATATGTCACAATGGGGAACAATGCCTGCTATGACTCAAAAAGAGGTGCCTAGTGTAGGAGAATGTAATGAAGAGAATGCTCAATTAGGGGATACCTTGTTGAGCTAATTTCAAGGACATTCATGTGTAGTCAATTACCAAGGGAATTTTAACATAGAATAAAATCCTATAGCTACAAACACAAGGTCAAAGAAGCGAGTGGTTGAAGAGGTACAAGGGATAAGTAGTGGTCCAAGCATGAACCCTTAAGCATATCGAGGAGCAGGTGTGTCAAGTACAACCCTTTTTTTTCAAGTAAATCAAATATTTTAGAATGTTAAGGCTTCTCTTATGTATCAAGAAACACAAGGACTTGGTGGTGCTATGGCTACTAGAGGACATGACAAGATTAACATCTCTCCTATGAACATTATTGAGAAAATGAAGAAGGTTCATGTAAGCATCCCAATGTGGAATACATTTTCCATTAATGGACAAAGATACTTGCTCCAAAATGAGCTCTCCAAGCTCAATACAACACCTAAGTAGCCTGGTGAAAGAGGGGAAATTTTAGAAAATGAATTGAAGACTAAGGATGGGTAGCCAATCAAAACTAAAGAGTAGATAAACCTCCTCCTTTCTACCTCTTTATAATCATTGGAGACTCATTGATTCATAATTATTTGATTGAAAGTGGGTCAAACACCTCAGTCATGCCCAAATAATTTGTTAACAAGTTGAATTTGAAATATGAACCAAATTCCAAGGGGGTGTTATAATTGGATAGATCAACTACCAAAATAATTGTCATCATCAACGATTTGTTGCTGAGTCTTCATACTTGTCATACCTTCTCTATCTCACAAGATGTTTTAGTTATGGATGTACCACCGCACTCTGATCTTTATTCATTAAGGGATTGTATTGCTGACATTGGGGGTACTTGACTTCAAATTGGTCCTATATGGCATTTAGGACCAGGTATGGTGCTAAGGTTTCAATCAAGTCTAAAACTTTAGCTGAATTTCATGTGGAACCTTATGTACCTAACACATCAAACATGAACTTCACTACCATGGAGGAGGGATACCATCCTAATGATTAAGAATCTTTGGCACCTCTTGATGGTATATTTGATGTCTACCTTGATGAGTGGGGAGTTGAGTATTATGGGTTTGATCCATACAAAGTAATTGAAGAGATAAGTATGGGAACATATATCATTCATGAAGAATGTGATGAGTTCCCTAAAGTAACATCTGATTTTAATTTTCAAAAGGTTGCATGGGGAAATTATTTTTTGCATATGGATGATGATGATGATGTTACAGATATATACTAGAGCATGGTACTCAAAATGAGGATGCAGCTCTGCCTACCAATGAAGAAGAAATCCATAAGCATGAGATTCAAGGAGGATCTGATGATATGTACCAGTAGTACCATGCCATAATGTAGGAATTTGAAGAAGTGAGTAGGCTTGTTCCTACTCAGAAGAGACATGGGCTTGATGATGAAGTCAATCATGAGTCTAATGAGCATAAAAAAGAGTGTGAAAGCCTTATCAAGTAGAGTAAAACCTTGGAAGCACATAAAAGTTTGTGAGGATGATGAGCATAATAGACACCAAGCTGATCCCAATAAACTTGTAGATGTATTTGGTAAATGAGAAGTCAAGCTTGATGAATTTTGATACCTACCACCTCATAGTCCAAATGAATGTGAGGTTGGGAAGAGTTTCATGACCCCTAGGGAGTAGATTTGGAAGTGCCAAGTGAGCATGGAAAAGATCAAACAGGTTACAATATCAAAAAAGCATTAAAGAGATCTAAATAAATCATTCAAAGGAGTTATAAGTGATGTACTTGTAGCTAGTAAAGACTTCAAGAATGGTAAGTAATGTGATCACCCCAGTGAACAAGTTATCATTGATAAACATTAATTATATGTTAGTTTATTCTTATAGAGCAATAATGATTCTGGAGGCATAGGTTTTGATCTTGGTTAACTTCAAGGCACTGTTTCACCACCTCAAACATTTTTGAGGCCTTGTACATAATAGGTTAGTTGTGTTTTTTTTCCATAAGTGCCTAGCATATTATTTTGTGTGAGGTTACTATTGTGTGTCTTCCCTAAATGCCTTTGGCATGTTGTCTTATTTCTTGTTGTGTGGTTTGGTGTGAGTTTGAGTCTTTAAAAGGTATATCAGTTTTAGATTACAGCATGAGAGTGAATCCATTACCTAATGGAAGGATAAGGACACTGATCTATAAGCATTGCAGGCATGTTACCCCTATGAATTGCTAATTTGTTGACCAATTTTGACCCCTAGGTTAAAATGGTCAACCCCTATAGGTTAATTTTTTTTATAAGGCTCTCAAAGCTTGTATATAGTTGTTTTGTTCTTGTAGTGGTCTCTTAGTGGTCAATTCAATCCTTGATTAACATCTTTTAAGGTTTGGTCGATTCATGCATTAGTATAGTTTCAAAGGTCATTCATGAACCAATATTGTTGTCATGTGTGGTCAAGGTCTTAACATTTTGTTGAGCCATCGTACGAGTTGTGTCATGTCTTCAAGGTCATATATTCATGCACTTTCTACCACGTTTGTCATGTACCCCAAAGTTTATAAAGTCATTATAGGGCATAATAGAAAAAATAGTACATATGATTCTCAAGGACAAATGTTTCATGAGATTTTATAATGTGTATGATGTCAGAGAATGGTCAGAAGATGGTCAAGGTTAGATAAAATTGCAATCTAACATCCAAAGATAGAATATAATTCAAAATAAGTAATTTCAAGTCACTTGTATGGCTAAGAAGATAAATATTCAGGTGAAAATGTGTATGGAAGTGTCTTTTCAACTTCTCCACATGGAAAATGAGCTTACACAGGTGTTTAGAGGTCAACTAATGTAGATAAATAGTTAGGAACCTAGTCGAGATCTTCACAAGCTTAGGAAGGATACGAGGTTTTACTTGTTTCATAAACATACACAATTGGATCAAATGATTCCAGGCATGGGAGAGCCCCTCATGGTCTTGATATTCATGAAAATATTTTAGGATTTGAGGTGGTGAGCTATATGAACCATCACTAACAAGATAGCTAGTCAAAAATAGCTAGTCAAACCCACAGACTCATGTTTTACACCATTTTCATGTAGTCTGAAACTCTTTGAAGCATAGTGAGTGTTTTACACCATTCCACACTTGTTTTCATCAGACTCACATGTGTGAGCTTCCATGAGATCAAAAGGAGCCTCTATAAGACATGTCACAGTTTGCATTTTGAAGTTTTTTAGGGAGTTGACAGAGTTTAATTCATACAATGGATGGTTTAATGTTTTAACCATATTCTCATCTCATTTAAGCTTCCCAAAATTATTGGCTATTTCATACATAATTCTCCAAATGGCATTCATATCATCAGTCAATTGGACTGTGTATAGGATGTTTGAATTAAATGGTTTGAGAAGTATTAATCTTGCATTGTCAGAGGATGTGATGGTCTTGACATCTTGAGATAGGTTAGAAACCAATGGAAATATGATCTCAAGTTCAAAATGATCAAGTTTACACCATGTGTAGGCCTAAAACATAAAAATGCAAACCTACAGTTCTACAAATTTGTAGGTCTACATTTTATGAGGAATTGTTTGAAAAATGCATCAAGGTTTGATTTTTAAAATATATATGATAAGGATATTGTAGTGTTCAACATTTTGAAATTTCCAAGACTAGTGGAGAAGTTTTAGTCATAGGCCCAATGAAAAAACACCTTAAACATACCTACAGTCAGAATTGGCAGGACTTGAGCAGTCTGAGGCCTTGAGTCAACATGAAAAAGATCTAAAATATACATGTTTGATGAAGGAAACATAGAGATATATTCAGCTAAAATCTAATCTCTCACAATGTACTCTCATTGGATAATCAAGTGCATTGAGAAATTGAAACTAAACAACCCTGTTATAGGCAAAATATGAGAATGAACATGCATGGTCAAAAAGTGCTAACATGTTTGTAGAGGGGTTGGATGTAAATGATCCTTCAATTCATTTCAAATGTGTATCAAAGTGTTAATGATCTAATTTATAAATCCAAGTTTCTAAGCTTGATATTGAAAAGACTCTCAACCAAATCATCACCTACATCCAGGTCTAAACATATGTAAGAAAGAAGGTATATGCTTGTGGAGATATTAAGTCTTAAAAGAGTTGAGAGGGTTCAAAAGAAGTTAACTGAGTTATCAATATAGTGTAAAAAATATTTATTTTTCTCATTGACTTGTACAAGATTTCTAAACTCCAATATGTAGTCAAACCCCAATCATCACCTATAGGGTTGCCTAGATAAAACAGGTTGGTTTCAAACTTGAAGAGAAGACACAATGCACACAGTGAGATTGGAGTTTAGGTGGGTGAAAGGATAAGTGAAAAGAGGAATTTTAGGTCATATAAACTCAACATATGATTAGAGGAAGTGACCCAAACGAGACTCACTTAAACCTTGAATACACATAGTCAAATTAGCATCGATAGACTTGCTTAAAATGAGAGTTGCTTTTTTGGTTTGAGAAATAATAGGTCATTGATAAGAATCAAGTAACATTGGAATGGTATTATTTTGATAGTATGAATCTATATAATCCTCAAACTTAACAAAAAATATGCCAATGTTGATAGGCCTTGTTTAGGCATGGTAAGCTTAAGGCCATATAAATATACCTATATGCACAATCATGAAAATATTGATTTGTTGAGGGTAACATGAGAACCTAAGGAAATTGGGAATTGAAAAAATATGGTATAGACCCTAGAAGGGCATTCATAGGTAGATCAAGACAAAAAATAACCATTTAGGCCTATAAGACCTCCTCGATCACTTCTAGGTGTAGGATTGTAGTTCAAACTAGAATTTATCTTACTTGGTGTGACTCTAACCTGGTGCATGGAGTCCAATGGTTTTCAAAGATGATGAATGGGTATCCACACTTCAACCATATAGCATCAGTTGTTAGTTAAGGTCCCTAACCTTCATGAACAAAGTCTAAGATGGTAGAACACTCTCCAATGGCATAACAAAGACCCGAGGAACACCTTCTTGTGCTTATAACTGGATGAATAGATTGCATGGGAACCTAAAAAATTAGGTGTATTTGATTACACTTGTGTACTTGAAAATTGTGCCATTTTTTTGGGAGTTAAGGCCATAGGGTTTATGGATAATCATTAAGAACACAAAACATTTTAAACCCTTTTAAAACCCCAATGAGGACCCGATGACAGAGATTGGACTACAAATTACATGAAATGACTTAGATTGATCTCAAAACCTCTTGTAAATAATTATCCACTCCAATTATAATAACACCATGAATTTTATTTGTACCTACACATGTTCAGATGTAATAAATGCTATACTTTTGTGAATTTTTGGGCTCAAAAAAAGGTTCTTGAGAAGATGAATGAATTAAAACCATTAGGAAAGATTTTTTTGGTTTTACTATACCTTTTTGATTCCAAAAATTCATACAGGACACCTTGAAAGTGCTCCTATAGGTCTGGTAGTTGAAGGTAGTGTAAAAATGTCTTGAAAAAGGCTAGTTTCGTGGACCATTTCATGGTTCTCATATCTACACAAGGTATCAAAATCTCAAATTTGGTATGGAGCATGGTCATAGGCTAGGGAAATTTAATCACACAATTTTTTGTGGCTTCACATGTTTGGGAGAATTCTGGAGCAAATTCATAGTTTCTAGGCCTTGAGGGCTAATGGAGACCTATTTAGAGAGAGAACATAGGAAAAAGTACACTTCCACTTGATTTTAGGTCATGAAACTTGGCATGAAACTATAATGGGATGTTTGGTACTCAAAAATTCCCTCATATTTCTAATATATTCTACACATACTTTCCATATAAGGAGCTTCGTGTGTTTTCAGGGTTACAAGGATTTGAGGGCTAATGAGAGCTTAAGGTGTGAAATGAGGTCTTGGTGAGTGATTAAGGCTTTAAAAGGAGTACTCCTAGGTATGATAAGGTATAAATATTTATTTCATGGATAAAAATTGTCATGGTGAAAATTAATTCAAGTTTTTAAGCTCTTAATCAAGGAGAGGCATAATAGACAAAGGGGTTTTAAGAGACCTAAGGAGTTGTGCAGTTATTGCCACTAAAATGTCACTATAAGGGAGTTTTAAAATGCATTTTAGGTGTCAAAGAGGAAGTATAAAATCAGTTCATGATTATTTTATTATGAATAAAACAACTTGTCACTCTCTAAGCCAAGAGAAGGGCAGTTTTGAAGAAGAAAATCAAAGTGTCAAGCCAAGTTTGAAACTCCTATGCCATTTAGGAGATGAAGAACCTCCAGAATAGGAAAACATGTCCTTGGAGATCTATTGGGACTGTTCTTGAAATCCATTATTTTTTGTAACTCATGTAGACACCTGGTAATCTCCCTCCTCTACACTTCTCTCTCTCTCTTCCTCATTTCTCTATATATGTTACCTCTTTTGGCAATGTAAGACATCCACACATTGGTAGGGCAAATCCATACTAAATTGAATATTGATTTTACCTTTGAAATAAATATTTCAAATTGATTTTATTTTATCAAAAAAATTCATAAGTGTGTGAAGTAGTTTATTTTTGAGTGACAAGTGATAGTTCTCGTTCCTTGCATTCATCTATCTATTTCATGTTTTGTGTGAGGAGTATATCTTCTAGAAGGTCATATGATGTGTAGCTGGCTGCTCTATTTTGTTTTTAAGAGAAAGGAAGATTATTAGTTTCTATTATTAGACCTATTATTCATCCACCTTGAATGATACATTTCAGTCTACCTTCATATTGAAACACCTTTGTTAGGAAAACCTTGGGTTTTGAGATCAGTTTTGTAAGTTGTCTTCCATAGTGCAGGTTCAAGTAGGATTATGGAGTTTACATTGGTGCACAACCTCCATTAGATTAGTTTCAACCTCTTTCTATCCCTTTTCCTATAAATCAATTAGGTTATTGGTTAGTGTTAGGTGTTGTACATGGGAGCTAGCCTACAATCTAGAGATTCACCTTCTATAATTGTTACCCACAACAGATGACGTGTTTTAATGTTCTCCCAAATTTGAGGATGATGGAGTAACCCTCCTTAGGCTAAAAATTTGGGATATAACAATGTCCTAATAACATATATAAGACTTTTTCACTAGGTACTACTATGAACTTAGTGACCACTTGTGTTGGATCAACCTATAGTGGTAATGTGATCTCACTAATAAAACTTTGAACATGTCCATTGAATCTTTTTATTAATAATGTTGTATGAAGTATATCTTGACATGTGTATCAAAAATGTGAGATAAGTGTGATAGTGCACATATTCATACTTGAACCAATATCAACCATTGTTAGGGACCCCTTATCCAACGGAAGCACAATTGATTACTTACTTATAAGCAATTAAACGCAGAATTATACCAGAATGATTAAGTAACTAGAAACTTGAGACATCAAAGAATTTGAGAGACAATACACACTCTTGTATTAAATATTACTAGAAGAAAATACAATAAGAAAGATGCCACTTCTTCCTCCACCTCAAAGGCTTGCCACACCTCAAGACCTTCTTCCCTCTCTCTCTTGCTCAACCAAAACCAACTCTATAGCCTGAGTTATTATCCCTCCTTGAATGCTTCAGCTGATCTCCTTGACCTTACACCTGTAGATCTCCTTGACCTTGCTTGCTTCAATGCTTTTACTTGCCTTCTTGATAAATACAATACATGCCTCATGGGTCTTTAAATAGAATCCCATGGTTACAAAAATAGAAATCTAACTACAATAATTAGACGCGCAGCTCATGACTATAATTAGTCATTTAACATGCAAACACTCACTTCACTTAACTGACTGTTCGTCAATAGCAGTTTTGGAACACACAGGCGACCGACACCGATCCCTACTTGCCTGGTGCTGCCGACGTCGGCCAACTAGCTACCGTCACCGGTTGCTTTCTGCACTGCATCTGACCGACGTCAGTCATGCTGCCGACGCTAGTTATTCTGGTTCTTCAGCAACCTTCCTTCTTCATGTCTGCAAACAGTTGAAGCTTTTAGCTCCACACCCTAACAATCTCCCACTTGGAGATAAACAGCTGCTACTATACCTGTACCTATACACCATCTATTTTGTTCCTTTGGCCCTGTATCCCTCTTCAAAGTCACTCTTGAAGACCAACCACCATGCAAACTTGTGATGCTATACCTGTCACTTATGCTAAAATAATTTTGCTGCTCCCAAATTCTTCATGACATACTTCTGAACCAACTCTACCCTTAGCTCAGAAAACTCCCTGTATATGAAACCTTGCAACAAGTAACACAATACAGTAACAGGATAATGTAGTTGATATTATCCAACCTGGTAAAGATAAAATACAATGGTCAAACCTCCATTGCTCTATAGCCTAATCAAGACCATATACCATAGCCTTCTGTCTCACGTGTCCATCCACTCTCTTCTCTAAAATGGGAATCCATCCCTCTATCCAGTGCTTTCTTCCAGCTGACAACTCTACCAACAAATACCTATTTAATTCTTCTCCAAGGACTCACACTCCTCATCCATGCCAAGCTCCCACTATTTCTGGATTCTACCTGCATTGCTTCTTAGTTCTAGACCATCAGTAAGCAATATAAAGAAGGTGAACAACGAATATGAGGTTCACTTACCCTTTCTAACCTCCATATGGGTGTTTGAGACTCCTTG
Source organism: Torreya grandis (assembly GCA_037957365.1). NCBI lineage: Eukaryota > Viridiplantae > Streptophyta > Pinopsida > Cupressales > Taxaceae > Torreya > Torreya grandis. Next base: position 2,603,772 of record JARHVA010001261.1, on the reverse strand, counting down.
ACAGCTTGCTGTCCACCCAACATCCGTTCCAGTGACTGATCTCGGCCATCTCCCAGTCTACTCCCGACCGATGTCGGTTCCCTGCACTGACCTTGACTGTCGACGTCATTTCCTTGGCCGACGCCGGTGTCCCCCTGCCGACGTCGGTCCTGCTGACCGACGTCGGACTTCTCCTGCCCGACCTACCGACCCTGTTGGTCTGCACATGACCGATGTCAGTTTCTGTCTGGCTGACGTCGGTGCCATGGGAGCACCGGCATCGGTACCTGTGTTTTTTTGTAAGTGATGAATTCTTCATCCACGAGCTCATCTTGGATCAAACCTCTATCCATACTATCTTGCTCAGATTTATTCAGCCCCTGTGACTGATCTCTGTCCTTCATCTCCTCCATAAACACCAAGGCTTCTTTGTTCCTGTCAAAAGCATCAAATTTCCTTTTCCTGCAATGAACTCTATCTATGCTTTCTGAATCTGAACACATACCTTTCGAATCAAGAACGTCCATTCCCTTCCTATTCATGTGACCAAGCCTATTAAGCCACATCTTCGAATCTGCAACTGAAGTAGATAAACCAGAAGTAGAATCAGCAATACAAGTAGATAGATAAAGAGTATCTACTTTCTTACCTCTTGCTAGAACAAGTGCACCCTTGGTAACCTTTCAAGAATCCGTTGTGAGGGTTATTGTGCATCCCTCATCACCCAACCTTCCTACAGAAATCAAACTCTACTTCAGAATTGGAACATGCATGACCTCTTTCAACACCCATGTGTTGTCCATCTGCAATCTCAGCTGCACTTTCCCTTTGCCAACTATCTGACAAGGCATACCATCCCCTAAATAAAGCACTCCAAAGTCTCCCTATTCATACTCATGGAACAAATCTCTATTTGGGGATGCATGAAAAGATGAACCAAAATCTAAAATCCATGATCCTACCTGACAATCCAAAGAAAGTATGAGAGTGTCCTGTACCACAATATTTGCATCCTTTGCTTCTTCAATACCTGCATGTTGATTCTCTTTATCTCTCAACCAACAGTCCTTTTTTGTATGTCCTTTCTTTCCACAAAATCAGCAGGTAATACCTTTGGATTTGGATCTCCTTCCCGGCCTTGATTTCCCTTGCTCAACCTTCTCCCTTTGCCTTCCCCTACTTTCTGCACTTAGAGCTTTCCCTGATGATTCACCTATGCTTCTCCTGCGTATTTCCTCATTCAAGATCACACTCACAACATCATCAACTTTTAAGATTTTAGAAGCAGATGCAAAATTACTTACTGCCATAACCAAACTGTCCCAACTTTTAGGCAAAGAACATAAAATCAAGAGAGCCTTTACCTCATCATCAAAAACAATATTGACTGAAGCTAATTAGTTTACCAAACCATGGAAATCACTGAGATGAGTATGTACCAATCCACCTTCCTGCATTTGCAAAGTAAATAGCTGCTTCATAAGATATACCTTATTAGAAGCCGAGGGCTTTTCATATAAATTCGCCAAGGATTTTATCAACTCTTCTGTTGTCTTGCACTGTGATAAGCTGGAAATCACAGACGATGCAAGGCTCAACCTTATGGAACTGAGAGCCTTCCGATCAAGAACACTCCATTCTTCATCCTTCATATCTGTGGGCTTGCATGCAACCCCACCCAATGGTAAGTACAAATCCTTCTGATACAGATAATCCTCTATCTGCATCCTCCAATGTTGATAATTCTTGCCGTTAAACTTCTCCATTCGTATCTTACTTTCTTCTGCCATTGTTGAACTTCCACTCAATCAGAAAACCCTGTGAATGACCTGTAATCAAAAACAATAACCTACTTCTTGCAGACCGTAGCTCTGATACCAACTGTTAGGGACCCCTTATCCAACGGAAGCACAATTGATTACTTACTTATAAGCAATTAAACACAGAATTATACCAGAATGATTAAGTAACTAGAAACTTGAGACAACAAAGAATTTGAGAGACAATACACACTCTTGTATTAAATATTACTAGAAGAAAATACAATAAGAAAGATGCCACTTCTTCCTCCACCTCAAAGGCTTGCCACACCTCAAGACCTTCTTCCCTCTCTCTCTTGCTCAACCAAAACCAACTCTATAACTTGAGTTATTATCCCTCCTTGAATGCTTCAACTGATCTCCTTGACCTTACACCTGTAGATCTCCTTGACCTTGCTTGCTTCAATGCTTTTACTTGCCTTCTTGATAAATACAATACATGCCTCATGGGTCTTTAAATAGAATCCCATGGTTACAAAAATAGAAATCTAACTATAATAATTAGACACGCAGCTCGTGACTATAATTAGTCATTTGACATGCAAACACTCACTTCACTTAACTGACTGTTCGTCAACAGCAATTCTGGAACACACAGGCGACCGACACTGGTCCCTGCTTGCTTGGTGCTGCCGATGTCGGTCGACTAGCTGCCGTCGCCAGTTGCCTTCTGCACTGCATTTGACCGACATCGGTCATGCTGCCGATGCCGATTATTTTGGTTCTTCAGCAACCTTCCTTCTTCATGTCTGCAAACAGTTGAAGCTTTTAGCTCCACACCCTAACAACCATGACACTTCATATAGGTTGATGATCAATGTAATCTCGAATGAAAAAGTAGAAATTAAAATCATCATCGATTATCTCATGTTTTACGAATGTGATAAGTGATCTAGATGGCACTAAAACATGATATGTATTTATAATACCATTCAAAAGATGATGTGCCTCTATATGAGTATGATAATAATTTGGTGGAGGATGTGCATTATATGTATAATGAACTTCTGATTTATCTATTGTTTCTTGACCTCTATGCTTAGGGAAAGGATCACTAGATATCTTCATTGTTCTGTCTCACTTGGTTATGCCTTTGTATTGTCATTAAAATTACTCACATTAATGATGTTCTCATATATAAAATCTTTTATATTATCTCTCAAACTAATGCGTCCATTATTAATATGCCCTGGTGCTCTATGAAAATCACAAAAACCATTTTAATCAAATCCTTTTGGAAGAGGTTTACTCACATCAACCTCTTTAATGAGAGGGAGAGATATGAGGTTACATTCTAATAAATTTTGTAAAAAATTGTATGGAGCTTCTGGGAAGTTGGTAAACTATCTCTTTGGAGGGGATGATAATACAATACATGGAGTAGGTTCTGAAAATACATTCAATGTTTTATTCAGATCATTATTATTTTTATTCGATCTCACCTTGTATGGTGAGTTACTCAGATTCTTTGCATGAAAAGTATAAATTGGGTTGGTTACATACTTTAGCTTAGTCATTGATAACATCATGACCTATCTTTATTTAAATGTGTGACATAAATATGTAAGTGATAAAAACTTCTTAAACATAATATATTCATGCAGAGGTGGAAGAAAACTATGTTTGAATGTGTCTTGTAATTCCTTCTCTACCATAGGATTCATCATTTTGGATAACATGGTCATATACTGTAAGTTATTACATTCTATACAAATTTGGGGGTTCCCCTCCTCTAGTTAAGGTTATCTCCGATCCGGTGAAGGCTATGCTTCAAAAATAGTCTTGTTGGATTTCTATTTGAGCTCAACAATTTAAGCATATGAATTTTTTCACTTATGTTAATTGAGAAATGTGCAAGGAAAAAATTTGCCAAAGGATTGAATGCATGATCTGACTAATGTATTGAATCATAAAACCATCTTAGAGCATACTCTTTTAAATTTTTGGGAAATAACTTGGTCAAGAACCTATCA